>OZ038459.1:3833403-4178937 GCA_964036195.1 Sphaerolaimus hirsutus | reverse complement strand
AGACGCGAAAGTTTGAAGTGCTATAACTTTTGATCGGAGAGAGATATCGATCTCATTTTTGTTTCATTGGGTTTCTCTCGATCAGGAGAATAGGATAGAATGTTCAAAAAGCAAACTTTGCGGAAATTTGCATTTCGAAATCGGTCTAAATCGATATATAAACAAATGTGTATCTCCGATTTGACCTCAGAAATGAACTCTCCGAACATTTGTGATAATTTTAACATTTTAATGACTAAAATCGGTTCACAAATGACCGAGCTATTGATGTTCAAAGTTTGCATGTTCTTGGCGACACCCAAAAAAACGCAAATTACAGTGTTTTTATAGACCCCCCCTATCTCCGGTCTGGGGGGTCGTGGAAAAAAATCGTCGGACTTGATACTAGCCCCGACCTGAAACCATAACATATCCAAATTTCAACATTTTTCGCCAAGCGGTTCCCGAGTTATTAACGCGTCCTGACCGGCTGACCCCCCCCCCCCCAAATGCTAACCCAAAATCCGCTATGCCCGTATTTCCTCGAAATACCCCCAAGTGCCCCGTATTTCCTAGAAATACCCCCAAGTGCCCCGTATTTCCTCGAAATACCCCCTTGAATTAACCGCCCCTTTTTTTATTCGAGCTGGGGAAAAAATACCCCCCCCCTCGAAATACCCCCCGTCTGGAAGAAAGTACATCATGTATACGATATACATGATGTGTCAATTGGGACCAATTTGCATCGCTGGTACACATGAACGTATTACCGTGTAAGTATACCATCGTTCGCTGCATTTATGACCAGTTTGGGGTATGAAATAGAGCATTCTTTATTACGATCCGCCTCGAAAATTTCTGGCAAAATAATAACCCCCCTCGAATAAGCCCCCCTCAAAATTTACACTCTAAAAAAAGGAACCCCCTGGGTTTTTTCGAGGAAATACGGTACCTAAATATAGTTGTCATCAAAAGTTTCATTGTAGCAACACGAAGTAGCGAGTGATAAAAGTAATTGCTCGCAACTGTTTTTGTCACCGTTACTTTCAATATTACTTTTGCAATATTCCCTTTTTTTCCGTCATTATCCAGCGGTATTTTCCATATCAGAACATCAGTGCATAATTGTGGCTGCGTGAAACTTCATTTCCGCTCAACATTTTTCGAAAATACCGTATTTCCTCGAATTACCCACCAGGGGTTTATTTTTTCAGAGTGACAAGTTTGAGAGAAAAACGTGTAAAATGCTACAATAACCACCATTTATAAGTTTTTACAGCCTTATATAAGGATGTATTTAGATGGTATAAACGATGTTCTAACGTAACACAGTAAGTGTTCTGAACCATTTTGAGGGGGGGGGGGGGTATTTCGAGGAAATACGGTAAGTCATAAAATACATGCAATACCAAACCCTCTGCGCATTTTTAAATTACCATAGGTATCCGGGGGAAAATGCATTTTTGGCAGCGTGAAGTGCTAATTTCTCATTTTGTTTGTTTGCGCACACGAAAAACGTAAAAAATTGTCAAACTGTCAACACGCAGGCTATTTTTAACGATCAATCTTAAACATTTAACATCAGTTTTCAATTTCAGACTATCATGCTACAAAATTAATTGTTGAAAATGGAAGCTTCTTCATTACAATTATTAGACTATGTTGTCTTTGGATTTTTTCTGTCAATTTCGATATTAATTGGAATATTTTTGCATTCAAAGCGAGAAGAAAACAAAGGAGGCAGATTGCGGAAGTGCGTCAAAATGTGGATTTGAGAAAAGTGTCGGTTTTGACTCTTTGATTTTGTGGATTGTGTTAATGTTTGTTTTGGACAGGGGTCTCCAAGATTTTGGCCCTCGCGGGGCACGATAGATAGCAAATCGCTCCTCCCGCGGGATAGCTAGAAAATTCTTATGTGGGGGGGGGGCTCGCGGGGGCAAAATATATAGGCTTTTTCAGTGCATAGAAGGCTGAAAGGGGCAAAAATCGCTAGTAATCGGCTAAAAGTAGGTTTAAAATGGTAAAAACGGACATACAACCACACATAGCCGGAGAGCACGAATTTGAAGGTGAAAAAACTATAAAAAGGTGCGAAAATGAGTGATTTTGAGCGAATATTGGGGCAAAATTTCTCAAAAACCACTCCAGGTAGATAGCTGAGCGATTTGTGGGGGGGGGGGGGGGTCTTTAGGTGTAGTAGACAAAATGTTTGCCTCGGGATAGATAGATAGCTGAGCGGCCTCCTGCATAGATAGATAGCTGGCATATTTGGGGGGGAGCCCCCGCAGCCCCCCCCCCTAGGAGACCCCCTGTTTGAGAAGACTGCCGTATTTACTCTAGTTATTCAGAATTTTTCACAATGTGCCTACGCACACTAGTTTTCACCGTGACTTCGTGGGAAAACTGAATTTTTTCAAATGCAGATAAATCAAGATGGTTGAATGATTTTATTTAATTTAAATGTGAATTTAAATTAATAAAAGTTTAAATTCGAAAACTAAAACACACAGCATACAATCAGAGTAGGCTAAATGTCGCCATGTCGCCATTTCAGTTTTCACAAAAGTCACAGTGAAAACTAGTCTGTGTAAGGCCATTATATAAAATGTCAGAATATCGAGATAGTAGAGGAAGGCCACAAACCATGAAAACAAGCTGCACATCAATATTCAGTGGATGAAAAAAAATTTGATAGTATTTATTTTAGTTTTTGACCAAAATTTCAATAAATTTGGCCATCACAGGCAGGATGGAGAAGCAACAGAGGATTTCCTGATGGGTGGCAGAAAAATGCCAATGGTGCCTATTGCACTCAGTCTGCTCACATCATTTCTTTCTGGCATTTTGTTGCTTGGCACCCCTGCTGAAATCTACCTCAGGGGTTGAGTTTTTAACTTTTTTTATAACTGAACAAAGAAAATTTTTCACATTTTTTGTGCCACATTTAATTACATACCGTATTTCCTCGAAATACCCCCGGGGGGTTTATTGTTTCAGATTGAGAATTTTGAGGGGGGGTTAAACGAGGGGGGGGGGGTATTTCGAGGGGGTGGGGGTTATTATTTCGTCAGAAATTTTTTGAAAACCATGTACTAAATTGTCGTCTGAAACGTACGCAGACGTCGAAAATGCAACAAAAATCGCCATTTATAAGACTCTAAAGACTTGTAAGTAAGTGTGTAGACGTATAATCATTGTTATCACATAACAGAGTCATCGTTTTTAACGTGTGTTTTGCATCAGAGTTGTTTAAAATACCGGTATTTTTGGAAAGCGTAAGCGTAAATACACTTTCGAAATTTTCAGTATGGATACTGAAAGCGTAAGGTATTTTTAAAATACCTGGGAAAGCGTAAATAAAAGCGTAAGCGTAAAAAAAATTTAAGAGACGTTTTCTCAGTGAATTCTTTCCAAATCAAGCTCTCAGCGACATTTTTCGGATGTCCACTTAGTAGTCTGCCCTCATATGTTGTTGGCAATTCATCGGCAGCAACACTTACCGTATTTCTTCTTATAGAAGAGCACCGTTCAATTTTTTTGTCAACTTTGTTTGCCTGCCGTTCTATGGGAGGTGCCGTTCTATTGGAGGCTGCCGTTCTATTAGAAGAAACACGGTAAGTCATCTTTTTATCTTCCAACTTGGAGTTACTGCTGTCGACAACGGCGACAACATCGTCGTCGGAATCCATTTTCCGCCCAAAATTTCTTATCTGAAGCCACGATTTTGCTCGACGACACAGTATTAGCAGGACATTCATACTGCGACACAATTTGTAAATGTGCCACTATTTCCAGCACATTACTGCACACACGCAGTAATTTTTTTGGTACGCACTTTTGTTCACTCTTTTTTTGTGGTTTTATGCTTTTTCAAAAGTGTAAAACTGAACCGTGTGAAAAGCTTTTTTACGCTTTTAGTACCTGGGTATTTTGGCCGGGAAAGCGTAAAAAAGCGTACGGGTATTTTATGAAAGCGTAAGCGTAAGTATAAATACCCATTTACCCGGGTATTTCGGGTAAGCGTAAATACGCTTTCGCAACTCTGTTTTGCATTACCCAGATGACAAACCGCAGCCTTTGTCATTTACGTTCTCTATACACTAGGGTGTCAAATTTCCGTTTCCGTTTTCCGTTTCCGCAGGAAAATTTTTTACCTTTCCGTTTTCCGGCAGCCAAAAAATTTTTACCTTTCCGTTTTCCATTTTCCGGCAGCCGAAAAATTTTTACCTTTCCGTTTTCCGGCAGCTGAAAATTTTTTACCTTTCCGTTTCTGTTTTTCCGGCCCATTTTTCCGTTTTCCGGCTGGAAAATTTTTACCTTTCCGTTTCCGTTTTACCAGGCCATTTTTCCATTTTCTGGCTCGATTTTCAGTTTTCTGGCATTTTTCCATTGTTTTTCCAATCTGTATTTAACTTCAATTGGCTCATTCCATTGTGTTGTTTTTGTCTCTTGGAGCAGCATTGACAACTGGGATTTCAGGGTCAGTGAAACAGGTGCTGTGAACCCAATTGGGTCATATGCTGATACCAATAATTTATTCAAGTTTTGTCTGGTTTGTGTTGTGATGCTGTCAATTTGCAATTTTGGTGTTGATATTGCCAGCATGTCCATTCGGTGACTTTATTTCATGCCCATTACTGCGACAATTTTATTCACCTTTGGACTCCTGTCGTTTTCTGCTATTTCATTCATGACTGATCTGGAGTTTGACAGCCATTCCCTCATGTTCATAGAACAATGGTTAAATAAAGCTTTGACTTTGTAATATAGTTCTAAAGCTTCAACTTTATTCTTGACAATCATGATGAAGTTATCGACGTAAATGTTGTTTATTATCATCGCCAACTGGTTTTGTTCCCCTTCATTTTCTTCATATTCATTCATGTTGTTTATTGTCACATTTAAATGGTATTTTATGCCTGCTCCCAAAATTGCTGGGCTGCAGACAAGTCCAAACAGTACACGTTTAAAACGAAGTACTATTAAGTTATTTTCAGTTACTGGTTTTGAGGCATCTTTCAGCCAGAAAAATCGTGTGTAGTCTCTAGCTTGGTCATGCAATCCTATTTGCAAAAATGCCTTTTCAATATCGGCAATTAATGCTAGATTGCCTGCCCTGAACCTCAGGAGTAAGCCCAGTGCTAATGGTGTTGTAATTGGTCCTCTAAAAAGGCACTCGTTGAAACTGGGCTTAGCTGCCGACCCATCGTACACAATTCTGCATGATGTCGATTTGCCCGGCATGATTACTGGCTGGTGTGGCAGGTAATGAATCCCCTTGTTGTCTGTTTTGTCATCACAGATCTCAATTATTCCCTTTTCTAGTTGGTCGTCCAAAACTTTCCGGTATTGTTCAAATAAGTTTGGATCTTTGTTGAATCTTCTTATCAGTGATTTAAACCACACCAAGGCTTCTGCTTTTCCCGTGGGCAGGTCACTGATACTCTCTTTATACGGCCAGTCAATATAGTATTGTTTGTTGTTGTTGTTGAATTTTATGCTATTTATTTTCATCTCCTCTGCAATGTCGTCATCAATTGCATAGGGGTCATCAGTGATTCCCACTGCTTCTAGACTGTAAATTGTTGTAGTGTTTCCTTTCCTATGGCCACTATGGCTACTTTTTGATGATTTTTTGTTGGTACAGTTAAGCTTGAACTACAAGTGAAGTTACAGGCATGATCCATAGTTGCAGAATGTACAGCTACCACAATCAAAGCCAAACAGGCAAACCTGCATGCTGGTTTTCCTTCTGCAAATTTGTCTAATACCGTGCTAATTTCACTTTATTTTTTTCCGTTTCCATGAAAATTTTGCTTTCCGTTTTCCGTTTTCCGGCATTTCATTTTTCCGTTTTCCGGCCGACAATTTTTTTTTTACCTTTCCGTTTTCCGTTTTCCGCTGAGTGAAATTTTTTTACCTTTCCGTTTTCCGTTTTCCGGCAGAAATTTTTTTTTCGGGGTATTTCGAGGGGGGGTTTATAAGTTCATAGTGTCCATTTTGAGGGGGGTATTTCGAGGGGGGGGGGGGTATTTCGAGGGGGGGGGGGGGGTATTTCGAGGAAATACGGTAGTTTACATTTGGCTTTTTCCAGTGAAAATTTCACCTCTGTCAACTGAGTAAGTGCATGCTTATTTATTGACATGAGAATTTTAGTGCACACATGCATTTTTTAGTTGACATTTATGGTGTAATGATTGTGTATTTTGAGACGGTAAAATTGTCAACTCGTATGTTTCTTGCATGTTTTAGTTAACCGGAAAGCGTCAGCTTCAGTTCATCTATCAGCAATTGCTGTTGAAAGCAAAAATCAATGCATAATCATTATGTTAAAAATGTATTTTTAAGTTGACTCATGGATTAAGTCAACTCATGCCAATTGTTCCAATTCATCAAAAAATGTCATTGTCTGTAAAGCATGCAGTCCGACCTTTAGTATACCTATTTTTTCACTCACTGCAGGGTCATCTAACTGGCTGATTTTTCTGAGTGGGTCTGTGTCATTCCTGCTGGCAGGCTTATTTTTCATCCCTATATTCAACCAGGTGCCAGTCCCAAACTCTGTAAAGTGTAAAGTCAAGTGTCAAATGCCAAGACACATGTCAATTGTCATGCAAAGTTCAGTCATAAAATTACATTTTTTCCTGTCTTGATTGACATTTTGCATGACATTTGACTTTACACTTTACATGGTTTAGAACTGCCCCCAGATGAGGCCAACATCTGTTTATGAGTACTTTGAGCACAGATTTGGTTGGTTAAGTGCACTGGAAATGTTGTCAAGGTAATAACTTCAACATTGTTGAATATTTATTGCAGACTCCCCTCTCTTGAGAAAAATTGCTTCAGGCATTTTTCTGATCAACTCACTATTCTACTTGGCTGTGGTCATCTTTTCACCATCAGTTGCACTTGAAGGGGTCACTGGAGTTCAGCAAAATATCTGGATTGCTGTTAGTAATATTTCTGTTATTTGTCACACAAAAAGATTTGAAAGTTTGAAATTTGAAAACGAATTGTTTAAAAACTTGTGAATTCTTCACAGATTGTTGGGATACTGTGCACAATTTACACATCTATTGGAGGGCTCAAGGCAGTAGTTTGGACAGATGCCCTTCAAGCAATATTCATGTATGGAGGGATTCTTGTGATGTTGGCTAGAGGGGTCTACCTTGCAG
The DNA here is from genome assembly GCA_964036195.1 of Sphaerolaimus hirsutus. NCBI lineage: Eukaryota > Metazoa > Nematoda > Chromadorea > Monhysterida > Sphaerolaimidae > Sphaerolaimus > Sphaerolaimus hirsutus. Next base: position 4,171,780 of record OZ038459.1, on the reverse strand, counting down.
GTAAAACAAAAACAAAAAAAACTTTTTCATTTCACTGCATCAATATAACACTATTAAATGTACTAAATTTCAAGGTGGCATGGAAACGGTCTGGCAAACATTTGTGGACAATGGCAGAATCTCAGACATGACCAACTTCAACATATCTCCCTTCCAATACATTTCAATGTGGATAGCCATTTTTGGCGGTGTTTTCTATTGGTTGGGTGGCTATGGTTTGAACCAAATGGCACTTCAGAGATATTGCAGTTTGCCATCACAGAGACATGCAAATATCGTGTTGGCAATGACTGTTCCCATGTTCATTATCATGTGTACGCTGACTTGTTTTATTGCTGTGGTTAGTGAGCTTTATTGATTTTTTTTGTTTTTGTTTTATTTATTTCTGAAATTTTGGATTTGTGTAGCCAAAACAACTCTGTTCCTGTAGTCATGTAAACCCACTAGTCATGTAGACCCATGTATGTAGTCGTAGATACTGCGTGTGCACTCACTGCGACATTAAGGCCATCTGGTGGTAGGTGGAGCAGGCTGGTCATGGTGGGAATGCTTTAAGGCATCAGCATGGAAACATACTGCCTTAAAGTGTTTCCAAAGTGCAGACATGCTGAGCAAATGCCCACACTGTGGTTCCAGTGTGGCATAGACACCCAGCATGTCAGCATAGATGACTAGCGGGTAGAAATACATGACTGGCGGTGAGTCTACATGACTAGTTGGTTTACATGACTACCGTATTTCCTCGAAATACGCCCCCCTCGAAATACCCCCCTCAAAATGGCCACTATGAACTTATAAACCCCCCCCCCTCGAAATACCCCCAAATTTAGTGTATAGAGAATGTAAATCACAAAGGCATATAGGCAATGCAGAACACGCATGAAAAACCATGACTCTGTTATGTGAGAACAGTGTTTGTACGTCTACACACTTATACAAGTCATTTGAGTCTTATAAATGGCGATTTTTGTTGCATTTTTCGACGTCTGCGTACGTTTCAGACGACAATTTAGTACTGGGATTTCAAAAAACTTCTGGCGAAATGATAAATCCCCCCTCGTTTAACACCCCTTAAAAATCTCACTGAAAAAATAAACCCCCTGGGGGTATTTCGAGGAAATATGGTATTAGTCATTACAAAGCACTCATTTTCAGGTCATGTTTGCCTTCTTTAACAGTGGCTGTGATCCCACATTGGATCCTGATGTGCACATCAAAGGAGATCAGCTGGTCATTCTGTTTGCAGTGAAAACTCTGAGTTGGTTTCAAGTGTATTTACCTGTATTGTTTACATCAGTAAAACATTTGAAATAATGACAAAAAATAAATACCTGGAAATAGGTGCACTACCTGGGATGGCAGGACTGTTCTTGGCAGCACTTTTTTCTGCCACATTTTCCACAGTTTCATCAGGTAAAGCTTTGAGTTTAAGTTTGGTTTATCATGTACAATTTCAAACTTTTATTTTTTGAATTCTAGCAATCAACAGCCAGTCAGCAGTGGTTTGGGAGGATTTTGTCAAACCCCATTTTGGACACAGATTCACTGATAGCAAAGCTGCAACTTTGAACAAAGTTTTATCATTAATGTTTGGAGCATTAGCAACTGCTGCAGCTTTTTCATCAGGTAAACCCCCACTTAACTTCTTAACTTTATGGCGGTGGTCCGCACGGTTGAATATATCGAGAAAGGCTTTTAAGGTCTAGAATTAAAAAAGGGAATTACAGCTGAAAATAGGTATACAAAAAGGTTCTTGGCCATTATGGCCAAGAATAGGTGATATAGGTAGGCAAAAAAGACAAGGACTCGTGATTTTGAAGTTGAAAAATGGCAGAAAAATGTGAAATTCGGTGATTTTGAGTAAAAGTTTTGTCAAAATTTCAAAAAATTGCTCTAGATGCCTCTAGGCTGGGAGTGCCAAAAAAATTGCCTTTGGGATTAACAGATAGCTGAGTTGCCTGCCAGGATAGATAGATAGCTGGGTGATTTAGGGTCACCCCCAATTAGTGACCCCTGCCTGATGCCATGCTGAATAAAATAAAAATCACATATTTTTGCAGGTCCCATAGGTGGAATTATCAAAGCCTGTGTGGCTGTAGTTGGTGCCACCAGTGGCCCACTTGTAGGCTGTTTTCTATTGGGAATGTGCATACCATGGGCAAACAAAATTGGTGCTTTTGTGGCACTGGCCATTGGAATGGCGATCAATGTTACCACAGTGATTGGTAACATTGTGTATGCACCTTATAGGGGATACAGAATGAGTTTGAATGACACTTGTTTGGAGGAATCTATGAGCCCAAATGTGACTGATGTGTTAGTTTCTGTGTTGTTATTATTAAGACAATGTGCAAGCTAAGTGGGCAAGGTTTGTGCTAATTGTCACTGACCATGAATTAGTTATTTGAGTGCCAATTCAAATAATTTATGTAATTTCAAAGTGTCAAACTTTTGAATGGTTTGCACACTTCAGTATTGCATATGCAAATTTATTTACAAATTACTGGGCCCGCCATACCAGTCCTGCACATGTATAATAAAATGTGACACAAATTTGTCAAGTGCAATGGTGAGAGTTAAATTTCTGGCATAATTTTCTTTCTCATTTTACTGGCAGCCGACATTTTGCATGAGTTTACAAATTTGTCCACAATTTCACATTTGAGGCGTCCAATTCTAAAAGTTGACAAGTCCAAAATATGAAAATTTCGCGTTAGGCCCGGAAACATCATCTGGGGCTACTTCTGCACATTTTTCACCTTTTTCATAAATTGTTTGACCTCACATGCCCATATGGCAAAGTGCCAAATTTGACATTTTTTGGGAAAGAAGTCGACAAGTCCACTTAGTTTTGGGCTAAAAGTCGACAAGTCCATCCTCCACATCCTTTTTTATGGGAAAAGTCCATTGCGGACACCGATTTCTAAAAGGCGACAAGTCCATAATTTTCCCACAAGGCAGCGTCGACGTCGCCGGGAACAAAAATGTTCTCACGTGCAAGACATCGACAAGTCCATTTCGCTCCCCAAAACAGTTTTGCTCTGACCGAATGGAATTTTATGGACACCACATTTTTCACATATACGTTGAGATTAGGGGCTGAAAATTTGACACTTAATTGTTAACATATGGAACTTAATGGAAAGCATTAGAGAGCCAAATTGGACACGCATCACGGGCCTGGAATTGGGTCTGAAACTTAAAATGCAATTTACTCAAAATCGCATTTGTGCACCTGTCGACTTTTAGACGCCTCATTTACAGAGTGTGGGTCTGGCCCCAGATAAAATTAATTCCTCAATCATACAATAACTTTTTCACTCAGTTTTGGTGACCAGACCGTGCCAGCACCATTCAGAACATCAATTTATCTCTATTCACTGATAGGCATCACTGTAACTATAACTGTGGGCACAATTGTATCAACAATTTGTCCTGTCAAGCATCAAAGTGAACATCTTGTCAAAAAACAAAGGCAGTTGACAATTTTCAGGGCTAGAAATGTCACCCCTGAGGAGTTTTATGCACAGAGTGACACTCAGGTTTTTGATATACAAATGCAGGCTGTGAACAAATGATTGAACTGTAATTTTGTTTGTATGTTTTTGTTGACTTTGTGAAACTAGCACAGCAAAAAGACATCTATTTTAGCATGTCTATCTAAATAAATCTTGGCTTCTGGGGTACACTGCAATAATTTTCAGCTTGTAATGATGTGAGTGAAGCGCGTGGGAGACACTTTGTCGAAAATACCATGAAGAATGTGTGGGTGTCTCCTTAATGGCGCCAACACACACTGAATGTCAACTGTTTTGGTGTCAACTCGATTTCATCAATTTAGGTCGCAGGACAAAGTCAAAGAGAAGTTTGTATTGCCATGTACATTTGAACATGGTTTCGCAGCCCATAAACTGAAAATTTATGAAAAACGGTCATCCGGATGAAAACTGGGCCGACTGTTTTCCATAATGATTTTCGTTGTTGGGTTGCGAAATCCGTGTCCAAATGAAGGGTGTGCTTCTAAAAGTACCGATCTACAAATTTTTCAAATTTGAGTTAGGACCATTTTTGGTGTCCCCATAAAAATGCGCTTCAAAAATATATATAATATGTGGGGGGTGCGAAATTCAATTTTGAGATATGGGGGGTCGAAAAAAGCAAAAAAATCGCAAAATACAGTTTTTGAAATTTTGAAAGTACCGATCTACAAGCTTTTTCAGCTTTTGTGTCTTTACAAGTACCGATCTACACACTTTTTTCAAAATTGTTCTTTTAAATGTACCGATCTGCACATTATTTTTTGTGCTTCTAAAAGTACCGATGTCAGATCAAGTTCGTGTTGCGCAAAAACTCATTTTGTGCTTTTTTTATTATGGGTAAAAGTACCGATCTACAGCTTTCTGATTTTGTGCTTTAATAAATACCGATCTACACACTATTACCAATTTGTTCCTTTAAAATGTACTGTACTACAAAAATACAATTCCCTAAATTTTATGTAGCTAGTGTTATGTGTATAATCAATGATTATGCATGTGGATACCCAACAATATGGCCGAAATACCCTCACCCAAAATTCCCATACCCAATACCCATGTATGGGTATTGCATGCTCCAAACTTTCAATCGCGATTATCTCAAATTCGATTTTTTGTAGATCGGTACTTTTAGAAGCACACCCTTCAAATGTACATGGCAATATCAATTCTCTTCGACATCGCCGCAGGTGCCCTTGAAAATTGTCCTGCAACCTTGTCTGCACCTGAAACTGACACTGAGAGCAGTTGACATTTGGTGTGTGTGTGGCACCTAGGGTTGGAAAAAAACGATATTTTCAATGACTCCGATTTAAAAAATCTATTTATTCAAAAAAACTCGATTTTTTAAAAATAAAAATCGCTGGGGTCAAAATTAGTCCCATTCCTCTCGAAAATCACCTCTGATTCTAATAAAAGCCACATTAATTGATAGCCAGTGCACGCTTAAAGTCACACAAAAAGGGCGCCACACCACCAAATTTGACGAAAAATCCATGAATAACGCAATGGGTGTATTGCTAGTACGAAACTGCGCGTTTGCGCGCGAAATTTTGGCATTTTACTTAATGCACGAGTACCAAAATTTTCCCCAGCGATTTTTTTTAATCGGACCAGGGGTTGCAATTTTTTATAAAAAATCGGATTAAAAAACTAAATTTAAAAAAATCGCTTGCCAACCCTAGTGGCACCATTGCAAAAAAAAGATTCCATCTTTTTGCTGTGCAAGTGTCTGTTGCAGTAATCAAAATATGGTGCATTCACTTTGACCGAGCTTTTGTATTTTTGCATTGCATACTTTCTCTATTTACTGTCTGTACAGCTATCATTGTTACACCTTGTTAAAAATGACTAAGACATCAAAAATTAAAATCTGAAGTGGGTATGTCACAAATTTATGATAAATACAAATTCGTTGTGCTAAGGTATGTGTTATGCAACTAAGCTGTACTGGGCTCCACTCTCACACATGTGAATCTAGGCAAGTCTCTTTAGAAATATGCCAATAATATACCTGGTTGGTGGCAAAACAATATCTTACCCACAGATTTTGCATCTCCCCACGAATTACCCCCCCCCCAGTGTAAGGTGAACGTAAACGACAAAAGCTACGATTTGTGATCTGGGCAAGTCAGAACGTTAAAAACAATGACTGTGTTACGTTAACACCTGTTACTTACACCGTAAACTTACATACCATCTACATATGTAAGTTTATAGACTCTTATATTTACATGGTGCTTATTGCTGCGTTTTTTTGACATCTGCGTACATTACGAACAGTACGTTCATAAATTTTCTGGCGAAATAATGAGCCCCCCTCGTTAAACCCACCCCCTCAAAATTCTCAGTCTCAAACAATCACCACCCGGGGGGTATTTCGAGGGAATACGGTAAACGGGAATTTGACAAATTGGTCCAACATGCTACATTTTATTCTAATTCACGTGAGATATTCAAAAAATAGCACATGATACATAATATATATACCTATTAAAGTTATTTTTGAGCATTTAATGCAAAATCGATCAGGACTGAATTCGCTTTTATTTGGGTGGAAGAATAATATAGCTGAGCAAAATCGTGATTCTCAAGGATCAAGTAAATCCTTGGCTTGATTGATTTTCGCAGCCAGGTAGGGGGAGCCACCTGCGAATTTTTATTTTTAAAATCAATTTTAATCATAACTGAAAAAATAAAACCGACCTCTGTCGGGATGATTGAGCACCATTACTCTCTTATGGGCCGCTTTGATTTTGTCCGGTTTCGATGTTGGGCTGGGAAAAAAACATGTTTTTTAACACTGGGGTTTTGTAAGCGCCCCCCCCCAAAAAAAAACGCTCAGGGCCCCAGCTATCTGTCTACCGTATTTCCTCGAAATCACCCCCCGGGGGGTATTTCGAGGAAATACGGTAAGATATAAAATCGCCCCTCCCGAAAAAATAGACAGACAGCTGAAAAATTTTCTGGGGGTTTGGGAATTTTCAAGTGTACAGGCAGGAAAAGGGGGAAATTACAATAATCGGGAAAAATAGGTATATAAGCGCATTTATTGCGGAAAATAGGGAATAAGGCATTTTATTCTAGTGATTCCGAATGTAAACATTTGCGATGTTGAGCAAAATTTCTCAAAAATCGTTCCACGTAATTAGCTAGATGGATACGTCAGCTTTCATTCATTTTGATGGACAATTTTTCGCGAAAAAAAAACTCACCGCGCCACCCGGTACCATATCAATAGATTTCTGCACGGTCTGCGACACGGCGCGCCAATTTCTCAGCAGATATCTACCCCCGAAACCGACCGCTGCTATCCCCAAACCGACAGCGATTAAACCGCCCGTCTGCGAAAATGTGGGTTGTCGGGTTTTTGGGTGGATTTGGTCTGAAGATGGGTTTTGAAAATGCGGGACATGATATTGGAAGAGTGCCAAAAGTGATAAAAATTGAAAAAATAATGGAATCCGTTAAAATACACATGCATTTGATGTGTACATGGTACAAGGAAAACTAGCACAGTACGCTGACACTTATTTAAATACACTTTAAACCGAATATTTAGAGTTTTGGATTGTGGCCCAAACATTATTTGGACCACTTTGAATGGAGGAATATGAGACTTACGAGTTGTACAAACGCTTTCAAGTCTGACAGTCAAAAATTTTGATGCTACAATATCGTTCAGACACACTTTTGAACGGAAAGTTGGAGTAAACTCACCATTTTGGGCTAGAAATCACGGATGATGAAACCGGGCGTTATATTTTTTATGATTTTCATGTGCAGTAAATATTTGGATACAAACATAAAAAGTTCGTAGTGAAGGTTTGTTTAGAATGTCCAGATGGCCCTACACACACTAGTTTTCACCGTGACTTGTGTGAAAACTGAAATGGCCACATGGCAACATTTAGCCTACTCTTATTGTATGCTATATTATGTGTTTTAGTTTTCAAATTTAAACTTTCATTAATTTAAATTCACATTCAAATAACATAGGTAAATCATTCAACCGTGTTGATTAATCTGCATTTGAAAAAAATTCAGTTTTCCCACGAAGTCACAGTGAAAACTAGTGTGTGTAGGCCAGGGTTGGCAAAATCTCAGAAAAAAATAAAAATAAAATAAAAATAAAATGGAATATTCAAGAATAAAATAAAATAAAATAAAATGGAAAATTTAAGAATAAAAATAAAAATTGTATAAAAATTCGAATTTTTGTAAAATTTTTGTAAAATTGTATAAAAATTCATATTTTTGTAAAATTGTATAAAAATTCATATTTTTTGTAAAATTTTGTTTCATTGCTTGAGTCTCTACCTGTTTATTCATGGGTCTGGGGGCAGTCCCAAGCATTGTAAAGTGTCAAATGTCATGTAAAATGACATGCAAAGTGTCAATTGTCATGACAAATGTAAAGTAAAGTGTAAATCGTCATGACATGTAAAAATTAAAGTATCAATTGTCAAGCAAATTGTGCTCAAATCTCATGTTTAATTTCGAAATCTTATGTTTTGTATCCAAATTATGTTGTTGTTGACTCCAAATTTTATGTGAACATTTGGATACAAAAACACAAGATTTGGATCAAAAACATACTATGGATACAAAAACACAAGATTTGGATACACAATTCACACTTTGCATGACATTTGTCATGACAATTGCCACTTTGCTTGCAATTTTACATGACACTTGACATTTTGCATGACAATTGATACTTTGCATGACATTTTACAAATGTGCCAAGCACACTCCAGTAGTCCTTCTATTGAAAATGCAAACCATTCTTATCAATAATTGTAACTTTACACTTGCAGCTAGCTAACAATACATACTGCATGCAACTTTTGAAAAGTAAGGGAAAAATTTGTCACAGGTTTTTCATGTATAGGTCAAATTATAACATTTTTCTGGCCTTGCATGCATATTTCTGATTTTTTGTAAAATTTTTGTACAATTTTTGTAAAATTTTTGTAAAATGTGTCATTTTATTTTATTAATGACTTTTGGGAATAAAATAAAATAAAATAAAATGAAACAAGAATAAAATAAAAATAAAATAAAATTTTTATACAATTTTTATACAATTTTACTAAAATGAATTTTTATAAAACCAACCCTGGTGTAGGCACAATGTCAAAAGTTCAGTATTAAAATATTTTCGTTTTTATTGACGTTTTACATGATCTGACGGTTTACTTAACACTTAACCATCAACGAAAAGCTTCACACAAGGGATAAACAAACAATCAAACCATATCGAGAAAGAAGAACATTGTCTTATGGAAATATTTGAAGATGAATTATTACATACAATTTCACTTCACATAAGCATATCCATACTACACACCGAATGTTACCATAACTTGTTGAATACGATTCAAGTGCTAATTATCCAATAGTGAAGGCAGTGCATTATGCTGCCAAAATATCCCACCTTTATTTATTATTCAATTAGTTATGGTGGAATTCCATACAAAAATTGGATCACGTACATCACAATAAACCAGAAAATTCACACATTCTTACACAACACGGGGGCAATTTGCCTCACAGATCTATTTCCATTACCACTCAATTTACTTGCCAAAAGTGCTGCCCTAATTCTATCTCTAAGTGACATTTCATGTTCTGTTATCCCTTCCATTGTTGCCTGAAAATAAGAAAAAAATTACATGTGGTTGGGAGAATTTAGGGTGCATGAAGATAAGCATTAGTTGAAACTGTGGAAAATATCCTTTTTTAGGGATTTTTTGCATTCTATTTGACAATCAACAGGCAGTATGACATTGACTGAGATGCCTTAACATTGTCAATTTTCTATTCCTCATGCCACACTTCTTTCCCAATTCTGAAATACCACAACTGAACTGAATCTGTTACTAGTGTCAAACCCTTTTCAACAAAATAAGACACAGATTAAATTAGTAATCGATGTGAATTTTGTAAGATAGAAAACAGAAATTAACAGTTAAATGAAACAACAATGTTGAAAAAAAACTGATCAAAAATACTTATTCTGATCAAGTGTCTTGTGAGTCACAAGCAGGGTTGGCAAAATCTCAGAAAAGAATAAAAATAAAATAAAAATAAAATAAAAATAAAATGGAAAATTGAAGAATAAAATAAAATGGAAAATTTCAAAATAAAAATAAAAATTGTATAAAAATTCGAATTTTTGTAAAATTGTATACAAATTCATATTAATGTAAAAATTGTATAAAAATTCATATTTCTTGTAAAAAATTTTTCTGTTGTTTATAGTTCAACCTGTTCATTCGCGGAGCTGGGGCAGTCCCAAGCCATGAAAAGTGTCAAAATGTCCTATGAAATGGTATGGAAAGTGTCAATTTTCATGAAAATGTTAAGTGAAGTGTCAATTGTCATGACAAATATAAATTAAAGTGGAAACTGTAAAGCAAATTGTATCCAAATCTTTTCTTTTGTATCCAAATCTTGTTGTTTTTATAACCAATGTAATGTGAACATCTTATGTGAACATTTGGATACAAAAACATAAGATTTGGATACCAAAATATAAGGTTTGGATACCAAAACATAAGATTCTGATACAAAATTTACACTCTGCACGACATTTGTCATGGCAATTATACTTTGCTTGACATTTGAGATGCCAATTGACTGATTCCAGGTATTCTTCCCTCCATGGACATCTTACCTTCGGAAGATATGATGTCCGCGGGGACATCATATCTCCGCGGTCATCATACATTCAACATTTTCGACATACGAAGGTATAATGTCCACGGTATAAACACTAGTAAAATGCATATATCTGGGACATTATACATAGCTCCGCCGATAAACGACCCGCATTTAGTAGCGTAATAGAGGCGTCTGTTACAATGCATAGGTCTAATCAATTGATTGGAGCGCGCATATGTGCGCCTGTCTAGTATGCTTTTGCAACAAATGAGTCCAGTTATGAGAACTGGCCATCTTGGATTTTTGAAGGGGTCAATGGCGTGTGCAGAAAAATACGTCTGCGTGTGAATTATATTCCGGGGACCCAATTGATTCTTTACTACATTTGTCATGACAAATGACACTTGAAAAAACAAATGACACAATGAAATGCATGATGTTTTACAAATGTGCCCAGCACACTCCAGTAATCCTTCTACTGAAAATGCAAACCATTCTTATCGATAATTGTAACTTAACACTTGCAACTAGCTAACAATACCTACTGCATGCAACTTTTGCAAAGTAATGGAAAAATTTGTCACACGTTTTTCATGTTTAGGTCTAATTATCACATTTTTCTGACCTTGCATGCAAGATTCTGATTTTTTGTAAAATTTCTGTAAAATTTTTGTAAAATGGTCCATTTTATTATTTTATTATTATTTTGGAACAAAATGATATAAAATAAAATGAAACAAGAATAAAATAAAAATAAAATACATTTTTATACATTTTTGTTTACAATTTGTATACAAATGATTTTTATAAAACCAACCCTGGTCACAAGTTGTGACTCAAGTATACATTTATTGGAAACTGATATCACATAATCACTTGAAAGAACCCAGACACACCAGAGCCACATCTAGACCCGATAAAAGCAATGTAAAAATCAATGATGTATCCAGGGGGCTAAAAATCAATGTGACACTTTTCATAGTATTTCATGGGTATGGAAGTGGTGTCTGACAGAGATGATTTAACCTACCATATTTGCTTAAATAATCCCCCTGGGAATTATTATTTTGTTAGACTTTTTTTGAGGGAGATTTTTTTTGGTGGGGGGGGGTATTGAAGGGGGAGTCATTTTTTTGTCAAGGTTTTCAAGCATGTTTCTATCAATTCATTTTGCAAATGTATGCTAGGTTCACAAGATAACATGACATTTTTGTTCAGATTGCCCACAACAAATTACTCAAATGCCTAAGATTCATATTCAATGGCATCAGCACCATCGTACATTCATTGTGTGCAATGTGTACACACAACAGTCAAATGTATGTTCCATCTTTGATAGTATGCACATTGTGCCTACACACACTAGTTTTCACCATGACTTGAAAACTGATGGTGGGAAAACTGCAGATTAATCAACATGGTTGAATGATGTTATTTAATTTGAATGTGAATTTAACTTTATGAAAGTTTGAATTTGAACATTTGAAAACTAATACTCATATAGCATACAATAAGAGTAGGCTGAATGTTGCCATGTGGCCATTTCAGTTTTCACACAAGTCACGGTGAAAACTAGTGTGTGTAGGGCCAATCCATTACGTTGCTGCACACCAGACATACTGCATTTGCATTCAATGAATCAAACCAGATGAACCTTTTTAGTTTGGTCTGACTTCATCCATTGTTTTTTTTATGATGGTCAGTATTTTAAAAGCAGCGGTGGGGTGGGTGATTCAAGGGGGGGGGGGGTATTTTTCCCTCATGCATCTAACAGGAATTATTCCAGGGGGGATTATTCAAGGAAGGATTATACAAGCAAATACGGTATACTTAGTCAGATAGTTTTATCTTGGAAACAAAATTGGAAAAAGGGTTGAAGTGTGCGTGCAGGGCAAAACAGAAAAGGTATACCATGCAAAATGTAATATAACAAAGACTAGAAAACAAAAGAGACAAAACCAAACCTCACCATCTGACTGCCCCAAAATTCTCAAATGTAGAGCCCTCTTTAACATTTGTAATCGCAATCTTTCCATAACAGGGTCTCTTTCACCTTTGTGTGTTATAGCAAGTGTTCCAAAACTTGAAACACTTTCTTCATAATCATAAAGATCACTATTCTTAAGATCTTCATAGTTTATTGTTGTAGATTGCAAGTATTCAGGTTCAAATGTCACAGGATGTTTTATGCGCTCGGGTGTGATTTTCACAACTTCATGTGTTTTTCTATTCGTTCTGGTAGTGGCGAAACCGCGGAAAATGTCCGAATGCGAGATTTTCGGTCGTTCTGTCGTGTGTCTGGCGTGGGTATCGTCAATTGTCTCATACTCATAATACTCATACTCCTTTGTGATACTTTCTCCATTTCTAACGTCCCTAGCATCAGGATTGGCAGTGGGTCTTTGTTGAAATAAACTCCTGGTGCCTTTGTTCCTTATGTGAATTTCGGTCGGTCTTAGCGGCGCTCGTTGGAAATTGGCTTCAAAATTTCCATTTTCATAATTTCGGGAACGGCGAATTTGTGTCGACAATCCACGCGGAAATTGATTTATCGATTCCCCGATGTCGATTACGAATGCTTGCTGCTGTCGATTTGAATGGATTGGCTAAAAAAATTGGAGAGAAATTAAATTTAAAAAGATATGAAGGCAGAATTATTGAAAAATAATGAAACTGAGAAATTTAAACAAGTAAGGCACATGGACAAACGTAATGTTTTTAAATTTTCAGATATGACAATTAAGTAACATAGTATTGACTAAATTTTAAGAAACAATTTATAAGTTTTACAGAAAGTTTTATTAAAAACTCACCTAACCGACCTTTTTCTTCTCTTCCTCCACAATCTCTTGTACCAATTTTGCCGTGTTGTTTTTCTCGCACCCAAATTGATAAGGCATGTAGCAGCTGCAAAATCAAAGTGTTTTGCATAGGTAAAATGTCATGCGTTTCTGGCGCTTTGGCGCTGCATACACTGAATGTCAACTGATTTTCAAATGTCAATTCAGATTTTAGTTGACAGGTCGCAGGACAAGTTCCAAGTGCGCATGCGGCAATGTGGAAAATCAATAGTGTTTTTTGTGCATTTGAACATCTTTCCGCAACCAACAACATAAATCTGAATGGAAACCAGTCTGCCCAATTCACAGCAAATGTCCTTGTCAACTGGTGTGTGAACTGTGAAAGTCCAATTAATCAACCTGTAATAATTGACATAAGCAGCTAATCCGGTGCCAGTGGAAGGCCTGTAGTAGGCGGCACAATTTGCTATCCCCGCAGCGAACCCATTTGTAGCCGTGGGAGTCAGATATGGCCTGGGAAAATGTGGTGCCTTGAATTTATGGATTTTTATTCTGTTTGGTGGAAAAAGTCCTGGGTCAACTAATTTTAAAACATAATTTGAGATAGAAATTTGTAGCTGTAGAATTCATATCCATGTTTCATGGATTGCATTCATTCCATGGGTTAATCCATATCATTGGGAGGTTGTACACAGGAAAATTGTACTAATTTTACTTAATATACCTACCTAAACACTTATATTGTTCCATTTTTGTCAGGTTTTAAATATATTTTTCATCTGTAAGTTCCATTTCGTACCTATATTTTCTTCTATAGTTGCTCAAGGCTAAGAATCTATACAGTGCCTTGACCTAAAAAATGAACAAAAAATGTAAATATTTTGAATATAAAGACAAAACCCACAGCAACTCATCAGCCAATCCCCCAGTACTCTGCCAGCTTCTGACACCTGGCATTGCAAATTGGTCAGACAATCCCAGCCAGGTAAATGTGTTCAATGGAGCCTGGGCCATTACTGTATCCTGTGTGGGTAAAAGTGGGTTCTTGTGGAGGGTTTTCTGTGGGTTGTGGTTTGGGTTCTGATGAAAGGGAGGTTTTTTGTGGGATATTTACACTGTGACTCTATGCAGGGTTTAAATAGTTACACATTTGCACACAAAAAAGGGTCTTTGCAAGGATGTACAATGTTATTACTTGTCATATGTATCTATAAAAAACATTCACTCAAACGTTATGGGTAAAATAGATTCACTGGTAAAATACCCTCTAACCTCCCACAAAAACTCACAATTTCCTCCTTGCTATCAAGCACCACCAAAGTGGCATTCCTCCTGTGGCAGTAGTCAACAGCATTATTATAATCATACTGTTCAGATGCAAATTTATAGCAGGACCCTTTGTAGGCCAGCCAGCCATCAGTGCAGCAGGTCAATATTTCTGCTGTAACACTGTCTATTTGTGTTTGCGTTTGCGTGACACCGGTACTTTGCGTTGTTTCTTGGGTGGCTATTTCTGGGATGAGAGGTGGGTTTTTTTTGTAGAGGTAAGAAAATGCACTACACCGAATTTATCCTGTATACACGACCATTTCGGCCTTCGTTCCGGGTATTTATTCTTACGTTTCGTATATATTTTCCAGACATTAAATTACGCTTTGTTGTGTTTTCCTAGCACAATTATCCGGGTACCAGAGAAAACGTAAAAATTGTGTAGAAACTGTATACCCAACCATAAATTTGGAAAAATGCTTTAAAATATTTTTTCATTAGGTACTGTGGGTACAACATACCGGTACACATTTTTAAAGGTGTAGTAGCACCAAGCACCGTTCGCGTCACAGTAAAATGGCCCCCAAAAGTCACACCAACCCACAGGTGCTTTTGTGCTTGGCGCCAAATACCGTATTACCTCGAATTATCCCCCTTGAATTCCCCCCACTCGAATTACCCCCCCCCCTAAAAATGGGCTGGCGAAAAAATAAACCCCATGGGGTATTTCGAGGTAATACGGTATTTAAAAACGCGCCAAGCAAAAAAGCGTTATGGCGCTTCTCAAGCGCCACAGAAAAACAGTGCGAAGCGCCATGGCGCTTTTACATCACAAATCAGGCGCAAAAACGTGGTGAAAAATTGAATTTCGCACCTGGTGTTGTCGGCGGGTTCGTGGCTTCTCTTTTTGTAACGCCCAAACGTATGATGCCAGATTCCGGGGATATGTTATCACTTTTTGAAGGTCGTTGGCTCAGAAACAGGTTTTCGTTTACTTCTTGAGCTAGAATTGTTTTTGCGAACATCGTTGATAGTGTGATTAGAATTAGAAATTTCATTTTTATCCTTTTTGGGAAGTGGTTAGAGAAATCCTCTTTCAAAATTTGAATTCTGATGTGTTATGTGCAAACTGAGACGTTTTATCTACGCCCGAAAAATGTGTTATCAACTTATTATTCAGTTCACTTGGAAATTACCCAGTGATCTGATTTTTATTGCGTGAACTTCATTGAAAAGTGTTTTTCTTCCAGCAGGTGCATTCAATATTCGCGCGGCAACATCCATTGTGTTGAATCTTTTTGGTGTGAAGATAATGTGATCTTTTATTGTTGGTAATCATGTTGATGTAATATCAGATTTTCTTCCGCTTTGACTGCGTGTATAAAATATTAATATTCGTGGCAAATTTGTTTGAATGAAGAATTTTAACGTAAATTCTCAGGATAATGAAATAGTAGATTATTATTTTGAAATTTACCTCGTTGACATCAAATATCGTGTTAATTAAATTCAACTTAATTTCGGTTAATTACGTAATTTCAACTGTCATACGTGATAAAGCACATTAGTTAATTTTTTTATCGTGACACTTAATTTTTATTGTTTCTGTCAACTGTGATGCTTTCAAATATTTTTGTGTGATTTAGTTGACATTCGGTTCGTACCAATTTGCGATGTCAACTAGTGTGTGTGGGCGCGGGATTCATACTCACACGCATCCTTCCAGCAATAGGTAGTGATAAGGGTTGGTTTTATAAAAATCATTTGTATACAAATTTGATAAAAATTGTATAAAAATGTATTTTATTTTAATTTTATTCTTGTTTCATTTTATTGTATTTTATTTTATTTCAAAATGTTAATAAAATAATAAAATGGGACCATGTTACAAAAATTGTACAGAAATTTTACAAAAATTCAGAATCTTGCATGCAAGGCCAGAAAAATGTTATAATTATAGACCTAAACATGAAAAACATGTGACAAATTTTGCCATTACTTTGCAAAAGTTGCATGCAGTAGGTATCGTTAGCTAGTTGCAAGTGTTAAGTTACAATTATTGATAATGATGGTTTGCATTTTCAGTAGGACTACTGGAGTGTGCTGGGTGCATTTGTAAAATGTAAAGTAAAGAGTCAATTGACATCTCAAATGTCAAGCAAAGTGTCAATTGTCATGAAAAATGTCACGCAAAGTGGCAATTGCGTATCCATGCAGCATATCATTGCATGAATTAATTAATTTCTATACTGACTTACAGGTTTATGTAACCAATTCAACCCTATTTATACAATGTATTGATCATGAATACCCCCTCGAATAACTCCTCCCTCTCGATTAACTCCCCCCTTAAAAAGTTCTGACGAAAAAATAACTCCCCGCGGGACTTATTCGAGGATATAATGTACTCGGTTCTGGTACCAATAACAAAAATTTCTGGTCCCGGCCCGAAAAACTGGTCCGGTTTGAACCCTATGTTGTTTGCACGTTTTTAAAACGAAAAGATGAGTTTTTAATCAGTACCATCGCAAAAACTAGCTTGTGTAATGTCATTAGAAGAAACATGGTATATACCATATCCCCGCGACTAGCGCATACAGCGTGAATGTATCTTTCAATTGGTTTCCAACCAACAGTCATTAAGTCCGACTGTTAATTGTTTACATTTGGCATTATCACGGTTGATGGGCAGTTTGATGTGATTATTTGTGTCAGTGCTGGCTGGGCACGAATATGGAGCCCCAAGTGGCATTGGAAAAATCTAGGGGAAATTTATGTTTCAAAAATATCAGAAGTTGCCGTATTTCCTCAAATTATTCCCCTTTGATTTAACCCCCCCCCTTGAGTTGACCCCCATTGAATTAATCCCTCTCGAAATACCCCCAGGTCTGAGCGATCTGAGGAGAAAATAAACCCTCCCCCGTCTCTAGTAGTCAGATTGTTTATCAGGACAACCAATTAGTTAAAATACATTTTGTCACTGCATTTCCATCATTTAATTATTGGTATTGAACATTAAACTTGTTTCAGCCAGTCAAGCATCTGCTGTGTGTTTTCGCGTTTGTCATATGTAAGTAAAACCTGAAAACAGTTACCGTATTTCTCCCAATAGAAGAGCGCCATTCTATTTTTTTGTCAACATTTTACCTGCTGTTCTACAGGAGGCTGCCGTTTTATTTTTTGCATTACTTTGTCCACACACTTTTTCATTTGAGCATAGCCTTATTTTTGATGAAACTTGAGCAATATTTTATATCAGAGGATCAATTTGACATTTAATATCTACCTATTCAAATGCTTAGAAAGTTATCTACGTTCCGCTCTCCGTAAGCTGCTCAGAAAGCTCATCGAAAACGTAAACTTTCAGAAAATTGAAAAGGAATTATCCAAGAAATATGGCGCCACAGAAAGTGCTGTGATATCATCATTATCCGATTATTTCCCATGATAGTGAATATATTTCACTGATCATTCAATCCTTTCACTCTGATCAGGGTTGGTTTTAGTAAAATTAATTTTACTAAAATTTTATTTTATTTTTCATTAAAATTGTATTTTATTTTTATTTTATTCTTCAATTTTCCATTTTATTTTTATTTTATTCTTCAATTTTTCATTTTATTTCTTATTTTATTTTAATTTTTTATTTTAGTTTGTGACCAGGATTGATTTAAGTAAAATTCTTTTTACTAAAATTGTATTTTATTTTTATTAAAATTGTATTTTATTTTTATTTTATTCTTCAATTTTACATTTTATTTTTATTTTATTCTTTTATTTTCTATTTTATTTTATTTTATTTTTATTTTTTTCTGAGATTTTGCCAACCCTGACTCTGATGCTGTATTCAACAAAAACGGGAAAAATAGCTTAAAAATATGTACCGTATTTCCTCGAAATACCCCCCCCCCCCCTCGTTTGACCCCCCCCCCCCTCTCGAGACCACTATGAAACAATCACCCCCCCCCCCTCGAAATACGCCCCCCCCCCCCAAATTGAGTGTAAAGGGAACGTACATGACAATAACTGTAGTTTGTGTTCAGTGTACTGCAGAACACACGTTAAAACAATGTCGGTGTCACGTTAGAACAGTGTACATACCATCTACATACTAATATTAGTCTACAGAACCTTATAAATGGCGGTTTTGTTGCATTTTTCGACGTCTGCGTACGTTTCAGACGACAATTTCGTACTTGGTTTTCAAAAATTTTCTTGTGAAACAATAACCCCCCCCCCTCGAAATACCCCCCCCCTCGTTTAACCACCCCCCCCTCTCGGGACCACTATGAAACATTCACCCCCCGGGGGGTATTTCGAGGAAATACGGTAGGTAGGCTTGTACGAAGTATAGAAATACGGATCTGACTGAAACCTCAAACAAGAATGTTACCATTTTTTTGAAAAAATGTAGCCATGTGCATGGCAGATTGTTAAAAGTACCGAACTTTTTTCAAAGTATACATAAACGTAAAGTATTTATTTTTTACTCACCCCCTGAGTACAGAAAACGTAAAGAAATTTTTTTACTTTTACTCATAAGTAATCATGAGTAAAATACTTTTTTCCCCCTGAAAACGTAAACATGAGTATTTTTTTAGGAATTGTGCCACAGGAAAGTTTGCCACCAAACTGCATTATAAAAAATGCTGTGAGAACATACCTGATATAAAATTGAGTCAGATTTGAACCCTAGTTCTGCCCATTAAGAATTTTTTCAGTAGGGCACCCACCCCATCCCATAAACAGCTGACCGAAAATTTCACTTTAAACCAATTTTTTGTTTCACACTTAAAAAGTTGGTTTACAAAGTTCACTAGGGAAGGGTCCAAGGTTCAAAGTTATGTAAACAACATGACCTCTAAAATGCCTCCATAATGAAATTTTTTTGGGGTGAATATTATGATGTCATAATGACAACATCACAGGAACAAAATTTGACAAAATTTTCACTTTTTCATTCACCCCAAAAAAATTTCCTTATGCAGGCATTTTTAGAGGTTATGTTGTTTACATAACTTTGAACCTTGGACCCTCCCCTGGTGAACTTTGTAAACCAACTTTTTAAGTGTGAAACGAAAAATTGGTTTAAAGTGAAATTTTCAGTCTGACGTTTATGGGACGGGGTGGGTGCCCTACTGAAAAATATTTTTTGAGCAGAACTAGGGTTCAAATTTTATCCAATTTTTTATCAGGTACGTTCTCACAACATTTTTCTATAATGCAGTTGGGTGTCGAACTTGTTTAGGAGACTTGGGTTGTTTTAAAAAATGAACAACTTTCTATGCGGCAACTAGTGATGGAAAAGCGCCAGAAAAAATGGCGCCGGGCGCCAAGGGCGCCATGGCGCCATTCGGAAAGTGGGCGCCAAGCGCCAAGGGCGCCACAGAAAAAGGGCGCCAGGCGCCAAGGGCGCCATGGCGCCATTCAGAAAGTGGGCGGCGCCAGGGGCGCCACGGAAAGAGGGCGCCAAGCGCCAAGGGCGCCATGGCGCCATTTGGAAAATAGGGCGCCAGGCGCCAAGGGCGCCAGGATAAAAAAGTGCCTACGACACCATGCGTGTGCTAAAAATGTTTCTACAGCACCATTGTACGCGCATTCACTTCTTTATTCGCGTTCTCCAGGATGTAATGAACAAAAACAAAGCTAGCAACAAAAATTTTTTTGAATAAAATCCACATGACGACGAATTCAAACGCAATGGAAATTGTCATTTGACAACAATCCATTCATTACAAATAGACCTTTCCAAACAATGTTTCCTAATTGCAACGATTTAAATCCGTTTATTTCTGATTTTGCAAGTTAGACGGTCCATCATTCTTGTCTTTTGATCCGTCAGACAGATCTGGTGAACCGTTGAAACGAAAGATTTCCACCCACTCACACCACTCCGTCCATTTTTCTGGCGCATTTAGATCATCCACGGATGCGTTTTTCATATTTTTTCGTTTACACAGCACTCACCGTGAAACCCTGCTGGCGCCTTTTTGGCGCCCTTCTAAAGCAGGGCGCCAGGCGCCAAGGGCGCCACGGAAAAAGGGCGCCAAGCGCCAAGGGCGCCATGGCGCCTTTCAGAATGTGGGCGCCAGGCGCCAAGGGCGCCACAGAAAAAAGGGCGCCAAGCGCCAATGGCGCCATGGCGCGGCGCCCTTTGGCGCCCTCAAATGGCGCCAGCGCCATGGCGCCATTCCATCACTATGCTGTAGTGGGTCGTCGGTGGCCACCCACTGGTTTATTGTGAGAGGGGGTGGTTTGCAAAAATCCCCCAAATTTCAGCTTTCTATCACCCACACAGCTGGAGATATGGCCCTGGTAGTGTAGCTAATCAAGTGGGTGGTGAACTTGTGTGGGACATTGAAAGAGCCACAAAAAAAATGTTTGCATATAGGGCAACCCACCCTGCAGTGAGTCGCCGCACATCCCCCCATTGATACGGAGTAGCGGAGTGTTAGGACTATATACCCACCAAATATTAGCTTTATACAGTTCCCATAGCCAGAGATAGTGCATCTGAAGTGAAATAAAAAAAATTGGTGGTGGACTTGTCCGGGAAGGTGTTTATCAAAGTTGTTAAAAGGTTCGTACGTTTACTCGAAAAATACGCGTACGCGAGTACGCGGCAAATACGTTTACATATACTTTTAAAAAAAGTAACGTACTCACGTGTACGCGTACGTTTTTGAAGCATACGCGTAACGAGAACGTATTTCTGTGAATTCAATGTGCCCACACACACTAGTTTTCACAGTGACTTCGTGTGAAAACTGAAATTTTTTCAAATGCAAATTAATGAACACGGTTGAATGATTTCATTGAATTTCAATTTGAATTCAAATTAATGAAAGTTAAGATTTGAAAATTTTACAACTAAAACACATGGAGCGTACAATAAGAGTAGGCTGAATGTCGCCATGTCGCCATTTCAGTTTTCACACGAGTCATGGTGAAAACTAGTGTGTGTAGGGCCATTGTGGGAAATATTTATAAGGTGACTACACTGCAGAGTTGCGAAAGTGTATTTACACTTACCCGAAATACCCGGGTAAATGGGTATTTATATTTACACTTACACTGACACTTTCATAAAATACCCGTACACTTTTTTTACACTTTCCCGGAACAAAATACCCGGGTACAGAAAGTGTATTTTTTTCTTTCAAATGGCCCTGTTTTATGCTTTTGAGAAAGCATAAAACAGGTTCATGTACAGAAAATAACTGCAGAGTGCACATATGCAGTTATGCATTCAATGTAGAAAATATGGAAAATGTGCAAACTAGCACTATCACTGACATTTGAACAGTACTCATGGTATTCTACAGTTTCATCATACTTTTGTAAAAAGGACAAGATCAATTGAAATTCACCAGCTGGACACAAAGTCGACTGCTTTTGCATTGATATTTGCTGCATGTACATTCTTGCATTTAAACAGTGTGTATCACATTGCTTAATCAGTAAAATATCAACACTGAAAAAGTGCCATTATTAGGCAACTTCATACCACTAAATTTGTTACAGTCTGAAATGTTTCATAATTGGCAGTAAAATGTGAAATAATGAATGAAAATGATAGATAAATTGATCTAAAAGTGAAAACAGTGGTGTTTTCTAATGCTCAACAGTGAGAGCTCTTTCTAAAAAAATTTTTACACTCACACTTTTTTTACACTTTCCTGGGTATTTTAAAAATACCTTACACTTTTGGTATCTATACTTAAAATTTGGAAAGTGTATTTACACTTACACTTACACTTTCCAAAAATACCAGTATTGTAACAACTCTGCTACACTGCAATGTACTCTATTTCCTTGAAAAAAACCTCAAAATTGTTTTATAGTGTAAATTTTTAAGGGGGGGGGGTTTACAAGGGCGGGTATTTCGAGGGGGGTTTATTACTTCGCCAGAATGTTTTGGAACTCTCAGTGCTAATTTGTTGTTTGTCATGTACGCTGAGGTAGAAAATATTCACCATGTATAAGAGTATACCTATGTATAAAAAGTTACCTATATAAGTATGTATGTAAATATAGATGGTATAAACCCTGTTCTACAATGACTTGGTCATTGTTTTAACGTGTGTTCTGCATTTCACAGAACACAAACTGAAGGTTTTGATATTTACGTTATCTTTACACTCAATTGGGGGGGGGGGGAGGTTCGACGGGGTCTATTAGGTAAACTCGGCTGACATGAAACGAGTCAGCTTTCCTTCTTTTATGTACTAGTAAGATGTGTCTCAAATTCGAATTCAAACGGATGGATTCCGTTCGATTCACATTTTATTGAAACCGATTGAACTTTCAAATGTGAAAATAAATGGATCAAGCACGGATATAAAAATACACAGTCGGAAAGCTAGATATCGAGCTCAAACAATGCTAACGAATTCCTAAAAAGGACGAATGTGATAGATATCCCGTATGTTAACTTGGCACACGTTGGGTTACGTATTTTACGAATGAGGTGAAAGAGGCAGGATTTACGTTTGCGTTACTCATTGCGTCTGTGGAACACAATTAAGCGACTGGAAATGATCACAAATGTGTCAACTAGTGTACTTGTGATCATTTCCGGTCGATTTATTGCATTCCGCAGCGATAATCAGTGACGTGAACATGAAACCTGCGTTTTTCGCTCTCATTTGTCTGAAACGCAGAGCAACTTGGACGTGGGCCAAATTCACATGTGACCCTATCGTTGGTTTATACCGCACTCGTACAAAAACTCCTTAGACCCATTGACTTCCATAATGTCTGCCGAGTTTAATTCGTAGTGGCCATTTTGAGTGGGGTACTTCGAAAACGTACCCAGTTCTACATACCGTATTACCTCAAAATACCCCCAGGGGGTTTATTATTTCGCCAGCAAAATTTGAGGGGGGGATAATTCGAGGGGGGTTTATTCGAGGGGGGGGTCTATTATTTCGCCAGAAATTTTTGGAAATTCCCCATACGCAGAGGTAGAAAAATCAAACATTTACGTAGATGTAAACACCTTCCCGGTCACGTCCGGCACCCTATTTTTGATCGTACTTGTGACACCCTATCTTCAGTTCTAGGGCGCGCCGGAAGCTGAAACTTGCGCAAGATATTGGCGCAACCCCCCTCTACCTCGCATGAATTAGGGGGGTCGCGGCGACCCACTCTGAGAGGAGTCGCCGCGACCCCCCTAATTCATGCGAGGTAGAGGGGGGTTGCGCCAATATCTCCCCCAAATTTCAGCCTCTGCGGCACCCTAGAACTGGGTATAGGGATATAGAAGTAAAATCAAAAAATGGGTGCCGGACGTGACCGGGAAGGTGTTTATATGTGTTTATAGGCATATATAACTGTATATACACAAAAACCCTTCCCTAACGTCACTTAATCATCAGTTTTAACGTGTGTTCTGCATTGTACAGATAACAAACTGCAGTATTTGTCATGTACGTTCACGTTACACTCAATTTTAGGGGGGGTATTTCGTGGGGGGGTTAATTCAAGGGGGGGGGGGGTTAATTCGAGGTAATACGGTATTCTATGAAGAAAAGTGCTCGCTTTTGCAATTTATTGGGAACAAATTTTGTACTCACATTTACGCGTACGTACAAGTAAAAAAAAGTATTTTACGTTTTCTATACTTTGTGATGGGTAAAATAAAAATACTTTACGTTTACATATACTTTTAAAAAAGTTCAGTAATTCTAACAACTCTGGTGTTTATGATGAAAAAAACTGTATAATTGTTGGTCATTATCAGATGGGTTATGGTCGGTTTTCATACTAAGTGTGATGACCACCAAGTATACATCATTTCAGACGGGGGTATTTCCAGGGTATTGTTTCCTCAGCTCTAAAGGGAGTATTTCGAGGTAGTACGGTAAATAATAAAAATTACTCATCAAGTTATTAGATTTTTATATTTATATTTTTTTCCAGAGAGATTTAATTATATGTTTGTTTTTAGAAATTTCACGAGATTTTTAAAAATATGAGAAAATATATAAGATACCAGTTAAAAATATTATTTTTGAGGGAATTTCCGACATTATATTCCATTATATTTGTCGCAAAATCACCCATTTCCAGTGCGTATCTTGGATTAAGAGAATTTGCTTTGTTCTGATTCGGAATATTCAACGATTCAGCTAGTTGTTATGTTCCCAGTGCGTCTAGGCAACTGAAACAATCCCGGCTGTCCATCGACTAGTTTTCCCAATCGCTCATATCAATTTCTGTCCAAATAAAAAGACCGATGTATCAAATGCGGTCTTAGTTAATGCAGATTGTCGACGAATCTCTTTTGTCGCTCAGGGAAACAGAATCGAAAATAACTTTTGTGAACATGGAAAGTGTCGTGAACAGTGTCGTGAACAGATCGGAACCGTTAACTTCACGTTTCCCCCCATGGACTTCTCCCCCCCCCCCCCCCCCCCGTGGTGTGATGCATTAGCGTTATGTCCGTGCGGACATAACGCTAATGGAACACGACAAAACGGTAATGGAACACGACAAAACGCTAATGCAACACGGACAAAACGCTAATACAACACACTCCGGGGGCAAGTTGTCCACGGGGGAAAAGTACCTGGAATCGATCGGAACCGCTGTACTACCAGAGTTGTTAGAATTACTGAACTTTTTTCAAAAGTATATGTAAATGTAAGTATTTATTTTTACTCACCACAAAGTATAGAAAATGTAAAATACTTTTTTACTCATACTCATGTGTAAAATACTTTTCCCCAGGAAAATGTAAAAGCAGGTACTTTTTCCCTGGAAAATGTATTTTTACATGTGAGAGTGAGTTTTACACTGAAAGACATAACGAAAAAATAGAATGGCGCGCTTCTATTGGGAGAAATCAGAGTTGCGAAAGTGTATTTACACTTACCCGAAATACCCGAGTAAATGGGTATTTATATTTACACTTACACTTACACTTTCATAAAATACCCATACACTTTGGTACACTTTCCTGGGCAAAATACCCGGGTACAGAAAGTGTATTTTTTTTCTTTCAGGTGGCCCTGTTTTATGCTTTTGACAAAGCAAAAAAAAAAGGTCATGTACAAAAAATGCATTGAATGTAGAAAATATGGCAAATGTACAAACTAGCCTTTGATCTACAACCTTTGATCAGTACTCATGGTAAGGGCAGGTCTGATGCACCCCCCTCATGGTATTCTACAGTTTCATCATACTTTTTTGTAAAAGGACAAGATCAATGGAAATTCACCAGTTGGACACAAAGTCAACTTTTGCATTGACATTTGCTGCATGTCCATTCTTGCATTTAAGCAGTGTGTATCGCATAGCTTTATCAGTAAAATATCAACACTGAAAAAGTGTCATTATTAGGGAACTTCATACCACTACAGTATTTGTTGTTACAGTCTGAAATAATTTATAAAAGGCCGTAAAATGTGAAATAATGTATGAAAATTAGAAATAAATTGATCTAAAGGTGAGAACAGCGGTGTTTTCTAATGCTCAACAGTGAGAGCTCTTTCTAAAATTTTTTTTTCACTTACACTTTTTTTACTTCCTAGGTCTTTTTTAAATACCTTACACTTTTGGTATCCATACTCAAAATTTGGAAAGTGTATTTACACTTACACTTACACTTTCCAAAAATACCGGTATTTTAACAACTCTGGGAGAAATACGGTAACTGTTTTCAGGTTTTACTTCCATATGACAAATGCGAAAACACACACCACAGATGCTTGACACTTAGTCAGATTGATAAACAATCTGACTAAAAAAGACTTGACCGTTGGACGTTAAAGCTTTTTGGGGAGTTGTGATTTAAAAGCACCATGGCGCAAAAAGACTGGCGCTAGCAAAATAGAAAAAAACCTCGTGGCGTGTGTGTACTTGACGATGGTAACAAATCCGAAAAGCGCGTAAAATTTTCTAATTCAAATGCTAATTCTGAACCATCAAAGGCTGGTTCTGGCGGTTAGCATTTAAAAAATGAGTGATTTTGACAAAATAAAATAAAATAAAATATCAGAAAATCACTCAAAATAAATTATAATAAAATCTCACTGGATAATTCATATCAAAAACATATATAATATTTTTTATACTGTATTTCCTCGAAATACCCCAAACGGGGTTTATCAATTTGCCAGCAAATTTTGAGGGGGGGGGGGGGGGGGTTAATTCGAGGGGAGCGTAGTGAATGGCATTTTATTCTTTCGTGAGCAAATTTCATGAAGTTTTGTAGTAAAAAATAGGCAAAGCATACCCCAAACTGGGCCAAACAGTACCAAACAGGATCTATTTGGACATGTGTATAAAGTAGTGATTAGTGATGTTAAAGGCACCGGGAAAAATGGCACCGCACCGCACCAGCACCTTTGCCAACGCTTGAAAAGGGCACCTGGCACCCTGGGGCACCGGCCAGAAAATGGCACCGCACCGCACCGGCACCGGTGCTTTTTGGAAAAAATGGCACCGGCACCGAAGGGCACCGGCGGGTTGCCGGTGCTAGCACCGAAAGGCACCGCACTGGGCTGGAATTTCTGAAGTACCGTATTTCCTCGAAATACCCCCGGGGGGTTTATTTTTTCAGAGTGAGAATTTTGAGGGGGGTTAAACGAGGGGGGGGGGTATTTCGAGGGGGGGGTTTATTATTTCGCCAGAATTTTTTTGAAATACCAGTACTAAAATGTCGTCGGAAACGTACGCAGACGTCGAAAAATGCAACGAAAATCGCCTTTTATAAGACTCTAAAGACATTTATAAGTGTGTAGACGTACAAACACTGTTCTCACATAACAGAGTCATCGTTTTTAACGTGTGTTCTGCATTGCCGGGATGATAAACCGCAGCCTTTGTCATTTATGTTCTCTATACACTAAATTTGGGGGGGGGGGTATTTCGAGGGGGGGGTTTATAAGTTCATAGTGTCCATTTTGAGGGGGGGTATTTCGAGGGGGGGGTATTTCGAGGGGGGGGGTATTTCGAGGAAATACGGTAAATATCGGGCAGTTTCTCAGTGGTCTCACCTTTGTAAGTGCATATTTCCACGAATTTTCAACCGATTTTGATAGTTGAGCACTTAAAATGATCAGAATGATGTGACAATCACTTTTATGAAGCAATTACAATGATTACAAATGGAAGATAAAATATTTAATTCACTACAATGTCCATAGCAACTATTGTCTACTGATCGGAGTCGTTGCTGTACAGAGAATGGAACTATCTCTGTCATAAACTGACAACAAATTTTGAACAAAAAAGCAAGATAAATATAAAATATAAAAATGATTTAAAATTCAACAAAATTTTAGATTCGCTCATCAGATCACGTATCGGGTATAATACATTTTACAGTAGGTATATTTATTTGATGAAATGGTTACAAAATAGGCAAAAAAACGGTTGGGTAAATATATCGCTGTTTTTTGAAATATGAATAAGCACATACTATGGACAAAATTGCACAGCACATGAAGCCTTGGCCGGTGCCTTTCCCGGTGCCTTTTACTTTGGCCATGGTGCTAGCACCTTTGGCACCGGCAAAAAAATGGCACCGCACCGCACCGGCACCAGTGCTATTCTGAAAAAAATGGCACCGGCACCGGCATGGCACCCCCGAAGATTGCAATGGCACCGTACCAGCACCAGTGCTGGTGCCCTTCAGTGCCCAGCACCGGGGCACCGGTGCCCCGGTGCCTTTACATCACTAGTAGTGATGTTAAAGGCACCGGGAAAAATTGCACCGCACCGCACCGGCACCTTTACCATCGCGTGAAAAGGGCACCTGGCACCCTGGGGCACAGGCCAAAAAATGGCACCGCACCGCACCGGCACCAGTGCCATTCTGAAAAAAATGGCACCGGCACCTATGGGCACCGGAGGGTTGCCGGTGCTAGCACTGAAATGCACCGCACCGGGTAAAATTGTGTGTAGTGATAATAAAAGTGCCAGGACATTGGCGGGAAGTGCCAAAAGTGCCCTGGCACTATTCCAGCCCCCCAGCACCAAAATCTATGGTGCCAGGGCAGTATGGTGCCAACTGCCATGGCGCTGAGCACCAATAGCGCCACAACAAAATGGCACCGGAAGCCAAGAGTCATGGCGCTTTTTGTGTTGGTGCCAGGCCAGCACCAACGCCATGCGCGTTTGCAGGCGCCAGGAGTACGTGGCGACAGGACCAGGATGTTTGTTTGATTTTAACAACATGCTCCTTTCTGACACGTCGGAATCACTTTTATCCGACTCAGAATCAATCATTGTATTGTTTAAAATATAGTTTTTATGTTTGTCATAAGAAAATCAATAAAAAAGTGTCTGTGGGCACAAGTTCAACGTGAATTTGATTGGGTCACTTTTTAAATGAACACACATGTCCTGCAATAATAACCGCAGTTCACGCCCTTGAAACCCTGCCGGTGCCTTTCCCGGTGCCCCACTTTTTCTGGCCGGTGCTAGCACCTAAAGGCGCCCTCGAAAAAGGGCACCGCACCGCACCGGCACCGGTGCTATTTTCAAAAAATGGCACCGGCACCGGCAGGGCACCTCTGAAAATTGCGAGGGCACCGCACCAGCACCGGTGCTGGTGCCCTTCGGTGCTCAGCACCGGGGCACCGGTGCCCCGGTGCCTTTACATCACTAGTATAAAGGGATATGTCTACACAAACTAGCAGAGTTGTTAAAATACCGGTATTTTTGGAAAGCGTAAGCGTAAGCGTAAATACACTTTCCAAATTTGGAGTATGGATACTAAGGATTAGTTTGGATACTAAGGATACAAAAACTTGAAAATTCCAAAAAAATTCAAAAATTTGAAAATGTTTTTGAATTTTCAAATCTTTTTTTTTGCCATCGTTAGCATTGACTAAGACCGCATTTGATACATCGGTATTTTTATTTGGACATAAAATAAAACGATACACAATATAAATAAATAAAAATTTCTACACAACTTGCCTACAATTTTTGTAGATCGAATTTTATGGTTATTTACACAGGTCCCGGCCGGGGACCACGACCCGGCAAAAAATAATTTTTTTCAAAAGTGAATAATTGGTGTGTTTGTGTTGTTTGCATGTTAATAAGGTGAATTATCACCAAATTAGCATGCACAAAATCGTTTTGAGACGGTTACACGCGCTGATGCATTCTCTTTGGGGGAGTGTATAATTTTTTTTGGATTTGTCTGAATTTTGGTATGTGAGTACTCCTTCGTTCAGTGAGTACGCATGCCAAATTTCAGCTCAGCGCGGTTACCGGTTGTCATTTTATTTATACTTCAATTTTTTTCGATCACTGTATTTTTGTATAGTGATCAAAATCCTGCCGGGGCCCAGTCATAGGGGATTTTGGGGTTAGCATTTTGGGGGGGGGGTTAACCTGCCGGCGCGTGCTAATAACTCGGGAACCGTTTGGCGAAAAATGTTGAAATTTGGATATGATATAGTTCTAGATTGGGGCTACGCACAATTTTGACGATTTTTTTCTACGACCCCCCAGACCGGAGATAGGGAGGGTCTATAAAAACACTGTCATTTGCGTTTTTTTGGGTGTCGCCGAGAACATGCAAACTTTGAACATCAATAGCTCGGTCATTTGTGAACCGATTTTAGTCATTAAAATGTTAAAATGATCACAAATGTTCGGAGAGTTCATTTCTGTGGTCAAATCGGAGATACACATTTGTTTATATATCGATTTAGCACGATTTCGAAATACAAAATTTCCGCAAAAGTTTGCTTTTTGAACATGCTATCCTATTCTCCTGATCGAGAGAAACTCAATGAAACAAAAATGAGATCGATATCTCGTTCCGATCAAAAGTTATGGCGCTTCAAACTTTTCCCTCCCACCCACATAAATAACCACATGCATGCAACTTCAAAACTCCATATCTCGGCCATTTCTCCGCCGATTTTCACTGATGAACACTTCAACTGATCAGAATAACATGGAGATTTCATTTTTAGGACCAGATTATCTGTATTTTGCAGCAGATTTCCCATACAAGCAAATAATGCGAACTCTTGAATTAAATTGTCATAATGAAAATGCATACAAATAAACGGTGGATAAAAATGATATCTACATGTTGTTCTGATCATTTTAAGTGTTGATAAGTGAAAATCGGCTGAGAAATTGCCGAGATATGGAGTTTTGAAGTTGCATGCACGTGGTTATTTATGTGGGTGGGGGGAAAAGTTTGAAGCGCCATAACTTTTGATCGGAAAGAGATATCGATCTCATTTTTGTTTCATTGTTTTTCTCTTGATTAGGAGAATAGGATAGCATGTTCAAAAAGCCAACTTTTGCGGAAATTTTGCATTTCGAAATCCGGCTAAATCGATATATAAACAAATGTGTATCTCCGATTTGACCTCAGAAATGAACTCTCCGAACATCTGTGATCATTTTAACATTTTAATGACTACAATCGGTTCACAAATGACCGAGATATTGATGTTCAAATTTTGCATGTTCGCGGCGACACCCAAAAAAACGCAAATGACAGTGTTTTTATAGACCCCCCCTATCTCCGGTCTGGGGGGTCGTAGAAAAAAATCGTTAAAATTGTGCGTAGCCCCAACCTAGAACTATATCATATCCAAATTTCAACATTTTTCGCCAAGCGGTTCCCGAGTTATTAGCACGCGCCGGCAGGTTAACCCCCCCCCCCCTTAAATGCTAACCCCAAAATCCCCTATGGGCCCAGTCACTGGCAATGTCAAAATGGCCCCGACCGGGGTCACACGTCCCCGGTGAGAAAATTTTTTTTCAGTAAACAAAGAATTTTTGTCCCCAACCGGGGACTTTCTTCCCCGGCAGGGGACTAAAAATTTGTCCCCTGCTGGGGACGAACGTTCCCGGTCGGGGACCACAATTCTTCATTTACTGAAAAAAAATTTTTCTCACCGGGGACGTTTGACCCCGGTCGGGGCCATTTCGACATTGCTGGGGACCAGTCCCCGGCAGGATTTTGATCACTATACAAAAATTTAGTGATTGAAAAAAATTAAAGTATAAATAAAATAAAAGCCGGTAACCACCCGGAGCTAAAATTTGGCATGCGTACTCACTAAACGAAGGAGTACGTGCATGCCAAATTTGAGACGAATTGGAATAATTTTACACACCCGCCCAAAAAATATGCATCGGCGTGTGTAACCGTCTTGCAAAAATTTTGTGCATGCTAATTTGGTGATAATTCACCTAATTAACATGCAAACAAACAATACACGCCAATTATTCACTTTTGAAAAAAATTATTTTTTGCTGGGTCCCGGTCCCCGGCCGGGACCTGTGTAAATAGCCGAATTTTATTAAAATCAATTCTGGTCGCAAACTAAAATAATAAATAATAAAATAAAATAAAATGGAAAATTGAATAATACGTGTTTGCCATCGTTAGTGCTTTTAAATACCGTACGCTTAAATAGGTATCTAACACCAGAGTGGATAATTATCACTATGCAGTTCAGCGCTTTTGAATACAATTTTTACCAATAATAACTGCGGTGGATAGCTATGGATCAATATATTCATCTAAACTACCTGATAAGAACACTATCGATAATTGCATCGATTTCTCTAGTCTACACATCTTCACTCTGTTAGTGAGCGATTTGAATTGGAGTACCGTATTTCTTCTAATAGAAGAGCGCCGTCATATTTTTGAGTACTGTATTTCCTCGAAATACCCCCCGGGGGTGATTGTTTCAAAGTGCTCCCGAGAGGGGGGGGGGGGGTTAAACGAGAGGGGAGGTATTTCGAGGGGGGGTTATTATTTCGCCAGAAATTTTTGAAATCTTAGTAAACACCTTCCCGGACAAGTTCACCACCCAATATTTTATTTTACTCTTGACGCAATATCTGGGGCTATGGGGGGATTAAAGAGCTGAAAATTTGTATATATATAGTTTCAACAATCCCCTACTCCGCATCAATGGGGGGAGGCACGGCGACGAACTACAGGGATGGTCGCCGTATATGCAACATTTTTTTCCGGCGTTTTTAGTGTCCCAAACAAGTTCGCCACCCACTTGATTGGCTGCACTACAGGAGCCATATCTCCTGCTGTAGGGGGGTTAAAAAGCTGAAATTTGGGGGATGTCTTGACAACACCCCCCTCACTATTCACCGGCGGGATGACCGCCGGCTACCAACTACAGCATCGGTCGCTGCGTTTAAAGTTGTTTTTTTTAAACGACCCGAGTGTCCCACACAAGTTCACCACCCGATTGCGTTTTAAAAAGTGAATGGTTTTGACTTTAAAAAAAAATTAAAGTTGTTAAAAGCAGTCCACCACCTTTTTAAATGCTTTGGTTGATTAAAAATGTGAAGCCAGACACCATTGGGACCCACAATCCTGACCACAGAAACTAAACACAAATCCTGATCCCAAATAAGTATAAAAAATTTCATCAAACATTTGAAAAAAAACTATTCAGACCCTGAACTAGTCCTGATCCCAATCTGGAATAATTCAAAAAGTATCCAATATGAAAAATCTGAATGAAAAACTATCCAGAATGACCCCCACCCCAATACCGCACACAGACCCCAGTCACTATCCCTATCTCAAATAAATAAAAAAATCCTGATATGAAAAAAATATGATCCCAGACAACCCTCCAGTAACGATCCCAATCCCAGAAGAAAAATTATATCCAGTTTGTACCCTAGATCTCCTGATCGAAATTTTCTCTGTAGGCACTGGCAAACTTGAATGGGACACTCACCCCCTCCCTAAATGGCAGACAAAAAATTCACTTTACACCAAATTTTTGTTTCACAATTGAAAAGTTGGTTTACAAAGTCCCATAGAGAAGTGTTTAAGGTTCAATATTGCGTAAACAACATAACCTCTAAAATGCCTCCATAATGAAATTTATTTGGGGTGAACAAAAAAATGAAAATTTGGGCAAATTTTGTTCCTGTGGTGATGTCATTATGATGTCATAAAATTCACCCCAAATAAATTTCTTTATCGGGGCATTTTAGAGGTTATGTTGTTTACGCAATATTGAACCTTAAACACTTCTCTATGGGACTTTGTAAACCAACTTTTAAAGTGTGAAACAAAAATGTGGTTTAAAGTGAAATTTTCAGTCTGCTGTTTATGGGACAGGGTGGGTGCCCTACTGAAAAATTTTTTTGAGCAGAACTAGGGTTCAAATCTGATTCAATTTTATATCAGGTATGTTCTCACAACATTTTTTAGTAATGCAGTTGGGTGGCGAACTTGTTTCTGACACTTGGGCTGTTTTAAAAAAAATTATCATTTTTATATGTAGTGACCCATGCTTTAGTGAGTCGTCGGCAGCCGCCCCACTGGTGTATTGTGAGGGGGGTTGTTGGCAAGACATCCCCCAAATTTCAGCTTTCTACCGCCCTCACAGCTGAAGATATAGCCTTCAAAGTGTAGCTTATCAAGTGGGTGGTGAACTTGCTTGGGACACCAAAAACGCCACAAAAATTGTAGCATACAGGGCGATCCACCCTGTAGTGAGTCGCCGCACCTCCCCCCATTGTTGGGGAGTAAGGGGGTCTTACAACTTTATATATACAAAGTTTCAGCCTTATAACACCCCCATGGACGGAGATATTGCGTTCGAAGTGAAATAAAAAAATGGGTGGTGAACTTGTCCGGGAAGGTGTTTACAAAAACGTTGTTT
Source organism: Sphaerolaimus hirsutus (assembly GCA_964036195.1). NCBI lineage: Eukaryota > Metazoa > Nematoda > Chromadorea > Monhysterida > Sphaerolaimidae > Sphaerolaimus > Sphaerolaimus hirsutus. The sequence continues at coordinate 4,137,853 of OZ038459.1, read as the reverse complement.
GTGATGTGCGCTGGGGTAGAAAAATGCATCAATAACTGACATGTAAAGACTCCTGTATACTAATATTAGTAGTAGATGGTATTAACACTGCTCTCACGTGATTCCGACATTGTTTTAACGTGTGTTCTGCACTACGCAGAACGCAAACTGCAGCATTTGTCATGTACGTCTCTTTACACTCAATCTGGGGGGTGTTTCGAGGGGGGTGATTGTTTCATAGTGGTCTCGAGAGGGGGGGGGGTATTTCGAGAGGGGAGTAAAACTTTTAGTAAAACTTTTTTACCTGCCATTCTGTTGGAGGTGCCGTTATATTTTGTTCACCATTTTTTAAACACATTTTTCATTTGAACATGAGTAATTTTTTTTTTTAAGGATCTTGACGGATTTTTCAATAACAGGGCATCAATTTGATGTTTAATATCTACCGCACTCCTTGAAATACCTCCTGGGGCCAGATTTAATTCTCCCTACAGATTTGTAGGGTAGGGCATACGCCCGATGGATTTTTTAAAGTTCAGCCGCATCGACGCACATGCACCGAGAGCAAGGCGGTTCGTAAAATACACGAAATTATCCGCTAAGGTCGCCGATATTGTACGCTCGTGCATGCATTTCTTTCTTGTCGCTGCCCTCGTGGTTTCGGTTGCAGACAGTGAACACTAAAAAAGTGACCACCATACTACGCAAAAGCGCGACTTACGCGAGTAATGCGCTCCACAAAATCGAGAAAAAAAACGAATTGGCGGACGGCCAAGAAATGACGAAATCATGATTTCTGGGCCAAAATCGAAGTGATATACGTCGACTTTAAGGGATAGTTTCGTGTATTTTACAAACCGCCTTGCTCTCAGTGCATGTGCGTCGATGCGGCTGAACTTTAAAAAATCTATCGGGCGTACGCCCTACCCTACAAATCTGTAGGGAGAATTGAATCTGGCCCCTGGGGTTTATTAATTCGCCAGCAAATCTTGAGGGGGAATGGTAGTTGATGGGGGCTTTATTCGAGTATATGTTATAGGCCTATATTTTTGTGCTTTGGGAGTCGTCCACTGTAATTTCTACCTGCCATTCTGTTGTTGACTGCTGTTCTATTGGAGGGTGCCATTCTATTGAAGGTGCCTTTCTATTTGAGGTATGCCATACTATAAGAAGAGATACGTTAGCAATTGATGACAAAATATATAAATATGAAGCAATCAGAATAATGAATGCTTAGTTCTTTATTCAAATTTATCTGTGACAAAAAATCCCTTTGCACCGCAGCCGAGCAGAAGCATTGCAAATCGCCGAGGGGCGCCCCAGTGCTGCAGTACGCGGGCTGGTGCTGGGCCATTTTGACTAGCACCACTGAGACATTTCCGTCGCTTACCAGGTGCCACTGTCAGACCCTGTAAAATGCCCTGGAAAATGCCCTTGAAAATGCCCTGAATAATGTCTAGGTAATGCCATGCAAAGTGTATAACTAATGTCATGGAAATTGCCCTGCAAAATGGCAAATGTCATGCAAAGTGTCTCACATCATAAACAATGCACTGCAAAATTACAAATGGTATATAAAGTGCCTAAAATCATTGGAAAATGGCCTACAGATTGGCAAATCTCATGCAAAGTGTCTAATGTGATGGAAAATGCCCTGCAAAATGAACAACGTCGTGCAATATGTCTGTAATCATCAGAAATGACCTGGAAAATTGCAAATAAGAAACAAAGTAAAATTGTCACCGCATGGCATTTTACAGGGTCTGGGACTGCCCCCAGGGCTGGGCTGAGTCAGGATCTGCTCAATCAAAATGGAATTATGGCAGCAAATGTACAAGTGGCAGCACCTTTGGACTTTGAAATCATGATAATGGTTGCTAGCTTTCTAATGAATGTAAGCTGTGGGTGTTCTATTGAAGTGTCATTTTTGCTTACTTGAATTGAATTTGTTAGACTTTTCAAAAGGTAAACTGTATCGGAGTTGTCCAATTCAAAAGGACCAAAAATCCAAAAATTTTCAAAATCCACTCACTTTTGACCATTTTTCATAATTGCTACAATTTTGCTTCACCTTTTTGTAATTCAAATTTTGGCACTTTTGGAAGAATTCACCAAGAAAATTTGAGCAAGCAATCAACAAGAGCATCTTGAATTGGACTAAAAGTCAACATGTCCACTTAGAATGCTATTTTTTTGGGAAAACTGAAAGATATGTCAAAGTCCCCGTTGCACACATCTACTTCTGTTCTGAAAGTTACACATCTAAGTATGACTGCCAGTTTACTCAGATTTGTGTAACTCACAAATCGCCTTTGAAAGCATTCTTCCAGTTCCCGAGAATGAGGTGTCTGTCAACTATGTTGACAAAGATTTAAAACAATTCATTGCGGTACACTCAAATACGTTCAAAGCTAATTTATGAGCACCCAGACTTTACTTCTGTTAGTATTTAAACCAGTAAATACATATAGGGTGCGGCAATTTAGACGGACATTCCAGATTTCGAATAACTCGTCACTGGGTGGTCAGATTGATGTCTAGTGTTAGGTCAACATTAACAACTAAATAGGAAAGGATCCCTGAAAATATGGCTGCGATAGCTCCACTCGTTTTTAAGTTATTCATGCAAACACCAATAATTGTCGCTTTACAACCACCTCGTGGCAATACACTTCGGCAAAACAGAAGCTGCAGATGAATCCAGATCGGTTGCAGTTGGCTATTGATAAGAGTGTTGGTTACATTGTGTGATCATTTCTTGCATTTTGTGAGTCGGTGCATATCACTCCTTCATAATAAAAATTTTGCACTGGTTTTTGTGCGTTTTTATCGCTCAATGCCTATTGTCATGAGGTGTAAGTAGTGACAATTACGCGTTTGCATGAATAACTTGAGAACGAGTGGAACGATCGTTGCTATATTTTCAGGGAGTCTTCCCTATTTAGTTGTTAATGTTGACCTAAAATTTGACGTTTATCCGACCACCCAGTGATGAGTTATTCGAAATCTAGTGCGTCCGTCTAAATTGACGCACCCTGTATATGCGGCAACATTGCTTGAACCCAACTGTTGTAACCTTCAATTCATTGCATACGATGTAATCTCAACTAGCCTTGCAAGTAAAATTTGTCCAATTTTGAATACCCATATTTTTCACCAAGAGACCCATGTGGTGTTACATTTACAGCAAATAACTTTTGAAGCAAAAACAAATGAACAAATTTCAGTACACAATGACAGCGCACAGAGTTGGCCTCACTTATGACAGTGCCAATTCAACTTTCTCTTGGAAAGGTGCCAATGCAAACTGGACAACTGCTGCCACAGCAGATTGGGTCAATCCTGCAAATTTTTCGTCACAAAATTCATATGGTGTCATTATTGGGATGGGATTAGTACCAGACCCTGGTGTAGCAGAATTGCCTGTTATTGTGCAGTACAGTGAGTATGCCTGGTGCCAGTCCCAACCCTTGTAAGTTGTAAAGTCAAGTCTCAAATGTTATGACAAATCATAGTTGTTAAAACGTATTTACGTTTACTCGAAAAATACGCATAAACGTGTACTGCGTAAATATGTTTACGTTTCCTCCCGAAAAAAATACCGGTACTCACTTACTCGCGTACTTTTTGAAAGTACGGAAAACCAGACCGGTATTTTAAGTGGTCAGAAATGTCATTTTTCCAGACAGAAAGTGACAAAAATAGAAAAAAATTACTAAGAAATACTTATCAGGAGAGAAAACACATTTTTGATGTATTCCAGGGTGAACATCGAAAATGATACCGATCTTTAGATTATTTTTGTGAGAGTAAACATCCACTTTTACGTTTTCTCTGAATAAAATGCCCATTTTTACGTTTTCCCTGGAAAAAATACGCGTTTTTACGTTTTCTATGAAAAAAAAGTATTTTATGCACGTTTTACGCAGTGTAAAAGTATTTGAAAAATGCTTTACGTTTTCTGTACTCACCTGCGAGTAAAAAAATAAATACTTTACATTTATGTTTACTTTCAAAAAAGTTCAGTACTTTTAACAACTCAGTGACAAATGTCAAACAAGGTTGACAATTGTCATGCAAAGTGTCAGACAAGGTGTTAATTGTCATGCAAAGTTCAGTAATGAAATATTTTCGTTTTGTTTTGATTGTCATTTCACATGACATTTGACACTTGACTTTACACTTTACAGGGCTTGGACTGCTCCCAGATATGATTTAAAAATTTGATGCCCAATAATGGGTAAAATAACTGGGAATGGTAAAAAGTTTGTCAATTAGTAGTAAACTAGAAATGCAAATTAGAAAGAGGAAATTAAAAATTTTCACTTTCAAACACAATACCTAGCTTGAATTCTCGTAACTTGTCAAATTTCAAAATCCCAAAAACGCTGCCTACAGGACCTGCTAAATGGAACATGAAATGCGTGCCTGATAAACATTCAACAGGTGAAACCATCACTTCTGACATGCCTGTCAGCAACCAGATCGAATGCGAAAGAAAGTGCCATGATAATGTATTCTGTTTCACAATCAGTTTTGACACAAATTTGAAACTGTGCACATTGCATGGTTCTGTCATAAGTAAAAAGCTTCAAGTAACGAAAAAGGCAGGAATGATATTCTGCAAGGGTAAACCAACCTTCAAACGTGAGTTTTTCATTCACAAATTGCCACACTGCAGAACATTGTTTAAAAATATCACCACAGGCTGCCCCAAAAACTACCAGAATCATAATTTGAAAATCAGATACATTGGTTCATCAGAATCCAGCCCCGATTTGATAGCGGTTGGAAAATCGGCTGGTGCCAATCCCAGACCATGTAAAATGGCCTAAAAATGCCATATGTCATGCGTTTGCCACTTTCATGGGATATTTACATCACTATAGACACTTTGCATGACATTTGACATTTTACAGAGCATTTTGCATCACTTTAGATGCTTTACATGACAATTGACATTTTCCAGGCAATTTCACATGGTTTGGGACTGCCCAGAAGTCACATGTGTGGGTTCTCTAAAAAATAACCCGGCAGTGACCGAGCATACAGTAAAGTGTGTGGCTCAAATGAAGTGGGAAATCGAACCACTTGAATGGGAGAAACACTTTTGTATTCGATGTTGGTTTCTTGGGAATTTCAGGTGTTTACCGTATTTTTTCTAATCGAAGAGCGCTGTTCTATTTTTTTAGTAAACTTTTATTTACCTGCCGTTCTATTGGAGGTGCTGTGTAAAGCTCCATGCTTTATTGTACTTAAGTGTGTCCACTTTTAGAGCGAGGAAATTTATCTTTCGTGAAATACAAATAGTCAAATGTTCTTCAAGTTTTCTATTTATTCAACTTCAAATTCAAACCGAAAATCACTCATTAAATCAAATTGCATAGTTGTAGACTGAATCTAATATGAAACAGAATGCAACAATGTGGTCAAGTTAACATCTAAAATGTGAGCAAACTGCTTGTTGTGTCTACTCAAAGCGAAAAATCAGGTAGCACCTGGTCGTTAAGCCGGAATTAGAGCTCAGCGTCGATTCAACGTGAAATGATGACGTGAAATGATAAAAATTGCATTTTTCAATTCGCTCTAGTTGTGGCTGATAACACTCAGTATTGGACACGATTAAGGTATTGATTCATATATTATCCTTAGAAAATTGTAGACCCGTAGCATGATCCACACTCGTGTAATTAATTTCACGACGACATTTCACGTCATCAATTCACGTCGAATCGACGCTGAGCTCTAATTCCCGCTTTAAAGTTGCAAGAATGTAAGTGACATAAACAATCAAAAAGGTGAAATCGAATCACACATCTACAAAAATGTCGGGTTATCACATAAACGTTACTGTGAGCACAGGGGCTATTTACACAGGTCCCGGCCGGGGACCGGGACCCGGCAAAATATTATTTTTTCAAAAATGAATAATTGGCATGTATGGGTTGTTTGCATGTTAATTAGGTGAATTATCACCAAATTAGCATGCAAACAACTTATACATGCCAATTATTCATTTTTTTAAAAAATTATTTTTTGCCGGGTCCCGGTCCCCGGCCGGGACCTGTGTAAATAGCCGAGCACAGGTGCATAAATATTAAAGTAATTTAAATAACAAAATGTTGAGGTAAAATGAATGAAGTGAGGCTACGTTGTTTAGGTGCAACTGCACATGTCATTCTATTGGAGGTATGCCATTGGCGGTGCACTTGTACGCACAAATGCCTGGTACGCACAAACGCCCGGTACGCACAAAATTGTGCCTGCCACGCACATTTGCCTGGTACAAAATGACATTATATTACATTTTTGACCGTGTTTTTCACTTAACACCAGAGTTGTTAAAATACCGGTATTTTTGGAAAGTGTAAGTGTAAGTGTAAATACACTTTCTAAATTTTGACTATGGATACCAAAAGTGTAAGGTATTTTATAAATACCTAGGAAAGTGTAAAAACAAGTGTAATTGTAAAAAAATTTTTTTAGAAAGAGCTCTCACTGTTGAACATCAGAAAACACCACCGTTTTCACCTTCACAGCAAAAAATGGGTTCGTGAAGTGTGTGGAAGTGCGCTCTGTGAAGGCACTTCCACTCACTTCCACACTTCACGACGTTTTCGGTGAAATGTCTTCCACTCACTTCACCTAGCTTCACGAAGACCAAAATTCGTGAAGTGCACTTCACGAACTTTTGCAGCATACTTTACATGGTTCGTGAAGTGCCGTGAAGCATCTGGGATGTAGTGAAGTGTCTGCACGCCGACATTGCGCGTCTGCGTGAAGACACTTCAGGACACTTCACCGCGCATCACACACCCATTTTTTGCTGTGCTTTAGATCAATTTATTTGTCATTTTCATGCATTATTTCACATTTTACTGCCTTTTATGAAACATTTCAGACTGTAACAAATACTGTAGTGGTATGCAGTTCTCTAATAATGTCATTTTTTTCAGTGTTGATAATTTACTGATTAAGCAATGTGATACACACTGTTTAAATGCAAGAATGAACATGCAGCAAATGTCAATGCAAAAGCCAGTTGACTTTGTGTCCAGCTGGTGAATTTCCATTGATCTTGTCCTTTTTACAAAAGTATGATGAAACTTTAGAATACCATGAGTACAGACCAAAGGTTGGAGATCAAAGCCTAGTTTGTACATTGGCCATATTTTCTACATTCAATGCATAACTGCATGTGTGCACTGTGCAGTTATTTTTTTCTACATGACCCTATTTTATGCTTTCTCAAAAGCATAAAGCAGGGCCATCTGAAAGAAAAAATACACTTTCTGTACCTGGGTATTTTGCTCAGGAAAGTGTAAAAAAGTGTATGGGTATTTTATGAAAGTGTAAGTGTAAGTGTAAATATAAATACCCATTTACCCGGGTATTTCGGGTAAGTATAAATACACTTTCGCAACTCTGCTTCACACTTGTGAGTAAAGTGAAAAAAAAGTTGTGCAATGACAATAGTTAACTTTTTGTCACTTAACACATATTTGAACATCACTTGAAAAAGTGTCAAGTGAAAAAAACGATGGATAATGGCTATTTTTGACCGTTTTTTTCACTTGACACTTTTTCAAGTGATTTTCAGATATAAGTTAAGTGAAAAACGCTGTGCAATAACATTAGTGACCATCTGTCGGGTACGCAAAGATCATCAGCCATGTAAGATGTGCGTGGCGGGCACAAGTTTGTGTGTGGCGGGCACAAGTTTGTGCGTGCCAGGCGTTTGTCCGTACCAGGCATTTGTGCGTAGGAGGCCTGGCCCATGCCATTCTATTAGAAGAAATATGGTAATCAACATTTAGATATTTTGAAATTGAAAAAAATTCTTTTGGCTGCTCACAGTGTGCAGCGCCCCAGTGTGTTCAGCAGCGTATGATTACACCCTGTATGCTGGGCCAGGATTGGTGATAAGGTACTCATCGTTTTGTCTTTTTATTATCAATTTCACACCACTTCAAACCATGCAAATTGTAGTTCCATGTTTATGTTTTTTTATGATTTACCGTATTTCCTCGAAATACCCCCCCCCTCGAAATACCCCCCCCCCCCTCGAAATACCCCCCTCCTCGTTTGACCCCCCCCCCCCCTCTCGAGACCAGAGACCACTATGAAACAATCAACCCCCCTCGAAATACCCCCCCCCAGATTGAGTGTAAAGAGAACGTACATGACAAATACTGCAGTTTGTGTTCTGCGTAGTGCAGAACACATGGTCAAACAATGTCGGAATCACGTTAGAACAGTGTTTATACCATCTACATACTACTATTAGTCTACAAGAGTCTATACATGTCAGTTATTGATGCATTTTTCTACCCCAGTGTACATCACAAACAACGATTTTGTACTAGGATTTCAAAAAATTTCTAGCGAAATAATCACCCCCCAGTCGAAATACCCCCCCCTCGTTTAACCCCCCCCCCCCCCCCCCCTCTAGGGAGCACTATGAAACACTCGCCCCCGGGGGTATTTCGAAGAAATACGGTTGTCACTGTTTCTTTAGCGCTGGCTATTTTACATAGGTAACCTATACTCCGCGGACCGCATGCTATGCTCTTGATTGAAGGAAACACTCCATTATGATGTCATCGTTAATACTTTTTCGTTTCGAAATATTTTCCTTTTTGTGAAAGTATCCTAATCGCGCATGAGCAAGACATAAGTAATTTTGGATGCATATTTTGCCGTCCGACGAGTATACCAAAAGCCAATTTGGGACGATATTCAAACTTTGCAGCGGCTTTTATGATCACGGTTCTCGTTTGCGGATGCAATGTAGCACAAATTATTGGGTAGCATATAGCTGGACACAAAGCAGCAGCACATATGCAACCTGTCAGCAGGGGGCACTCCCAGACCCTGTAAAAAGCCATGTAAAATGTCAAATGTCATGCAAAGTGTCAAAAGTCATGCAAAATGCCCTGCAAAATGGAAAACGTACTTGACACCTTGCATGACATTTGAAATTTTGCAGGGCTTTGTACAGTGTCTGGGAGTGGCACCAGGATGGTACCTGGGACATTGACATATGCAACAGTGGGCAAACCTGCGTTTCCAAAACATCAAGTCACCAGGGGCAGTTTACAATTTATAGAAATCTGCGAATTATCTTAAGAAATACCAGATTGTGCCTACACACACTAGTTTTCACTTCGTGTGAAAACAGATTATTTCAAATGAAAATTAATGAACACCGTTGAGTGATTTAATTTCATAAAATTTGAATTTTATTTTATGAAAGTTGAAACTTGAAAATTTGTAAACTAAAATGCATAAAGCATACAATAAGAGTAGGCTGGATGTCGCCATGTGGCCATTTCAGTTTTCACAAATGTCACGGTGAAAACTAGTGTGTGTAGGGCCATTAGGTAGATTATTTTTGATAAAAAACAACGATTTCACATTTCACATTTCTTATATCTGAAACTCATATTTTGAGAAAAATACATTGTTTTTCAGCAAAATGTCCAGCGGTAAATCGCGCTGACTGTGGTGGCATAAGCTTGGGAACATCGTACTATGTGAGTTGAAAATAACGATGGCAAAAAAAAAAAAATTAAATTTGTGAGCTCACATAAAAAGCAATGGAAGTGGAAACCACTGATCACAGTGCGTGTGCATTCTTAACAGATATTCCTTTAAAATTATACCTAACCACGAAACTAAAACTGTCCATTTCAAAAATATATACCATAAATCCTCGAATAAGTCCCCGGGGGAGTTATTTTTTCGTCAGAATTTTTTGAGGGGGGACTTATTCGAGGGGGGGAGTTATTCGAGGGGAGGAGTTATTGTTTCGTCACCATTTTGAGCAAAATGCGTGATGAATAAACTGTATGAATGGGGTTAAATTCATGCATGAATCAATATTTATTGTAATTGAATCAACGCTAGTGAACATCAGCAGCAAAAGAACACATTCTTTTCAATGTACACATACATTTACAACGTGTTTATACATGTACGTCGTTTCCACGCATAAAGTAGGGGGGAGTTAATCGAGGGGGGGAGTTATTTTTTCCTCAGTCAGCTAACAGGGGGGAGTTATTCGAGGGGGGGAGTTATTCGAGGGGGAGGACTTATTCGAGGATTTACGGTACCTATCCAGACACTTAAATCGGGAATACCTCTACAAATGAACAACCATCATACATGGCATTGTGATATTGTCATCTGAATCAACCCCTTCATTCCAATCACAGCACTCCTCCAATTATGGCGCCACTCCCAGACCCTGTAAAAAGGCCTGTAAAATGTCAAATGTCATGCAAAGTGTCAAAAGTCATGGAAAATGCCCTGCAAAATGGCAACTCGGTTTGCCCTGATTTTCCATGACTTTTGACATTTTACAGGGCTTTTTACAGGGTCTGTGAGTGCCACCGGTCGCTTCGCATATGGCGCCCAGGTGCGTGTGTACTGCACCTCTGGAACCTACATGCATATGCCCTGCGGCTCCATCAACTACATGGTGCACAGTTGTCACAGAGCATCTAGTTTACTCGAGATATTGATGAGTGGTGGGTAGAGAAAGAGTGCAAAATGGCACTTGCATCGGGTGGGAATTGAACCCGCACCTCTTGTACAGAACACGAATGCCCTAACCACTAGACTACAGAGGTGGCTCGGCTCTAGTCAGGGGCTGACATGCTGCGATGGCAATGCCCTTAACAGTAGTGATGGGAAAGCTATCAGGGCCTAAATTTTTTCAGGAAGGCAGATTTATGCCCTTACTACCCTGTAGATATATGCCCTAACTCACATGCCGATTTATGCCCTAACTACCCTGTAGATATATGCCCTAACTCACATGCCGATTTATGCCCTAACTACCCTGCAGATTTATGCCCTGACTCAGTGCAGATTTATGCCCTAAATACCCTGCGGATTGATGCCCTCACTACCCTGTAGATATATGCCCCAACTCACATGCCGATTTATGCCCTAACTACCCTGTAGATATATGCCCTAACTCACATGCAGATATATGCACTAACTACACTGCAGATGTATGCCCTAACTCAGTGCAGATTTATGCCCTAAATACCCTGCGGATTGATGCCCTCACTACCCTGTAGATATATGCCCTAACTCACATGCCGATTTATGCCCTAACTACCCTGCAGATTTATGCCCTGACTACCCTGCAGATATATGCCATAACTACACTGCAGATGTATGCCCTAACTCAGTGCAGATTTATGCCCTAAATACCCTGCGGATTGATGCCCTCACTACCCTTCAGATATATACCCTAACTACCCTGCAGATTTATGCCGGTGTACCCAGAGACCCCCATTCCTCTATTGGTGAAAAGTGTCAACTTTTCTGCATGGTAGTGTATAACTATTCTTATAAGTCATGGGAGAAATATAAATATAATAAAATCATATATTTCTAAAGTTAAAACAATATAATATCTCCCAAATATTTTTAGAACACTCACTGTTAACTGTGAAGGCACTTCCTCCGATAAAAACTCACAAAAATACCAAATAGGATCAGGTAACTGTGCACCAGGTCACCTCAATGATTGCCACGTGTCAGAATGATGGCAACTGGTTCTGGGGAGGAAATGCTAACCACCCCGGTGCCACTCCCAGACCCTCTAAAGGACCATGTAAAGTGTAAAAGACACTGTAGAATGTCATGTGTGATGTTAAAGACCCTGTAAAATTTTATTTGTGATGTGAAAGACCCTGTAGAGTGTGAAATGTCATGTAAAAGTCCCTGTCATGTAAAAGTCCCTGTCATGTAAAAGTCCCACGTCAGTAACGATGGCAAACGGTCGGAAAAAAAGTATTAAAATTTTTAAAGCTGCGTTTACACTGGCACGTGTGACGACAATTTTTTTTGGGCTTTCAACTTTCGTTATGTGACGAAAATTGAATATTTGTTGTGTCAGATACCTAGATCTTGATCACTCGTTTTGCCTAGGACAAACATAAATTTTTGTCGTCACAGGTTGTCGGTTCGAGTTGTTCCCGGGAGCCTCGTTAACGAGGCTCCCGGGAACAACTCGAACCGACAACTTGTGACGACAAATTTTCTTGTTTGTTTTATTGTGTATGATCAAGTCATATATAAAAATTTATGTTTGTCCTAGGCAGAAAGAGTGATCGAGATCTAGGTGTCTGACACAACAATTATTCAATTTTCGTGACATAAAGAAAGTTGAAAGCCCAAAAAGTTTTTGTCGTCACACGTGTCAGTGTAAACGCCGCTTAAGTGTTTTTTCTGAAATGAATTTTCGAATTTTCGAATTTTTCTCCAAAATAATTTTCGAATTTCAAATTTAATTTTCGAATTTCGAATTTTCGAATCTTTTTTGGCAATTTTCGAATTTTTTTGGGTATTTTTCGAATTTTTTCAAATAATTTTTGAATTTTTTTTGAAAAATAAGGAATCTGAAGCTTAAAACACAGAATTTGGACTGTTTTGATGTTTTGATCACTTTTAAACCTTATTTTCACCATAACTTAGCATTAAAAATGGTGGGAGGAAGGAGTTATGGGGACCAGTGTGCTGCATTGCGTGTTTGCACATTCGCCCTACACACACTAGTTTTCACTGTGACTTGGGTGAAAACTGAAATGAAAACATGGCGACATTCAGGTTACAGTATGCTATTGTACGCTATTATATGTGCTTTAGTTTTCAAATTTTTTAATTTCAACTTTCATTAATCAAAATTAAAATTCAATTAAATCATCCCACTGTGATGATTAATTTGCATTTAAAATTAAAAATTCAGTTTCACTAGTGATGTGAAAAGTGCTATGGTGCTTTTCTGACCCCTAGCACCAAGCACCAGAAGCTTTTTTCTGTGGCGCTAGCACCAAGCGCCAGCACCAGGCATTTTGTTCCTGGCGCCTGTCAAAAATAGCGTCAAGCGCCAAAAGCTAAATGGCGCTTTTCATAGGCATGGCACCAAGCGACAATGGCACCACAACAAAATAGCGCCAAGCGCAAAAAGCACCATGGCGCCTTTTGCTTTGGCGCTAGCGCCAGGCGCCAGTGCCATGGCGCTTTTACATCACTTGTTTTCACTGAAGTCATGGTGAAAACTAGTGTGTGTAGGCACTTGCGGCACCATTTTCCCTTGGGCTGAATGCCTTCAAAAAACACATGTCAGACACAACGAATAGGTAGTCAATTTTCATGTCATGAAAGCCAGAACATTTTTGTCTGCACACAAAAAGTGTAAACGCTGCTTAATGTTCCCATTTTTCATACGCGCCGCGTATCAATTACCGATTTATGTCACATGTTGAACTTAAGTGTGCATTTTTGCCTTGAATTCCCTGAAAAATTCGAAAACTATTTTTGAATTTTTGAATTTTTGAATTTTCGAATTTTTTCAAAAATAAATCGATTTTTAAGTGTTTTTTCTAGGGGCAGAATAAAAATTCGAAAATTCCCAAAAAATTCGAAAATTCGAAAATGTTTTCGAATTTTCGAATCTTTTTTTGCCATCGTTACACGTCAGTATCAAAATCATATTTTATTGTATCCAAATCTTATGCTTCTGTATCCGAATCATACTTTTTGGCATAAGATTTGGATCCAAAAACATACGATTTGGATATGAACAGATAAGGTTTAAATACACATCACACTTTACAGGGTCTTTTGCAAAACATTTGCCAATTTACAGGGTCTTTTACATGACACATGACATTTTACAGGGTATTTACAATTTGCAGTGTCTTTTACAGGGTCTGGGAGTGCCCCCTGGTGGGGCCAGATTCACTGGGGGACATTGCCATTGAGATTTTGTGATTTATAAAAATGTGACAGATTATGTGATGTCAATTGTGATTTTTTGTTGTTTGAGTGGAGTTGTCAAAAGGTTTTTTGTATGCATTTGAGTACGGCTAAATTCTGTTACCTTTTTTGTTGACAGTTTCAGTTTGTCATGGACAGTGGCAGTTTCCATAGAGTAATTGACAAGTATATTGTGCGAATTGAAAAAGCGTGATCTTTTTAGACATTGCCATTGATACTCATCATATTTATAATGGCTGCACTTTTATGCATAATAAATTTAAACAAGTGTAGGAAAAATTCATATTGATAAGTATTTATTTACCCTGTGAAAGGATGCAAAGACATCACATTTTATTTGTCAGTACAGATTTAGGTAATCGAAATTACACTGTAGAGGTACCATATGAATTTACACACCTCACAGCTGGAGAAACAACATGTGTAGATTTATCTAAAATCGGTTCTGAACTTGATGTGAAACCATTTTACGTTGCTCAAAAACGGGAATCCTACAGAAATTTTGTCAAACATAAATATTTGAAAACCATATTTTTGCGAGGGCTAGACATCAGAAAAATGATCACTGTTCATTCGGTCAATGCCTAAATCAATGGAAAAGTGAAGTGATTTTCACACAGTTCGATTCACAAAAAGTGGATCCATGAGTATAAATGAGGTGGGGTGATGGCAAACAAAAATTCGAAAATTGAATTCGTTTTTGAGTTTTCTTAGTTTTTGAAGTTTTTTTTAACATCAGAAAAAAACTAAAAATCGGTATTTTTCCCCAGTATTTTTGCTGAAAATGCGTATTAAATGCGGAAACAATTCAAAACATCAATTTCATCGTAAAATAAGAAGATGCAATGGTTCCATAACAATTGAGAAACATTATAATCAATATTTAGAATCCTACAAATTTTCAGCATTGGAAGAAATAAAGAAACGATACTATAAATAGATGTTTTTGGTCTTATCGACTTTTAGGAATATGTAGATGCCTAAATTGCATACTGATAGTACCGGGTCGAAATGCTATTGCCTAAAGTCGGCAGACGTATCGCCCTACAAACATTTGCGTCAGTCTCTCCAGTGGAGAGTGCATGTCGTCATTATTGTGACGCAATATTTTTATGGTTGGAATGGATCGGGTCCTGTATGAAAACTTGGCTCTTATCCCAGTTTCCAGTTGCATATTATACAAACGCGAGTGAAAAGTCAAAGTTAGCCAAAAATCGTTAAAAGGTGCTCCACTTTGCCAATTTCCACCTTTATAATCGCTATTTTTGTTTATATACATGGTTATATAGTTAGTGTTAGCCTTTTTGATTTACATTTATAGCGGATTTCGCAATTTTGGCTGGCTGCCAAGTTACCATATGGGGACTCTTCCATTGGAACAGAGCCAACGAATGAAAAATTAACAAAAACGGTAAAAGGGTCATTAAAACAGTCAAATTTTTCCGCTTCCAACGGACAACGTTGAAACGAAACGTTGAAACGGGCGGCGTGCACGCATGGACACGGCGAAGCGTCCATTTCTCTTTTCATATTTTTTTCTTTTTGAATTCCGAGCGTCTGGGCGGGACCCAAGTTTTGTGTTCGCTCTATTCGCGAGCGAATTCTAACTCTCCGATTTTGTAGGGTGAAATGTCCGCCGACTTTACCTAATATTACCGATATACTAGACGGACCCCATGCTATGCATTTTTCTGAAGGAAACACTCCATCATGACGTCATCAACACTCATCATTAATAAAATAAAAACCACTCCAGCTAAAAAAGAAAAAAAAAACATGACGGGAAAAACATTCCTCGTTTGTACGCGACTCCGCCTTTTTATTTTTTTAAATATTTTTATTTTTGTGAAAGTGCATACATAAGTATCCAGCTTGCGCGTTATCGACCAAGACATAAATAATTTTGGGCACATACTTTGCAGTCCGCCGAGTATACTCGATATTCGACAACGGTCGATACCTGATTCAGTTCAGACTCTCAATTAAATAAATACAACAAATCAACCCAGCTCGACATCGAATTACCCCCCCCCTCGAATTCACCCCCCCCCCCTCGAACAAACCCCACTCAAAATGGGCTGCGGAAATAATACACCCCCCTCGAAATACCCCCCCCCCCTTCGGAGTGATGTACATCATGTACATAACAAATATGTCATGTATGCAGGTACATGATGTATGCTACTGCTAATTTGCATTGCAGCTACACATAGACTAGTTTGTGTAGCTATCTACATTTTTATGTCCCATTATACCCCATTTGGACACATTTATTACCTGTTTTGGGTACGCAAATGCCTACTTTTTATTACGATCCTTACAAAAATTTCTGACGAAATAGTAAAACCCCCCTCGAATAAACCCCCCTCAAATTTTGCTGGCGAAATAATAAACCCCCATGGGGGTATTTTGAGGTAATATGGTAAACTTTTACATCAGTGCTGAACTTGATGTAGAAGCAGTTTACCCTAAATCCTCAAATAAGCCCCCAGGGGAGTTGTTTTTTCGTAGATGTTTTGGAGGGGGGACTTATTCAAGGGGGAGTTATTCGAGGGGGAGTTATTTTTTCCTCAGAAAACTTGGACTCAAATCATTGCAGATGCAGCCTGTCAACACCAACGATGGGTAAGTTCTCAAAAAAAACAACACTTTCTGTGTTTTGAGTTTTTCAAAAATGAATACCTGTGTTTTGAGTTTTTTTCTTGAAAAAAACTTGAGTAACTCTGTTTTTATTTCTGTGTTTTTTTGTAAAAACTTGAGTTTTTTGAGTTTTTTCTAAAAAAACTCAAGTTTTTTCCAAAAAAAATCGAGTTTTCCCCCAAAAATTTTGATTTACAGCATTTCGATCTGGAAACAGTGGTTTTCTTTTAAAATATTGTTTTTGCACATGTTTTAACCACACATAACATTTGTGTATTCATTCAAGTGTCAAAAAAGTCCTTAAAAATGTCCACAATGAGGACATCAACATCACAACACCAGCAACAAAATGCCCAGAAATGACAATTCACGCAGTACTCCAAAATTCTTCAATGGATATGCACTGTATGGAAGACTACGGAATTGATTTGAACTACAACTATCATATTACCTGGAAATACTCCCATGGGCATTATTATTTCATCAGAAAGTTTTGTAAGGATCATAGAAAATAGTAGGCATTTACGTACCCAAAACAGGTTATAAATGCGAAAAAAAACAGGATATATTTGAAATAAACATGTAGTCAGCTACACAACCTAGTACAGTCTATGTGTAGCTGGGATGCAAATTAGCAGTAATAAATACATCATGTACATTGGATACATGATGTACATCATCCCAGAGGGGGGTATTTCGAGGGGGGCGGGGCTTATTATTTTACCAGTCCATTTTGAGGGGAGTTAATTCAAGGGGGTTTATTCAAGGTAATAAGGTATACTTAAATGTCGAAACTTAAATTGTCAAATCCACCATGAGATGTGCATGCCATCTTTAATTTCTTTTTTGTACCATTGTAAAATATGAATACATCATGTACATATTTACATACTATAGATGCTTATCTTATCTTGTTTAGTTCAACTGAATTAATGTGCATTCAACCATTTCGCTGAAAAAAAAACACAAAAACTCAAAAAACTTTTCTGTGTTTCCGTGTTTCTGTGTTTCTGTGTTCTCCAAAAAAAAACTCATTTGAGTTTTGAGTTTTTCAAAATTTATGAGTTTCCGTGTTTCTGTGTAAAACAAAAACACAGAAACTCAATGAGTTTCTGTGTTCAATTTCTGTGTTTTTTCCATCGTTGGTCAACACACGTTATTCATGTATTAAACTGTACAACAACAAAAAGATGTGTATACACTGCATACACATGATTTATTTATCTGCTGTTGCTGCTGTTGGCTAATATTCTTTTGCATTTTGTATTGTATCGTATTCATACACATAGGGAGTTTTTCAGGAGGGGGGAGTTATTCAAGGGGGGAGTTATTTTTTCCTCACCTCGCCAAAAGGGGGGAGTTATTCAAGGGAGTGTTATTCGAGGGGGGTCTTTTTCGAGGATTTGCGGTATGTTACTCACTAAAATGGCATCATACAGAGATGTATCAAGCATTTGATAACCATATTTTTGCAAGGAGCAGACATGAGAATATTGATCATAGTTTATTCGGTCAATGTCTTATGTCTGGAAAAGTTAAGTGATTTAGACACAGTGCGAGTAACAAAAAGAGGATCCATATGAGTATCAATGAAGTGTAGTGATGGCAGAAAAAAATCGAAAATTGAATTCGTTTTTTAATTTTCGAATATTTTCGAATTTTTTTACCATCAGAAAAAAAACACAACAAAAATCGATTTTTCCCCCGGTATTTTTGCTGAAAATGCGTATAAAATGCGGAAATACGCTTCAAAACATCAATTTCACAGTAAAAGACGGAAATAATGAAATCGTGCCATAACAATTGAGAAACTTTATAATCAATACCTATTTAGAATCTACAATTTTCAGCACCGAAAGAAAACTAGAAACGATACTATAAATGCCATTTGCTCAAAATCGATTTTTTGGACTTATCGACGTTTAGTACTGGTATGGGTTCGAAACACTATTGCCTACCCACCTAATTATATCAATCGACATTCGACAATTCGATACCTGATATTTGCTTATACCATCCCCCAATTCAATAAATACGACAAATAAATACAGCTCGCAACAAACGGTCACTCCACCCATCCCTTAAACATGAGCATGGATTTCGCTTTCTTGATCGTTTCCTCAGCTTTCGTTGTATCGAAATTTGGCACAAACTGCCGCGTGTCCTTCGTGCTCGTGTTCGGTTTTGGCACCGTGCCAAGTGGAGCGCGCAGAGCGGAGCGAAGCTGCGATGGGTAGCTCTGCTAGTTGATGTTTTTAAATATTGTTGAAAGTGTGCTCATTTTGGTGTTCGTTTTACCTATGTTGATTGTGGGTGAAATTTTTGCTATAAGTGTCGTGTACATTGAGTGAGTTTCGTACCTTTAGCCAACCCCAGACCCTTTAAAATTCACAGTAAAATGTCAAATGTGATGCATAGTCATGCAAAATCATGTAAAATGCCCTGCAAAAAATGAATTTTGTTTGCGAAAACAACATGTGTTTGCCATTTTGCAGGGCATTTTGCATGACTTTGGACACTGCATGACATTTGACATTTTACAGGGCATTTTACAGGGTTTGGAACTTCTCCCTGGGCCCTGGCCCGACCCAAACTGGTCATCAAACGTTTCATAAGCTGAATCAGTTTATCTACCATATTACCTCGAATTATCCCCCCTCCCTTGAATAAACCCCCCCCCCTCGAAATCTCCCCCCTAAAATTCGGCTGAGGAAATAATAACCCCCCCCCCTCGAAATACCCCCCTAAAATTGAGTGTAAAGAGAACGTACATAACAAATACCGTAGTTTGTGATCTGTACAATGCAGAACATACGTTAAAAGTGATGGCTAAGTGACGTTAGGGAAAGGTGTATGTGTATATACAGTTATATATGCCTATAAACACATATACATCTGCGTAATTGTTAGATTTGTCCACGTCTGCGAATGGGGAATTTCCGAAAATTTCTGGCGAAATAACAGACCCCCCTCAAATAAACCCCCCCTCGAATTATCCCCCCCCCCTCAAATTTTGCTGGCGAAATACTAAACCCCCTGGGGGTATTTTGAGTTAATACGGTATATCCAATATTTTACCAAAAATTTTTTTTTACCATTTTATTTGATTACAAAATGTTTTTTTATTACAACAGCTTTTTCTGACCAAAATAGTTCCCATTGTGTTTGTGTCACACTTTTAGGGTGTAAAATTTTTTTGCAATTTGAAAAACGGATGAAAAAGGAGGAAGAAAAATTCTGCCACGAAAATTGAAACTGGAATGGTAGAAAAACTTTCAGTTACCTGAGAAATAAAAATTGAAAGGTGACAATTTTGCCTCAGAAAATGGTGAATGTAAAGTGGACATCGCACTCACCACTGCTTCGGGCTGGAACGTAAGCGCATTGACCATCGTTTGCGGTTGTATAATCCCTGGCAACCTGCCAAGTACTCGTCGTGACCAAAAGACTGGCTGAAACACGTTAAAATACGTTTTTGTTCACATTTTAAACGTTCACACAATCCACACACTCACAAACAATAGATGAAACTCACACTCTTGATATCCTGCTTAATTATCAACATTTTAAAATTCTTGTCAAACAACAGCGGCGATGCGGCAGTCGCGTGCATAAATGCATGCGATAGTGAAATTATCATGAAATTTCAAAGAATTTGGGAAAAATTCATGTTTTTTTCTCTCTCGGAAAGTTTGAGGAAGTTTCTCACGGTGCTACTGCTGCAGCTCCAGATTCCGCGCGTCCGGTTTTATATGAGCCTATATTTCACCGCATTATGAGCTGAAAGCTAGTTAATTAGAGGGCTTGAAAGTTATTTAATTAAATACTAATTTGACCCTGCTTGTTGACCAATGATTGATTTGTAGACTAATGATTGATTTTTTGTCTAATCCGTTTTCGTGGGCCATTCACATTTAATACTAGTTTTACACGATAAAATTTCATTAAATATTTA
The DNA here is from genome assembly GCA_964036195.1 of Sphaerolaimus hirsutus. Taxonomy (NCBI): domain Eukaryota; kingdom Metazoa; phylum Nematoda; class Chromadorea; order Monhysterida; family Sphaerolaimidae; genus Sphaerolaimus; species Sphaerolaimus hirsutus. The sequence continues at coordinate 4,117,479 of OZ038459.1, read as the reverse complement.
TTAAATATTTTGGACTAATTGAATCTACCGACATAAACATATTGTAAAGCAGGTGCAATTTATCTACTGCACACCCTGCGGCATAGAACGGCTAAACTAAATACCGTAAATACTCTATTTCTGCGACTGGCGAATTGTTGTTTTCAGCAAATTTTGGGGGTCGCACTATTGGAGGGGTCGCATTAATAGAGGGGGTCGCATTTTATTTTACATCAACTCAACAACTCATTTGTCCACGAAACCTAGTGTGAGCATGACATTGTAAAGCAATATTGTATACCTAGCAATAAACACCATAAAGCCAGAAAAATGGCCATTTAATAGTTCCTTGTCCGCCAAATTAGCAGCGTTCGAAGATTGCGCAATAACTTGCTTAATTGGTTTTTTGTTTTTCTTTGGTGGTCGCACTATTGGAGGGGGTCGCATTTTACTCACACACAACGATGGCAAAAACACACATATTAAATACGGAAACTCATTGAGTTTCCGTGTTTTTGTTTAACACAGAAACACGGAAACTCAACAATTTTGAAAAACACGGAAACTCAAATGAGTTCTTTTTTGGAGAACACGGAAACACAGAAAATACGGAAATGTTTTATGAGTTTTATTATCCAAGCAATTGAAATCACAAGATTTGAACTGAACAATGTGTATATGTGCATACATAAGGTATGATGTATAGTGTGAAAATACTTCGAGTATCCTTTGTGTAAGTTTAACGATGAAATAAGTATCCAAAAAATAATGGTGTCCGCATCTCCTGGTGGTTTTGACAATATTTTGGACTGTGATCGAAGTGTTGATGAGTGTCCACCAGGGTCTGCCAGCTCACACAATTGAGCTGAGGGCTCCTCACCTCCCAAGCTGTCAAACATATTGGTCACCCATTTGGAACTACCTCCAGTGAACTAATGAAAGTTTTTCCAATGCACAACAAAACGTATGCAAAACCAATATTTGATAAGAAAACCACTGTTTCAACAATAAAATGCTGTAAAATGCAATTTTTTGTAAAACAACTCAAGTTTTTACCAAAAAACTTGAGTTTTATGTTAAAAAACTTGAGTTTTTACTAAAAAAACTTGAGTATTTATCAAAAAACTTGAGTTTTTACCAAAAAACTCAAGTTTTTTCAAAAAACACAGTAATAAAACAAAGAAACTCAAGTTTTTTTTGTGAAAAAACTCAAAACACAGATATTCATTATCCAAGTTTCTTCCAAAAGCGGCCTTACTGAACATGGTGTTGGCTCTGGAGATACCCGCGTCGCCAAATTGCTTCCCCAGCCAATCACCGTTCAGCACAACTTTTTCCATAGTGAACGCGAACTATTGGGGTGACCCATCACACAGAAAGCCCGTTACGTCGGGGACTATCTGAGATGGGGGGACTCAATGAGGGAAACAGGTGTGGGTAGAAATATGGCTAGTAAACCATGTGTGAAATGTAAACGACCCCCTACGCGCAGACAACCTGACGACTCAAGAATGACCAGGTGTGACCAAATGAACACTCACGGTGCACAGGGAAGTCACGGCAAACGCGAAGTTTGCTGTGCACCGCCACGCCACCAACAAGGCCGCAGCCCCAGGACAGTACGCCCAAATGGAACCTGCCGCGGCCATTAAATAATTATAAATTTTTGAAAAACCCCACAAGACATATTTTCAATAACTTGGTCGGGTGTGCAACTGAAATATTTATGCTTAGCGGCGCAGGGTGATAACATAGCGACACACCACCTGTTCAGATTGGTACCATAATTAAAAAATAAAAGCCCACTTGTGACAAAGTAATAATTAATGAAATAGCTAATATATGTTTTCCTTGTGCTTACACTCCCCTTTGTTTATAAGTTTACATTGCTCATGAAAATCGTTTTGTTTAGTATGTTATCAAGTATTTTATTCGGCAAATTATTGTGTATCATATTTTGATGGTTTTCACATGATCATTGTTTCATCTTGATATATTTTAATGACTGTAGTTTGTTGTGTCTTAAAATAAGTATTCATTTGTGATATGGTACTTTGTTGATGATTATAAAACGTGCTGGTTTTGCAGTTTTTTTCACCCACTAGAGGTTTTACGACTCATTTTGTGCTATTGTAAATTGACTCCAATTACTTCGCTGAATAAAGTTCCGTGCAAACCAAATTGGTCCCCCTGAAGTATTACTAATTGCTTTATGGCTAACTGGAGTGCTTCTGATTTAATTTATTTAATTAACAATTAACCAAAGTAACGTCGGCAGATTACGAGACGGTTGGTAAGTTGATGTGTCCGTCCACAGGAACTAGCCAGGACCTTAAGGGGTTCTGGAGCTGTTCCTGATTGTGTGTCAAACTCCCCGTACCTCAAAACAACTCTCTAATTAATTAACACGCACTTGCGCTTAAGGACTAGGAACGCCAATTTTCTGCCGCAGTAATCTGACGAGTGGTGTAATTGGGAAGGAAAAGTGGAAAAATAGCAAAATAGGAGAAAAATGTAAAATATCTGACACAGGGTCCACTAGTGGAGCCTGTAAAATGTCAACTGTCGGGCAAAGTGTCAAAAGACATTTTAAAGGCCATGTAAAATGTAATATTTAAATTAAATTGTAAATTTTTGATTCCTCAAAATACCCCCCCCCCCCCGAAATAGTTTGCATATATACACTATATATGCACCACATAGAAACAGTTTGTATAGCGATGTACATTTATAGGTCCAGTATCTCCTATTTTGTCATGTTGATTACCGGTTTTAGGTATGAAAAAGCGTGTTCCTTAATATGATATTCACGAAAATTTCTGACGAAATAATAACCCCCCCTCGAAATACCGCCCTAAAAATTTCCACTCTGAAAAAATAAACCCCCTGGGGGTATTTCGAGGACATACGGTAGCTCACAAACAGGGTTGGTTTTATAAAAATTCATTTTAGTAAAATTGTATAAAAATTGTATAAAAATTTTTTTTTATTTTTATTTTATTCTTGTTTCATTTTATTTTATTTTATTTTATTCCCAAAAGTCATTAATAAAATAGAATGACACATTTTACAAAAATTTTACAAAAATTGTACAAAAATTTTACAAAAAATCATAAACATGCATGCAAGGCCAGAAAATTGTTATAATTAGACCTATACATGAAAGACCTGTGAAAAAATTTTCGCTTACTTTTCAAAAGTTGCATGCAGTATGTATTGTTAGCTAGCTGCAAGTGTAAAGTTACAATTATTGATAAGAATGGTTTGCATTTTCAGTAGAAGGACTACTGGAGTGTGCTGGGCACATTTGTAAAATGTCATGCAAAGTGTCAATTGTCATGACAAATGTAAAGTAACGTATCAATTGTCATGCAAAATGTCAAGTGTCATGTAAAATTTCAAGCAAAGTGGCAATTGTCATGACAAATGTCATGCAAAGTTAAATTGTGCATCCAAATCTTGTGTTTTTGTATCGATAGTATGTTTTATATCCAAATCTTATGTTTTTGTATCCAAATGTTCACATAAGATTTGGAGTCAACAACAACATAATTTGGATACAAAACATAAGATTTTGAAATAAAACATGAGATTTGAACACAATTTGCTTGACAATTGATACTTTAATTTTTACATGTCATGACAATTTACACTTTACTTTACATTTGTCATGACAATTGACACTTTGCATGACATTTTACATCACATTTGACACTTTACAATGCTTGGGACTGCCCCCAGATCCATGAATAAACAGGTAGAGACTCAAGCAATGAGACAAAATTTTACAAAAAATATGAATTTTTATACGATTTTACAAAAATACAAATTTTTATACAATTTTACAAAAATTTGAATTTTTATACAATTTTACAAAAATTCGAATTTTTATACAATTTTTATTTTTATTCTTAAATTTTCCATTTTATTTTATTTTATTTTATTCTTGAATATTCCATTTTATTTTTATTTTATTTTTATTTTTTTCTGAGATTTTGCCAACCCTGCTCACAAATCATTTCTATTTGCATTGTAATTATATTGGCATCATAAACCACATGTTTACAAGAAAAAAATTTTATTCAAAAATTGATGTGAATATTCCCACACGCAACAAATATCCATTCATTTCTTAATTTACAATATTCTTTTTAACTTGAAAAATCCAGCACTTACAATTTTTCAAGAAGAAATTTGAAAAATTTTATAAAGCAATCATTCCACCCGTTTTTTGCCATTCTATTTTTCGGTAAACACTTGTAAAATACTAAAAAAATCCGTCTGCTTGAAAAAAGTGTCGGGCAAAAAAAGTTTCCCACCAGGGAAAAGTTCCCCAAACCCTGTAAAATGCAATGTAAATTGTAAAAGGTCATGTGAAATGTCAAAAAAAGTTTTCTACGATGCATTTATCATCTTTCGTGATATTTAGATCATATTTCACATGATATTTTACAGGATCTGGTGGTACATCCTGGGTCATCATGTCAATTCATTACACTTTAATAATTTTTACTAGCTTTAGTTTTATGTTCATGCATGGATCAGAAGCATGTGCCGGTTATTTCAAAAGTCAGTCCAAAATTGATTGCACCCAATCAAATTTACTTGCATATTTAAATGGAAGATTTCGGAAATCCACGGACTAGTTGATGATTTTTTGAATGAAGTTCATCACGGATCATCTGCCAGGCCTTGTAAAATCCCGGTAAAATGTCAAATCTCATGTAAAGTGCCGGAAGTCATGTAAAATGTTATCTCCTCAGTAAAATAAATGAAAGCAATTTTCCATGGCATTTTCCATGACTTTTAACACTTTGCATGACATTTTACATTTTACAGGCTCTTGCAGGGACACCAGGTGAATGTAAACAATCCCTGTAAAGATTTTACTCTTTTCAAATGCTAATGCAGGCATTTCCCAAATCTCCCACTAGCAAATCGTGCAAATTGATTCACACAGGCATTTTTACACGCGTATTACCTTGAAATACCCCCATGGGGGTTGATTATTTCACCAGCAAAATTTGAGGGGGGGGGGTTGATTCGAGGGGGGTTACTCGAGGGGGTTATTGTGGCCACACAAGCTGGTTTTCAATGTTCCTTTTTGAAAACTCTTCTGGGCGACGCGTCGCTGTAAGCTATTCAAAAGTGTGCAATTTGCACTTTTATTTTTCAAAAAAGTGAAAATTGATTGAAAATTGGTTTCGGTAAGTCACAAAGTTCACATTTGGAGAACATTTTTGAAAACCGTACGGCGACGCGTCGCCCTGTAGCGGCGACGCGTCGCCAACGTCGCTATACACGTTGCCTAGTTTGTAACGTATGCAGACGTAGAAAAATGCAACAGTAGTCGACAAAATAATAAAAATAATAGTTTTGAGACTTATATAAGTATGTAGATGGTGTAAAAAGTTTTTAAATATTTCAACAAATGTGTAAACATTTTTGAAAAATGAACATGGACGGTGACGTAAAGCGACGTCGCCCTACGTCGCTGTACGTGCCAGTTTTCAAAACCATTTACACATTTGAAAGATGCGTCGCTGTACACACATAATGTACAGAAATCGTCGCCGAGCGTCGCTAGTTTTCAGAATTTCGCCAAACTACTCCAAAATCCTACAAAAACCACTGGATGGATGGTTTCATGTAAAATTCGCACAGTATATGCAGTATTTTATGCTGCATCGAATGGTATGCTCTGTGAAAACTTGGAATGTCTGTAAAATGAACTAATTTTTTTTTAAAATTATGCCATTTCGGCGACGTTCAGGCGACGTCACTAGTTTCCATAACTTAATACCAATTTTGAAAAGTATGGTTGGGCTGAACACTCCCCGGGCAGTGGTCGCCATTCGCGCTAGGGGTAAGCTATGGTCATAAAATTTTGACACATTAACATATCAGGTGTTTTGAGTCTTCACCCAAAATTTCACCCCTCTAGCTTCACCCACTGCGTTACTGTGGGGGTTACAATTTCAGTAATTTTGTACTGATGTACAAATGGTGCTCTAGCTCAACGCTGCTTTAAGTTGTGATCATGAAGCTTTGGCTAGAGTAAGCCACCAGTGTTGGCAATGTGCTGATAGTATTCAACACTTTCATCAACATGATTGCTAATATGGCAAATTAATATGCAGATCAGGGTTATGTGCAAGAAACATGGTAACTGTGATGGATCTTTTTGGTGATCATCTGAGATCATGTTGTATTGCAGTGATTTTAACGTTGTTTTGAAATGTGCAGTAAATAATTATGTCAATTAAATTTCATTTGTGTTTCATTACTAATCTGTAGTGGACACATTACCTGTGTTCAACAGCAGTGTGCATGCAAAATGCATCCTGTATTAACCTGTATTGACCAACCGTACAAACAGAATGATGAATTTGGGTGTGAGAGTAGTGACAGAATTGGTAATATGGACTAGGTGTATGATATCATAGCTAATGTTGTTTAGTGCTGGCAAATTGCCAACACTGGTTGCTTACACTAGCCGAAGTTTCATGATCACAACTTAAATGAGTTTTTAAAAAGGTTCACATATGTGTTAAATTTTGTGACAGATTAAAATATGAAATGAAAACATTTCTGAAAACAATACAATAAAATTGTTTTTATTTTTTTGTGCTAGTGTATTGAATGTGAAATCATTGCAGTCAGTGTTCACTTGTAGTTCATTTTTTTGGCTTTCATTTACATACAAAATCAGCTGTTTGAATTGCACTTCTGATTTTTAAAAAAATTATAAAGTAGATTGTATAAAAATATCATTATTTGTTTTGCAGAAATGTTTTTGAATTCAGTTTTTTGTTGTTCGAAGTGCAAAAATAAGGGCTTTTTACTGTGATAATGCAATAATTACAGATACACAGATGTAATTTTAAAAAATTATTTAATGTTTAAAGCATAACCACAATTTCTTCATCATCTTTGAACTTCTATCGCAAAACATGGTATCAAAAGAAAGAGAAAAAAAAACTGGATATATATCTGAGACGGATATCATATACATTGTAAAACTGAATTTTAAAAAATATTTATAGTTAGAAAATGAATAAATTTTTAAAAATATGTATAACAGCACTAAAAATATACAATACAGTCCCAAAAATCAAGCATAATTTTCTGCATCACATGCCACTTACAGCTTGTCCTACAAGTGCGTACTTATGTTGCAAAAAAATATTTTGTCTGCAGCATTTTACCATAGTTTTCAAATATGTGTTCTACCGGCGGAAAAAACAAAGATGGCGGCCGTTTTGCTGATAACACAGACTGTTTAAATGAATTTGAAAACAAAATAATGGGTTTTCACAGAGGGAACCTTGAAAACCAGCTTGTGTGGGGCCATTATTTCGCCAGAAATTTTCGTAAGGATCGTAGTAAAAAGTTGGCATTTGCGTACCCAAAACAGGTAATAAATGTGTCCAAACAGGATATATTTGGACATAAAAACGTAGATATCTACACACGCTAGTGTATGTGTAGCTTCACTGCAAATTAGCAGTAATAAATACATCATGTACATCATTCCGGGGGGGGGGTATGTCGATGGGGGTTTATTATTTCCCCAGCCCATTTTGAGGGGGGGGGGGTTTATTCGAGGGGGGGGATAATTCGAGGTAATACGGTAATTAGTTTCCATATAATTTTCTGCCATTTTGCACAGGAAAAGAGTTTAGACAGAAGGCGCACACGTACTACGCGGTGAATGCACCCCAGCACTGCAAGGACGAAGTTGCCAGTATGAGTCGGTTGCTTTCGTTTGAATTACACTGAGTGAACATTTGATTTACCGTTTTTGCTTGAATAATCCCCCTGGGTGATTATTATTTCGTCAGACATTTTTGAGGGGGGAACTATTCGAGGGGGGGGGATTATTCAAGAGGGGGAATTATTATTTCGTCAAAATTTTCGAGCCTGTTTCTATCAACTCATTTCATTAAATATGGTTTATAAACACAATAACGTGTCATTTTTGTTAAAATTAGGTACAACATATTAATCAAATCTTTAAAGGGGGGGGGATCATTCAAGGGGTAATTATTATTTCCTCACTCGTCTTACAGGGGGGGGGGTTATTCAAGGGGGGAACTATTCAAACAAATACGGTATTTACAAGGTAACGCACATATTTTGATGTGGGTCAATTCACTACGATATCGATTTACATGGTCGGGCTGAAAAGTCCCCGGGCAGTGCTCGCCATTCGCGCTAGGGGTAAGCTACGGTTACAAAATTTTAACACGTTAATATATCAGGTGTTTTGAGTTTTCACCCAAAATTTCACCCCTCTAGCTCCACCCACTGCGGAACTGTGGGGGTTACAATTTCGGTCATTTTGTACTGATGTACAAATGGTGCTCTAGCTCAACGCTGCTTTAAGTTGTGATCATGAAACTTTGGCTAGTGTAAGCCACCAGTGTTGGCAATGTGCCAGCACTAAACAACATTAGCTATGATATCATAAGCCTAGTCCATATTGCCATTACTGTCACTACTCTCACTACCAAATTCATCATTCTGCCTCTACGGTTGGTCAATACAGGTGAATACCGGAGGCGTTTTTCATGCACACTGCTGTTGAACACATGTAATGTGTCCACTACAGATTAGTAATGAAACACAAATGAAATTTAATTGACATAATAATTTACTGCACATTTCAAAACAACATTAAAATCACTGCAATACAACATGATTTCAGATGATCACCAAAACATCCATCGCAGTTACCACGTTTCTTGCACATCACCCTGATCTGCATATTCATTTTACCTTAATAGCAACGATGTTGATGAAAGTGTTGAATACTGTCAGCACATTGCCAACACTGGTGGCTTACTCTAGCCAAAGCTTCATGATCACAACTTAAAGCAGCGTTGAGCTAGAGCACCATTTGTACATCAGTACAAAATGACCGTAATTGTAACCCCCACAGTTCCGCAGTGGGTGGAGCTAGAGGGTTGAAATTTTGGGTGAAAACTCAAAACACCTGATATATTAACGTGTTAAAATTTTATAACCGTAGCTTACCCCTAGCGCAAATGGCGAGCACTGCCCGGGGACTTTTCAGCCCGACCATGTACATTTGCAATTTTCATTCGCTCACTAGCGACGTGCCTGGAAATCGCGTTTTCAGTCCGCGCTTGCACCCGCTTAATTCCGTCTTGTAAATTGTTGTAAAAATAATTCAATACTCCCAGGTGTAATGTCTTATAACACTTTTTACATATCTCATTTAACGCATTTAACACTTCTGAAACATCTGCAATTTTGTAAACATTTCTAAACCGGAGTTGTTAAAAGTACCAAACTTTTTTCAAACAACCAACGTAAAATATTTATTGTTTTACTCACCCCCTGAGTACAGAAAACGTAAAGAAAAAGTTTTTTACTTTTACTCCTGAGTAGTGATGTAAAAAGCGCCAGACTTTTGGCGCCAAGCGCCAAAAGCGCCATGGCGCTTTTCCGGAACTGGCGCCAAGCGCCAATGGCGCCACAGCAAAATGGCGCCAAGCGCCAAAAGCGCCATGGCGCTTTTCTGGACCTTAGCGCCAAGCGCCAAAGGCGCCACGGGGCCATGGCGCCAAGCGCATTTCGAGGGGGGCTTATTCGAGGGGGGAGTTATTATTTCGTCAGAAATTTTCGGGAACGTCATACTAAAGAATACGCTTTTACATACCCCAAACCGGTAATAAACGTGACCAAATAGGGTATGTAGGGACATACAGGACGTAAACATACATCGCTACACAAAGTAGCGTATACGTAAATATAACTGCGATGCAAAATGGTCGCAAAAAAATACATCATGTTCCTTGCATACATGATGTACCTTATTCCAGAGGGGGGGTATTTCGAGGGGGGGGGGGTATTTTTTCCTCAGCTCGAAAACACCTGGGGGTATTTCAAGGGGGGGGGGAGTATTTCGAGGAAATATGGTATGTAAAATAATAACATACATGGCCAAAAATTGCTGAAAATAAGCAATAAGGCACATGAACACCGCGGCACAATTATCACTCTCTGGCGCTTTTTTGGCGCTTTAAAAAATGGTAGCGCCAAGCGCCAATGGCGCCACTGGAAAGTAGCGCCAAGCACCAAAAGCGCCATGGCGCTTTTCGGAAACACGGCGCCAAGCGCCAATGGCGCCACAGCATTTTAGCGCCAAGCGCCAAAAGCGCCATGGCGCTTTCACATCACTACTCCTGAGTAAACATGAGTAAAATACTTTTAGCCCCAGAAAACGTAAAAGTGTGTATTTTTTAGGAATGCTGCCCATATTGACACAATTTTCGTGCCTTTTTCACCATTTTAACCTTCGAATTCATCATTTCATATGTTATTTGCCTATTTTCAATTGTTTTTCCTATTTTTCACTTTTGTCTCAACTTTTTACCATCTTTGCCTTGAAAAAGCCTGTAAACAGGTTACCGTATTACCTCTAAATACCCCCAGGGGGTTTATTATTTCGCCAGCAAAATTTGAGGGGGGGATAATTCGAGGGGGGGGGGGGGGTTATTCGAGGGGGGGGTCTATTATTTCGCCATATTCGAACAATCACATTTATCACGATTTATATGTGTTTAAAGGCATATATTACTGTATATACACAAAAACCAATCCCTAACGTCACTTAATCATCACTTTTAACGTGTGTTCTGCATAGTACAGATCACAAACTGCGGTATTTGTCATGTACGTTCACGTTACACTCAATTTTAGGGGGGGTATTTCGAGGGGGGTTTATTATTTCCTCAGCCGAAATTTAGGGGGGGTATTTCGAGGGGGGGGTTTAATTCAAGGGGGGGGGGTAATTCGAAGTAATACGGTATCTGAAATACGTCTTCTGTACTCGAGTACTTTTAAAAGTATTCGTAAAAAGCGAGTACAGGTACTTTTTTCAAAGTATACATAAATGTATTTAGGTACTCAGTAATCGAGTATACGTACTTTTTGAGTAAACGTAAAGACGTTTTATAGCGGGAATTAGAGCTCAGCGTCGATTCGACGTGAAATGATGACGTGAAATGACGTCGTGAAATTAATTACACGAGTGTGGATCATGCTACGGGTCTACAATTTTCTAAGGATAATATATGAATCAATACCTAATCGTGTCCAATACTGAGTGTTTATCAGCCACAACTAGAGCGAATTGAAAAATTCAATTTTTATCATTTCACGTCATCATCATTTCACGTCACAGTGTCAGGGAACAACTTGACATTTCACGTCAGACTGCTGCTTGCAATAGTCTGACGTGAAATGTCAAGTTGTTCCCTGACACTGTGATGTGAAATGATGATGATGTGAAATGATAAAAATTGAATTTTTCAATTCGTTCTAGTTGCGGCTGATAACACTCAGTATTGAGTCTGCACTGCTCGGCATCTAAACCTGCATGGCATCTGGACCTGGATAGCATGGATTTCTGCCTGCTTGGCATCTAGACCTGCTTGGCATCAATCGTCCCATAGATGCCAAGCGGGCTACATGCCGGCACATGCCATGCGGTCTCCTTGCCGTGTGGGTGTAGATGCCAAGCAGGCTGAACCCCCCCCCCCCCCCACACACCCACGAGACGGCACATGTATGCATCTGACCCCCCCCCCCCCGCAGCCGATTTTAGGCTTTGAATGTGCATATCGTTATACTTATACTCTGGTTACTTTACACCCTGCACGCGTGGTTCCCGCTGGGAGTGTGCCAACGATGGTTAGCGCGTGCGAGTTTCTGCGAGTATCTAGCCGCAAACTGCGGCCACTATAACTATATAATTGCACGCGAACTGGGTGCATGTGATTGCCCAGCTCCGGCTCTCGCGGCCAGCCGCGAACTGCGGTGACGCGGCAACTGCCTTTGAAGCCGGAAATGGGCAATTGCATTGCACACCACGATTTGCGTTTTTTCTTGTATTGGAATTGGGGACTTCCGTTCCAAAAGTTCACAAGCGCCAAATCTAGAAAAATCGAGTTAAGCGTGGAATTGACCTCCACGTATAGTTTTTCACATTTTAGAGAAAAAAATTCAGCATTATAGTCCATTTCAGTCCTGAGATTTTGTTCATTCCGATTTTCAGTAAAATCACAATTTTCATATTGAAAGTTCACATATCCATCTCAAATCCCCTATGAAAAACAGAAGTTTCACGTCGAAAGTTCACATATCCATCACAGACCACTTGAGTTTCATTTAATAAGTTCATAAGTTCACAAGTCCAAAAAATATTTTCATTTCCATTTCCGATGCACCGTTAAGAAGTTATTTACATTTCAAGTTCAAATTTTCAAATTTACATATTTTGGGTGGTTAACAAGATATGACATAACTCCCAAAATTCGGGATCGGGATTGGCTTGTTAGGATTACGGTCAATGTCAATGTTGATGTCAATGTTCGATATTTATGTTCGACATCAATTAATTAATTTGATCATCGCATGTTGCACCGACGTCTCTCGCAAACAAACCCAATCAAAACATCATGACTCGAAATCGATCGGTGTGGGCAGCGGGGGTGGGGTCAAACGTATGCGTCAAACATTGAGCTCAGAAGCCAAACACAAAGGGACATCCATTGTTATGTGTACTTCCATTCTTCTTTGCCCTTTGTGTTTGCCGCCTGAGTTCACATACCTCCCCGCACCACCCGCCCGGATGGCATCTAGCCCGCTTGGAACCTGGCCCCAGCCGTCCGCTTGGCACCTACGCCACCGCCCGCTTAGCATCCAGCATTGGATAGATGCCAAGCAGGTCTAGATGCCAAGCAGGCAGAAATCCATGCTATCCGGGTCCAGATGCCAAGCGGATTAGATGCCATTTAGGCCTGACCCCTCAGTATTGGACACGATTAAGGTATTGATTCATATATTATCCTTAGAAAATTGTAGACCCGTAGCATGATCCACACTCATGTAATTAATTTCATGACGTCATTTCACGTCGTCATTTCACGTCGAATTGACGCTGAGCTCTAATTCCGGCCTAACAACTATGATCCAAACTCCCCGCAGCTGGGGGTAACGCCTTCCCCATCACGACTTGTGCTGGCCATGCAGGCAAGCTATGTAATCCCCCGGCGCAGTTCCAAGAATTTTACATTCACAAGTCAGTTAGGTCATTTGGTTTCTATCGCAAATGGTGCGGTCAATTTTCTCACTGAACTGCAGATTTGTCTGCACGAAGAGCTGTTATGATCGGCGGTCTAGTGCGTTTTTCCTTTTACTTTTCCTCGTTTTCGGTACTTCATCGACATACCCGCCTTCAATTAGCCCCCTCACGGAATATAATCAGATCTGAGTGAAGTGGGTGAATAATAAGCCCCTTCGAAAAGCGTTCTTGAATTAACCCCCCTCCCTCGAAACGCCCTCTTAAATTGAACCCACCATCCTCGAAAAGCCCTCTTGAATTACGGTTCAAACGGGATCAGTTTTTCGGACCGGGACCGGGACCAGAAATTTTCTAATGTCGGGACCGGGACCGGGACGGGGGGGGTCGGGACCGGGACCGGGACTGGCTTTTTCCAATTGTCGGGACCGGGACCGGGACCGGGACTGGGGGGTCCGGACCGGGACTGGCTTTTTCCAATTGTTGTGACCGGGACCGGAACTGGGATTTGCCAAACCATGTACTGGGACCGCGGTATCGTTTGAACCCTATTGGTACATAATATCCAGCCAATGTTGTTCCACACACCTCCACTGTGTGAAGTACTGCTCTCAATGTATTACCTTTTCTTATAACATCATTCAAGCACCATTCCATTCCAATCTTCACTTGAAGTCGTGTATATTTGATGAAAAGCAATGTATTTATGTAGCAAGTTAGACAATACACATGTAACAACACCTAAAATAGGTAGATTTTTTGGCAGAAAACACCACTTATAACACTACAACATGGCTCCACAGCCATTATATTGCTATAAATATATATGACATCATAAGATACTGCTATTTGTCTGACATATTTACGTGTATATGTATGTGAAACACATACGTTTCATTAAAATACGTTTCATTAAAAATACATAATTCTTTAAACCCAGGTCATTGAAAAATACGTTTTTTCCATCCCTTGTCGGGACCGCTATAAAATTCCGGGACCGGGACCGGGGCCGGGACTGGGACTGGGCGGTCGGGACCGGGACCGGGACCGAGGTGTCAGAACTGGGATCGGGACCGGGACCGCCCCAGTCCCGTCTTTTTGCCGAACCATGTACCGGGACCGCGGTCCCGTTTGAACCCTATCTTGAATTAACTCCCCCCACGAAAAGCGCTCTTGAGTTAACCCTCCCTCGAAATTCCCTCTTGAATATACCCCCTTCGAAAGCCCTCTTGAATTAGCCCACCTCGAAAAGCCCTCATGAATTAAACCCCCCCTCGAAAAGCTCTCTTGAATTGAACCCTCCCCCCCCCGTCGAAAAACCCTCCTGAAGGAAACCCCCTCGAAAAGCCCCCTTGAATTGACCCTCCTTCGAAATACTCGCTTGAATTAACCCCCTACTCCCATAAAAATTGCTGGTGAAATACCGTGTAACGGTTAGCATTGAAAAAATCTCTGCGAGATCTATATTTTAAAAATCTCAGAAAATATAAGAAAATATAAGATTTTCTGAGATTTATATTTTTTCCACGATTTTCCAGGGAGATTTAATTACATTTTCTTTTTGAGAGATTTTCTGAGATTTTTTAAAATATCAGAAAATCTCTCAAATTCTGATATTTATTTTTATTTTTATTTTTTCCAGGTTTTTTAGAGGGATTTAATTATATATTTTTCTGGAATGATTTTCTGAGATTATATTTAATTATATTTTCGAAAAATTGATGGGTTTTTTCAATGCTAGTAACGGTGTTCAGAGTAAAATCTGTGTTGAAAGCAAGCTGAATGCGTGAAGGGGGGAGGTATTGGCGCATTACAGTTCACTTTTGGGCGTACCTCTTTTCATAATTAGTTTTTTTCCAGCATTTCCAGCGAAATTTTTTTGTATTTTTTTGGAGATTTTCTGAGATTTTTGGAAAACATCCTAAAATAAAGGCTATTTACACACGGGAACCGGGACCCGGCAAAAAATAAATTTTTTCAAAAGTGAATAATTGGCGTGTATGGGTTGTTTGCATGTTAATAAGGTGAATTATCACCAAATTAGCATGCACAAAATTTTTGCAAGACAGTTATACCTGCCGATGCATATTCTTTGGGCGGGTGTGTAAAATTATTCCGATTAGTCTCAAATTTGGCATGCGTGTACTCCTTCGTTTAGTGAGTACGCATGCCAAATTTTAGCTTGATTTTGATCTTTTGATCTTTAGGATTTTGATCACTAAACAAAAATACAGTGATCGAAAAAAATTAAAGTATGAATAAAATGAAAACCGATAACCGCCCGCAGCTAAAATTTGGCATGAATACTCACTAAACATAGGAGTACACGCATGCCAAATTTGAGACTAATCGGAATAATTTTACACACCCGCCAAAAGAATATGCATCGGCGGGTGTAACCGTCTTGCAAAAATTTTGTGCATGCTAATTTGGTGATAATTCACCTTATTAACATGCAAATAATCCATACACGTCAATTATTCACTTTTGACTAAAAAAATTTTTTTGCTGGATCCCGGTCCCCGGCCGGGACCTGTGTAAATAGCCTAAAATAAAAAGTTATTTAATTGACATTTATTTATATTTTGCCTGCTTTACTTTGAGAGATTTAAATTTCATTACCTTATATCCTCAAATAAGTCCCCCGGGGAGTTATTTTTTCTTCAGAACTATTTGAGGGGGGCGTTGATCGAGAGGGGGGAGTTATTCGAGGGGGGTGTTATTTTTTGTCAGAATATTAAGTAAACTGCATGATCAAAATATTGTAAAAAAAGGTTGAATTGGTTGCATAAACCTGTAAGTCAGAATTGAAATTCATTAATTCATGCAATGAAATAAATGGTAGTGAAGATACGCTGCAATAAATGTATCCTTTTAGAGAAAGCTACATAAAAACGTTGTTTTGTATATGGAGATCTTAGTCACCCATTTAAGAGCGGGAAGTTATTCGAGGGGGGAGTTTTTTTTCCTCAGTCTGCTAACAGGGGGGAGTTATTCGATATTCAAGAGGGGGGAGTTATTCGAGGGGGGGGACTTAATCGAGGATATACGGTATATTTTTCAATTTCACTATATTTCTCAAACATTTTCTGAGTTTATACTTTAACTACATTTTCTGAAAATTACCTACCGTATTTTAGAATGCTGCTATAGTCGGCAGACATGATATTATACAGGTTTGGTCCACTTACATATGTTTCGCTTCGCTGAGCGTCAATGAAATTCAACATCTTACTGAACAGCGAAGTGCGATACATCTTAAATACGGTAGAAAAACTGTGCACAGTGGGTCGTAAATATGTCAATATGTATAGTCGACGGACATCTCATTCTACAAAATTGGAAAGTTATATTTTGTTCTTGTAGAGCGAACGAGAAAGGAAATTAGTAAAAAAGAAAATATAAAGGTAGTAAGAAGGAAAATAAAAATGTGCTGTTCTTTACGCACTCGTTTACTCCAATTTTTGTGCCGATAGGTGCTGCAAATTTTTGATTATACGTTTACCTACGTTTAATCTAATTCATATTTAGAAAAGTTACACGCTATCGATTCATTTTGACGAAAACTTGTTACGTTCAAAATTTTGAATTCAGAAACCGTTCCCCAGAAACCGAAACAGATCCAGACGACGCTTGGATGGCATCATGCCAAAAAACTCAACTACACTTTGACGGGGGTTTGAATTGTGCGGGCACAATTGAATAGTTTCATTCCGTATATGCGTAAGCACGAGTCACCAAAACAGAGTTCTACGGGTTGGATACAGCGTGCATGATATGACATCATGCGACTCATTGTATAGTATCATGTCTGCCGAGTTATACTTGGAGTCCACGGAAATACTTTGTACCCAGGTGCAAGCGCCACAGTAGACCGACTCCATTTCGACGACATTCCAGTGCCCGGTAACGATCCGAATACCATAATTCTCACGTGCAGATGCTATCTTTCGGAGGGGTTAGCTCGATTGTCTGCTTAATAAATGTATTACGGTACTACTACTGTGTATACTCGGATGACATCACGCCGTACATTTTTCCGGAGGAAACACTCCATCATGACGTGATCACTTTCGTCGCCATCAACATCTCTCGCCATCACGTCGTCATCACGCCTTCCATAAGTTCTCGGCTGGCCGTCTGCCAGCCCAAGACACAACTCCTTTCTGTTTGTAGAGTATCGTGTCTGCCGAGTATATGTTTGAATGTGCCCGCGCACACTAGTTTTCACACGAAATTTTGTAAGCACACAAATCAGCTTAGAACGCATTTGAGTTATCTACAATGAGTTGGCCGTCAACTACAGTTGGCAGATATCAAAAATGACTCAATGTGGAAAACTCAAACACGTTTACAGCTCATTTATGAGTTTTCGAAATTTCTTGTGAAAACTAGTGTACTAATATAAATCTCCCAGAGATTTTTTCAATGCTAAATACAATCAGCTAGGCTATTTACACAAGTCCCGGCCGGGGACCGGGACCTGTGTAAATAGCCAATCAGCTACATATAACATCCACAATTACCCCGCACAGGACTCAAATCCGAACCTCACTTTCCTGGGACTATTACGAGGGCGTCTACGATGCGGAATGCTTAGCAAAGCGCCCGCCTACACGGGCACCTCCTACTACGCCAACCCCTTACCAAACGACAACTGAAAAAGCACGTCAAACGATGGCGACAGATTTTAGAACTGAGGGGCCGTATCCAGTACCGGTGATCAAGCGCAGGGACTTTCACATAATTTATGTGCGTGAAGAAGGCACGTGAGTTTTTATAATTTTATTTATTAAAATGCACTGTTTTGAAAGCGGAATTGTGACTGGTGGTGAGATTTGAAAATTGTCAAATTTGAAAATTTTTGTTCAATTTCACTCATACAATCCATATACCGTATTTGCTTGAATAATCACCCTGGGGGATTATTATTTTGTCAGATATTTTTGTGGGAGGAACTATTCGAGGGGGGAATTATTTAAGGGGGGAATTATTATTTCATCAAAATATTCAAGCATGTTTCCATCAACTCGTTTCACGAAATATGCTTCATAAACACAATATCGTGCTATTTTTGTTAAAATTAGGTATTGTATAACAAATTAATCAAATCTTTAAAGGGGGGATTATTCGAGGGGGAATTATTCAAGGGGGAACTATTCAAGCAAATACGGTACCGTATTTCATCGAGATACCCCCAGGGGGTTTATTTTTTCAGAGTGGAGATTTTGACAGGGGTATTTCGAGAGGGGTTCAAAAGCAGATGAACTAGTGAAGTTGAAAGTGAAACTCTCCAAAAAGATATGAAAATTAGTGTTTTTGAGTGAAAATTGGGGCAAAATTTTTTTTAAATACACGCTTTTACATTTTCCAGGGGGCAATTACATTTACGCACAATTACCGTATATCCTTGAATAACGGCCCCCTCCCTTAAATAACATCCCCCCTTGTGTTCAAGAAAGTTCTGAGGAAAAAATAACCCCTTGAACTATACCCCCCTTAAATAACCACCCCCTCCCAAAAAAAACTGATGACAAAATGACTCCCCTGGGCTCTTACTCAAGGTATATG
Source organism: Sphaerolaimus hirsutus (assembly GCA_964036195.1). Taxonomy (NCBI): domain Eukaryota; kingdom Metazoa; phylum Nematoda; class Chromadorea; order Monhysterida; family Sphaerolaimidae; genus Sphaerolaimus; species Sphaerolaimus hirsutus. The sequence continues at coordinate 4,098,815 of OZ038459.1, read as the reverse complement.
GTAGGTACATCAGATACCATACCTCAATTTCCATTCCCATCGCAGTGGACGCATGGTGCCAGTCTACGTGCCCTGGTCCATGGGTGGCCACACTGAATACAGGTGCCCCCACGGCTACCCCTGCGTCAGGCCGCTACCGTATGGTCCGTATCCCACCCGCCCATATCCTAACCCGCGCCCACCCCCACATTATGGTATTGAACGAATATGGCACTATGGGGTGCGAGGATTGACCCCTTTCTGTGCTGGTTTGAATTAATGGTGGCAAAAATAGATTTTAAAATTTGAAAACTTTTTAGGAAGGCTTTAATTTTTTGAAGCTTTTTCAGTTGTTCCCAACACGTTTGGCAACTTAAAACCTGATGTATGTTAATTCAAGTGCCTATTGTCCAAGGGGTGCTTTACCTCCAGTCACAGTTGCTTCTTGTAGCTGAGAGTGCTATGGACCCAAACTTTTGTCACCTCTGCCACTCAGTTTGCTCCCCAAGAGCAGAGACTTTCCCTTAAGACCCACACATTGACTGAGAACTGTGTCATTTTTGCATAGATTTGATTTATGGAGGTATTTACCACAGGAGTATTCTATTCTATTTCTACAAGGCATGTGGATAGAACACATTTCCTACAATCTCAAAGGCATGTAGAAACCACAGTAGCACTTCTTAAACTCAAAAATTGTATGTATTTCTGTCTATGAGATGATATCCAAAAATATTTTTATAAAACATGAAAACCCCCCAAACTAACCAAACCAGCCAGCCAAAAAAGACCACCAAAACAAGCTGCCAATTTTGGTTATAACCAATACAACTATGGAAACAGCAACCAACAAAATCAATTACAACATCAATTTCAATTGACAATTGAAGCAGGGCACCATGACCAGGATCAAATGAAGGAAGATAATTCATTTCAGACTAAAAATCTGTTGCCAAGTGGACAACAGGAGGAGAATCAGGTGCCACTCCCAGACCCTGTAAAATGCTCTGAAAATTTCAAATGTCATGCAAAGTGTCTAATCAAGTCATACAAAGTTCCTTGGAAAATGGCAAGCATATGCTTACAATTTTACATTACTTTTGACACTTCGCATGACATTTCACACTTTTTAGGGCATTACACACGGTCTGGGACTGTCCTCAGGGTGAATACTATCAATATGATGGGTATGAGCAACAGTGATACTTACTTGTGTACTTTTACAGCTATACTTTTGGTTTCTACATACCGTATTACCTCGAATTACCCCCCCCCCCTTGAATTAACCCCCACCCTCGAATTAACCCCCCCTCAAATGGGCTGGGGAAATAATAACCCCCCCCCCCTCGAAATACCCCCCCCCCTTCGGAATGATGTACGTCATGTACATGATAAATACGTCATCATGCAATGAACATGATGTATATTAAGCGGGAATTAGAGCTCAGCGTCGATTCGACGTGAAATGATGACGTGAAATGTCGTCGTGAAATAAGTTACACGAGTGTGGAACATGCTACGGGTCTACAATTTTCTAAGGATAATATATGAATCAATACCTTAATCGTGTCCAATACTGAGTGTTATCAGCCACAACTAGGTCGAATTGAAAAATTCAATTTTTATCATTTCACGTCATCATCATTTCACGTCACAGTGTCAAGGAACAACTTGACATTTCACGTCAGACTGCTGCTTGCAATATGAATTTTGTGTAGCTATCTACGTTTTTATGTCCAAATAAATCCTGTTTGGACACATTCATCACCTGTTTTGGGTACGTAAATGCCTACTATTTACTACGATTCTTATGAAAATTTCTGACAAAATAATATAAAAAACCCTCGAATAAACCCCCCCCCCCCCTCGAAAAAAACCCCCACCCCCCGAATAAACCCCCCCTCAAATTTTGCTGGTGAAATAATAAACCCCCATGGGGGTATTTCGAGGTAATACGGTATTTGCCTAAATATATTCTTGAATATGCCCCCCGCCACGTAAAAACTCCCCTTGAATAAGTTCTTTATTTGATGTGTCTGTCGATATCTAGGTAGGACTTACACTTTACATTTACAGTTTACATTTATACTAAGAGGTTTCAAAAATTCCGATTAGGCGCGAAGTTTTCGTATCCTCTAATAGTGGGAGTGCCTATTCAAATATTTACGTTTACGTATGTTATATTTTATGCCTTCCCAGTATTTTGAAAGTATTTTACATTTTAGTATAAATACTCAAAATTGGAAAGTGTATTTATATTTACATTTATGCTTTCCAAAATACCAGTATGTTAACCAGTCTGATCTACAGAGAACCTCCTTGATTAGAACCTTGTCTACACAATTGTCCTGGTTAGATTATTCAAAAATATATGGTCAATGGAGATTGCATTATATTTTTGGTTTGTTTAACATCACAGACAAAAATAAATATAAAGAAGCCATATTGGACTGGACAGGGATGTTTATTAAAATGACAACATCGACAGTATAAGTACACAAAAATGTATTGCCGCTAGATACACTAATGAAATTTAAGAACTTGGTAAATTCAAATCATTTTTTTAATTTTTACGCATGGAACATGTAGCATGAAAAATATAATCAAAACATTCAAAGTTCAGTAATAAGAAACACAATTTTAACATATGATATTATGTTGTTTGAGCATATCCGACGCAAGAAATCAACAGCTAGGTAAATACCATTTTAGCTCGAATTAACCCCCCCTCAAAATGGGCTGGGGAAATAATACCCCCCCCTCGAAATATCCCCCCCCCGGAATGATGTACATCATGTATGCAATGTACATGATGTATCTACTACCGCTAATTTGCATTGCAGCTACACATAGACTAGTTTGTGTAGCTATCTACGTTTTTTGTCCAAATATATCCTGTTTGGACACATTTATCACCTGTTTTGGGTACGCAAATGCCTACTTTTTACTACGAACCTTACGAAAATTTCTGGCGAAATAATAAACCCCTCCCTCGAATAAACTCCCCTCAAATTTTGCTGGCGAAATAATAAACCCCCATGGGGTTATTTCGATGTAATACGGCATGTAAATATAATGTGGTATGTCGACGGACATTCCACTAAACGATAGTACAGGTTACGTAGATCTTTTTGGCTCAGTGCCAACATTTCGTAATGTGTTTGAAGCGGCGCGCGTTTCGAATGACGTGTGAAATCCCACAACATTTTACGCAGTAAATGATGTTTGTGTTTTACAAATATTTAGTCTAATAGAAATGTTTATAATTCCATTATGTCGCACATTTTGACTTTAATATTTTACCTTCTGAAAAGTATTTGACTTGCTTTGCTGTTAGTCAAAATATGGCCTTTTGCCTGCTGTAAATGTCAATGTTAGCCGCAAGCGAGCAAAGATTTTCTACTTTATTCATTCAACACATTGGACGAAATAATAAAGCGACATAAATAAGTTGATTTTGATTGTATTATAAAGTAAATGCATAATTAATAAAACTTCACAAATTACATCAAATTCACGTATAGTTTTGTTTGAAGCTTACGGGAATTTCGTTTGACAGTGCACGATGTTCGTGCGCATTTCGTTTGACAGAGTGAAAACTCCGTCAACTTACCACATGTACAAACATATTACGAAATATTGGCACCGAGCCAAAAAGATCCATGTAGATTAAAATTCTTATCATTAAAATGTTCAGACTGAAAAAAGTTGATGTTATAATAGCAAAAATACAAATGTTTTTAAAAATACAAAAAAAATTACAAAGTAATTGTGAACTCAACACAAAAAAGTTTTTTTTTGTATTATAGATATTAATTGTCTAAAAAAGCAGAAACTTGAACAACACAACAAATATTGGGAACATTTGCAGTGTGTCTGTGCAAATGTGATCTCTTGAACAATTAGAATTCATAAAATCAATCAATAGCCAATGGTTGCAGATGCAAAAAAGTCAAATGTGAGCTTTTTCCGGATTTTGCATTTTCATGCGCAAATTGATGTGCACAGCCACTTTGCAAATGTAGCACTGGAAAAAATTACATCCTTTTGAGACAACTTAAAAAATCAATAGAATAGTTAACAAAATTTGTCAAATAATTCCCCACATAGAATAATTCTCTCCATTAGTATTTATAATATGATTATTTTGTTTGTAATAATGTCCAAGTTGAACAAAAATGGTGTGTTGTTTTGTTAATAAAGCACATTTTAGAAAATGAGTTGATGGAAACATACTTTGAAATTTTGATGAAAGAGTAATTGTCCCTTGAATAGTTCCACCCCTAGAAAAAATAGTTCCCTCCAAAAAGACTGACATAATAAAAATGACTTTCCCAGAGGAATTATTCTAGCAAGTGGGGAATTATTCTGTCTCACCACCGGAAAAGGGAAGGCAACAATGTTCTCATAGAGATATTGTATTGATTGTTTTTATCTGATCAAATTGTATTTAAACCTGTAGAACATTTCAGAACATTGTTATCTTCTAAAGTATAAGATATCACAACTCACACAGCACTGAATTTCACTAGGTAAATTAATTTCACAATTTTTTGTGAAATCAATATTTAACATGGTCATCAAGATAATGTTCTTTCCTTCACTCAGCTTTTGCTTTTCTAGATGGACGTTGGCGCTTCGCGGGGGTCACAATCTGAAAAGTTGGAAATTTGCCAAAACTGTAAAACAGGTCATATTTAGAGTAGAATTAAAGACAAGTTAATTTGCATTTGTCAAAACTGTAAAACAGGTCATATTTAGAGTAGAATTAAAGACAAGTTAATTTGCATTAGTATTTGCCAATTTACACACAATTTACGTTGCCTAAAATGCATTTTTATTTATACCCCCTTCGAAATACCCCAATTGAAATTGAAAGTGAAAGTGAAATGAACACTGCATGTAAAATGACACAGCACCAATGGCGGCGCAAGGTCCCAATTTGCGCTTGTGACATTCACATTGGTCAAAATTTCACCTAGTGACACCTTTTTATCGGAGCCCTTTTGTGAGGTTGGCAGCCAGCCAAACATGTCGAAATCACTATAAATATAATTCAAATGGGCTACAAATAGGTATATAACCATGTAAATGGTTGCAAATAGTGATAATATAGGTGAAAATTGTCAAAATGGAGCAAATCTTAGCGATTTTTAGCTAATTTAAAGATTTCACCCTCGTTTGTACGATACACGCTTGTGAATGTCACAATGTGACAGTGAAATTTCCGCTAGTGACACCAAAAATTCCGCTTGTGACATTCACAAGCGTACAAGCACTTACGCCGCCTATGCACAGTACACACATAAAAACTACAAAATCCAATTTTACCTCGCTTCCAAGTTCAAATATTGCTCCTCTTTTAGACTTTGTAGGGCGCGTTGAGTTCCCCGATGCAACCCTTGTTTTCTGCTCGCTTTCTGGGCAGTTGACAAAATGTGGATTATTTCGGTTACATGCAATAATTAATGCAAAATTAAAATTAGTTCCCTGCCGGTAAATTTTAACGGAAAATTGTCATTTTTTAAATTTTTAGTTCGATCCAGCTGTGACCATCCACGGTGTGTTAAGGACCCAATACCGGTATTGATAAATATATTATCCACGAAAATTTGAGACCTTTACCATCATCCACTCTCATGTAGTCAATTTTCCGTTGAAATTTTCCATTGCCTATTCTGCGTTAAACTGTAATCCCCCCTGCGCCAGTAACAAGAAAAGCGCCATGGCGCTTTTGGCGCTCTTTGGCGCGGCCATCGCATTGGCGCCAATGTGTCGACACAGTTTTGGGCATCCGACGGGTTTTATTCAAGGGGGGGGGGCATTCACGCTTTTCCGCCCAAACCCCACTATACAAAACCTACTATTGGCAGCATTAAGCAAAAGTTGCTCCTCTACCGGCGAGACGTTGCTGCCCGAAGCAGTTTCGTCGCTTTCGTCGAACAGCTCGATGTCCTTGCTGCCGCCGTGCGCCATGTACCTGCGCGGGTTTTTTGGGTGAAAATGCATCCGCGTGTGAGTTTGAGTGACTTTTTTGACCATGTAAATTTGGCCCAGTTTTTATGGATAATTGTGTGTAGAATTTGAATTTCGTTGCGCCGAGTTCATTCTTTTCACATTAGGTATGGCTGGTGCCGGTTCCGCAAGTGGAAAAGTTGAGAGTTAAAACTTAAGAGTTGAGTAAAATGACAAATGACAAGTTATGAGTAAAGTTAAAAGTTAAGAGTTGAGTAAAATCATTTGTCGTTTTACTCAACTCTTAACTCTCAACCAGGGTTGGCAAAATCTCAGAAAAAAATAAAAATAAAATAAATATAAAATGGAATATTCAAGAATAAAATAAAATAAAATAAAATGGAAAATTTAAGAATAAAAATAAAAATTGTATAAAAATTCGAATTTTTGTAAAATTGTATAAAAATTCATATTTTTTTGTAAAATTTTATCTCGTTGCTTGAGTTTCTACCTGTTTATTCATGTATCTGGGAGCAGTCCCAAGTGTAAAGTGTCAAATGCCATGTAAAATGTCATGCAAAGTGTCAATTGTCATGACAAATGTAAGGTAAAGTGTAAATTGTCATGACATGTAAAAAATAATGTATCAATTGTCAAGCAAATTGTTTCCAAATCTTATGTTTTATATCTAAATTTTATGTTTTGTATCCAACTTATGTTGTTGTTGAATCCAAATCTTATGTGAACATTTGGATACAAAAACATAAGATTTGGATACAAAATATACTATGGTTACAAAAACACAAGATTTGGATACACAATTTACACTTTGCGTGACATTTGTCATGACAATTGCCACTTTGTTTGAAATTTGACATGACACTTGACATTTTGCATGACAATTGACACTTTACTTTACATTTGTCATGACAATTGACAAATTGCATTACATTTTACAAATGTGCCCATCACACTCCACTAGTCCTTCTACTGAAAGTGCAAACCATTCTTATCAATAATTGCAACTTTACACTTACAGCTAGCTAACAATACATACTGCATGCAACTTTTGAAAAGTTTGTCACAGGTTTTTTATGTATAGGTCTGATTATAACATTTTTTGGCCTTGCATGCATGATTCTGATTTTTTGTAAATTTTTTGTACAACTTTTGTAAAATTTTTGTAAAATGTGTCATTTTATATTATTAATGACTTTTGGGAATAAAATAAAATAAAATAAAATGAAACAAGAATAAAATTAAAATAAAATAAAATTTTTATACAATTTTTATACAATTTTACTAAAATGAATTTTTATAAAACCAACCCTGCTCTCAACTTTACTCATAACTTGTCATTTGTCATTTTACTCAACTCTTAAATTTTAACTCTTAACTTTTCCACTTGCGGAACTGGCCCCTGGCCTCTTATCGTATGAAAAAAGTGTCGTGAAAAATGCCATATGTTCAGTAAACAATAAAATTTTACATTTTACGTGGCTTTTGACACTTTTCATTACATTTGTCATTTTACAGGGTGTGGGATTAAGATGTGGGTTTACAGGGTGTGATTAAGCCCCCCTGTGCCCCAGGGGGGCTTAATCACAAGCTGTATCTACCTCCCCAACCCAGGTGCCACTCCCAGACCCTGTGAAATGGGTAATGTCATGCACGTACGTTTGCCATTTTACCGGGCATTTTACATGACTTTTGACACTTGACATTTTACATTTTACAGGGCATTTTACAGGCTCCGGGACTGCAACAGTAGCACCCACACTCACATGTGCAGTCTAGTCTCCCTTCTATGTGCCGCGGCGGCAGCTTCCGCGGAACTCCTCGTGCGTCGGTGTGACGCGCGGCGGATTTGAGTTTGACCAATTTGGTTGTTTATTGCCGCCGTCAGGCTGCCGCTGCACAATGCGCGCTGAAAATGGGTTATTGCATGGTTTTGGATGGATTGAGGATTTGGGAGGGGTTTCTTTCTGTTGGTTAGTTGGTAATTGCCACAACCCCGCAGATGCCACGATCAGATTCTGCAAAATATCAAGTTTTTTTATCAAGTTCGAGTTGACATGATTTTTGATAGTTTGCGTGACACTTGACAGGGCACTTTACAGGGGTCTGGGCCAGGGGATTTTCGGTAATTTCTCAAAAAATACTCTAGCTCGACTATAGATGTTATTTGTATATACCTATCTTCCAAGGTTTTTCAAGAGAGATTTTATTATAGCTTTCGTTTGAGAGACTTTCTGAAACTCTATTAAATTATATTTTCCCAAAATCGCCAGTTTTTTAAATACTAATCACTCAATCAAACCACCGACAAACCTTGTGCACGTGATGGTGCCTCCTCCTGTGGTGTCGGCGCGCGCGCAGCCTGTAGGCGCCCAGCGCCAACTGCCCCTTGGCGCCGACCTTCCTTTCCTTGGCGCCAGCGAGTTTGCCCTGGGCGCGGCGCTTGCGCGTCTGATTGTGGCCGGACACGTTGTCCGCGTTCAGGTTGCCGCTGCTGCTCGAGCTGCCCGGCGAGCGGGAGCCTTCTGCCGCCGTGCTGGAGTTGCCCGACCTGGGAAGAGGGGGGTGTAGGGTGAGACATGACTTGTGGCGGGTGGTGGGATTAGATGGCTGGGTTGTGAGTTGTTCTTTGAACTGGCGCCGCCGATCCCGCACTTTTCATCTCAAAATGTTTTTTTTAACTTTTTTATCAGAATCAGATTATTTAAATTTTGTCATTTTTAATCACCCTTTTTTAATAAAAACTTTTCACTACAATTACAAACAAATACTTTGGAACTCGTAAATCCACTTTGAAGCAGAGTTGGAAAAACGTATTTACGTTTACCCGAAATACCCGGTTATTCGGGTATTTATACTTACGTTTACGTTTACGTTTTCCAAAAATACCATTACGTTTTGTTACGTTTTCCTGGCACAATTACCCGGGTACCAGAGAAAACGTAAAAATCCAACCACGGTCTGCCAAATGTGCTCTATTACTACACAGTCACATTGATTTTGTGTAAATAGTTATACCAATTGGACATAATGCCAATTGTGTTGTGTAATTGTCGTTTTGACAGCGCAAATATTCTAAATAAAAGTAATCAAGCAATTTTAAATGTAATCAATGTGTCAATTGTTGAATGTGAACAGTGTGGTGAATGAATATATTAATACCTATAAATACAAGCAGAAAATGGAATGTGTGTATTTATGTGTGTGTATTGTGCATTAGACAACCTTTCACTGTTTTGTTTCATTCATATCGTGCTGATGTTTAGCAGAAATGTAATGTTTTATGAATAAGTGTTCTAATCCAAGAGCTTGCTAAACTGCGAAGCCATCAGCACCAACATTCATTTACAAAGACAAAAATTTCAAAAAAGATATTTTGTTTGCTATGAAATGCAAGTGAAAAATGTGGATGGAAATCATGAATATTATACATTGTTGAAAATGTCACAACAATGGTCTTTTCAGAAGCTCTGCTTATATGGGGTATTTACTTCTTGAAATTTTGACGTTTACGTTTTCTTTTACGTATTCCTTGGTATTTTAAAAATACCTTACGTTTTAGTATTTATACTTTAAACTTGAAAAAGGTATTTACGTTTACGTTTACGTTTTCCAAAAATACCGGTATTTGAACAACTCTGCTTTGAAGGCATTTTAGTTCACAGGAATACAATATTTGAATGTCCCAGAACTGGTAGTTACTGGTTAACTTATTCTGAAAAGGCTGATTTACCGCGTTTTATGGCTGATTTATGATTTCGATTTCAATAAAAAACCAAATCTTGTTTTCACACCACACTTTCATATTCATAATCCTACATGTACAATCTACTCAAATCACACAAAAATCCCCCCCCCCCAAAAAAAAAAAAATCCCCCACCCACCTGCTGCAAGTATCGCCAGACATGGACAGGGGTGAACTAGACCCAGACTTTGATCGTGCCGCCTGCTGTACTTGGGGCGGGGGCGACTGGGCGCCGCTTTGTTCTCCGCGACTCCCGTCTGAGGTAGAGAAGCATACATGAGATGTGGCGGTTGGGGGAGATGGATTGTGGGTGGATTTAAAGTGAACTTTTTTTCACAAAAGTTCAGAAAGACATAAGTGATCAGAGTGCACGCAACGAGTCGCGAGTGTTAGAATATTCTGATGAATAACGTGAAAAATTATGCGTAAAATTGACCCATAATAATGTGGTCATAAAAGAGTTTTATATACACAGCGGAACCGCGTGATATGCATTTTTCTGAACGAAACACCCCATCATGACGTCATAGTTATACTCCAGTCACTTTAAACCCTGCACGCGTGGTTCCCGCTGGAAGCGTGCAAACGATTTTTTACAGATCCAATTTTCATCAAAAGTTGAAAAAGTCATTTACGTTAACTTATTCAAAACTACCGTATTACCTCGAAATACCCCCAGGGGGTTTATTATTTCGCCAGCAAAATTTGAGGGGGGGATAATTCGAGGGGGGGTTTATTCGAGGGGGGGGTCTATTATTTCGCCAGAAATTTTCGGAAATTTCCCATACGCAGACGTAGAAAAATCGAACAATCACATAGATTTATATGTGTTTATAGGCATATATTACTGTATATACACAAAAACCCTTCCCTAACGACACTTAATCATCAGTTTTAACGTGTGTTCTGCATAGTACAGATCACAAACTGCGGTATTTGTCATGTCTGTCCACGTTACACTCTATTTTAGGGGGGGGTATTTCGAGGGGGGGTTTATTATTTCCTCAGCCGAAATTTAGGGGGGGGGGGGTATTTCGAGGGGGGGTTAATTCAAATGGGGGATAATTCGAGGTAATACGGTATGACATTTTCATCTTTTATACAAAAATCGCATGATTTATCACCATTGGCACGCTTCCAACGTGAGACATAAATGAGTGCGAGGGCAGAGAATCATGTCCGCCGAGTATACTCAAACAACAATTGTTCCAATAAAGAAAGACCATGTTACTAGACACCTCCTCGTTCTTTTTAAAATATTTGTTTGTGACACGTTGGTCATTGGTGTCACGAGCAAAATTTGTTTGTTTCAACTCAAAAGTGCACAATTACTGCACCTTTTTAATCCCACACCAAAAAACACCTACCCGCACTATTACTCGTATCATTATGTTCCCTATCATGGACATGATCCCCATGCCCATGGTCCCCATGCCCATGCACATGTCCATTGCCATTGCCACTACCACTGCCACTGCCGTTTCCATTGCTAGTATTGCTGGTATAGCCCGAGCCATTGGTTGTGGCGGTGCTGCTCGTGCCGCTGTGGCACGGTCTTTTGCGGCTGTTCACCTGGGGGGGGGGGTATTTAAGTACTAGTGAGATTGTTACTGGAAGTTTGGTGTGGATTTGAAACGTTTTAGATGTTGTTCACGAAAAAGTGCCTACATCAGCCTATAGATCAGCAGGTCAAATGAAATCCAAATTGTAGTATTTGATTGAGTTACTACAATATTTCAATCAAATACTACAAAATGTCAGATTGAAATATAAAAAATTAAGATTTGGATACTATAGAATAAACTTTAGAAACTTTGCTGAGTCTTTAACATTGCCCATGACATTTTACAGGGTCTTTTACATGATACATGAAATTTTGCAGGGTCTTATACCCGACACATGGCACTTTACAGGGTCTTTTACAGGACACATGATACTTCACAGGGTCTTTTGCAGGACACACAACATTTTAAAGGGTATTTTAGATGACACGTAATACTTTACATGGTCTTTTAGATTGCACATGACATTTTACAGGGTCTTTCACATGAGACAACATGACATTTTACAGGGTCTTCCACATGACACATGACATTTTACAGGGTCTTTTACACACATAAAATTTTGCAGGGTTTTTCACATCACACATGACATTTTAAATACAGGGTCTAATATGATGGAGGAGAAGTTGCTTGAAGCCCAGCATCTTACATGACACATGACATTTTACAGGGTATTTTACACACATGAAATTTTGCAGGGTTTTTCACATCACATATGACATTTTAAATACAGCATCTTTTACATGACACATGAAATTTTGCAGGGTCTTACATAACACATGAAAGTTTGCACGTTTTTTTACATCACACATGAAATTTTATAGGGTTTATTTTACATGACACATGTCATTTACGGGGTACTTTACATTGCACATGACATTTTACAGGGTCTTTTACATGACACATGAAATTTTGCAGGTCTTACATGACACATGAAATTTCACAGGGTTTTTACATCACACATGAAAGTTTACAGGGTCTTTCACATGACACATGACATTTACAGGGTATTTTACATTGCACATGACATTTTACAGGGTCTTTACACTACACATCACATTTTACAGGGTCTTTTACATGACACATGACATTTACAGGGTATTTTACATTGCACATGACATTTTACAGGGTTGTTTACATGACACGTGACATTTTACAGGATCTTTTACATGGCACATGACCTTTTACATGGTCCTTTACATTGCACATGACCTTTTTCAGGGTCTTTTACATGACACATGACATTTACAGAGTCTTTTACATGACACATGACATTTTACAGAGTATTTTACATGACACATGACATTACATAGGGTCTGGGACTGGCACCAGCTTGGCAACACCGCTCACCTGCTGCAAACTGTCGTGCATTTTTGCCATGCGCGTGTCGTAGTCGGCCATTTTGCGAGACATCTGCGATCAAGTTAAAGGGATTGTTGTATAGTTTGTCGGACTTATCGTAACGAAAAGACACTGCCAGGTGCCTATTTCTCAAATGGCGAAGAAAAACCAATTTTGACGTTATAAGTAAAAGTTATATAGCGTGTCATTATGACATCGTCTTTTATAAAGAAAATTGCCAAATTTGGTCAATTGCCATGGCCCATCGAATAGCGGTCTTCGAATGGTGTGGAAAACATTTCGATGAATAGTTTCATCCAATTTTATCAATTAAAATAATAATATATTAGTATTAACATTAGGTAGATACATTTGCATTTGTCGAGCGTGCCTGCCTTCCTAATCAAATCTAGTCCCAAAAATCAGTCACTCTTACCCCCTCAAACCCCCCTAACCGTTTTCATTTTCCTATTATGCTCATCAAATTGCCTGTGGTGGGCTTCAAGTAACTTCTCCTGTGCACTGGCCCGTCTAAATTGGTCCCGCATGCGGGACTCTACCCGACGGTTTGTAGCCCGCATGGCATAGAGTTCTTTTTTATACACCATTAGGGCCGTGGCTTGGTCTCTGGGTGGGGGGGGTATTTGAGGGGGTGGCAATTTTGGGCATTGGGGTGGAGGGGTGTGGCCCTTCCGTAACCCCCCTCCAGTCCCGCACCCCGTAAAGTGTGAAGTCACGTGTCAAGTGTCAAATGTCATGATAAGTGTAGTATTGAGCGGATACAGATTCTATTTTCCCATCGTTATTTTCAGATTAAGCAGATTATAAAATAATTTTTTTTACGTTTTTTTTAATAAGGGCATGCTTTCCATCGCGCATTCAACACGGTGCGCGTTATCTACACGCAAATTAAACACATATTCACACCAAAAACTCAAAATGCAAAAAAAAATCCAAAATTCCGCAACCACACACCTATATTTCGCGTGCAACTTGATCAACTCTGACCTCACATTGCGGAGTTTCTTCGGAGCGAGTATATGCAACTGCGCGCGGAGCATCGCTTCCGCCTGGGAGCAGTCCTAAACCCTGTAAAATGCCTTGTAAAACGTCAAATGTCAAGCAAAGTGTCAAAAGTCATGTAAAATGCCCTGCAAAATGGCAACTCGGTTGCCATTTTGCAGGGCATTTTACATGACTTTTGTCACTTTGCATGACACTTGACATTTTACAGGGCATTTTACAGGGTCTGGGACTGGCACCTGGCTGCGACTGGGGTCTGAGCCGCGCGGCTGTTGCAGTTTGGACGAACTGCCGCCGCCGCCGCGCGATCTGTGCAGCCCGCCACCCGTGGAGTTTGTGGATTGTCTGAGTGAAGTTTGGGTGGACAGTGGTCACTTTTTTGAGGTTTTGCGATGGATTTTTTATGACTTCACTTCAAAATATTTTCAGGATTCTCCACACAAGTCACGAGTTTGAGTCACAGCTTCAAAAAATATTGGTTTAGTCAAGGTGTTGAGTCAGTGAACTAGGCAAAAGTCATGTCACACAGAGATAATTTTCAACCATCGGGTCGAGCCAAGCGTTTTGGCTCGAGTTTTTGGCTTCAGGTCATCAATCGAATCGAGTTTAAGTCCTCACAACCCACCCCCAACCCCCACCCCCAACCCCCCCCCCCCAAAAAAAAAAAAACCGCAACCCGAAACACCCATCTAACCCATTGCCAAGTCCCTCATCAGCGCAACCCCCCTCAACCCCCCTGGCAGCGTCCAATTCGCACTGCCTGCAACTGGACGCCGACCTCCTATGCGCGTGGTTTTGCGCTTTATGGCACTGGCAATTTTGGATGGCCGCTGCTAGAATTCCGGCGCGCGAGTCGTGGGATTCTGGGGGGGGGGTATTTGAGGGGGGAGGTTTCAAAATTGACGAAATTCTACCGAATATCAGAACCTCTAGAGTCAACATTTTAATAAAAGGGGGTTAATTGAGTGAAAATACCACATCTATATCTTTGAATTAGACCCCTTAAAAAATGCCTCTCCTCGAATAATTCCCCCCCTGTTGGCCGGATGCGGACAAATGACACCCCCCTTTGAATAACTCTCCCTATGTATTGGATGGAAAGATGTTGCAAAAATAATAAAAACCATTGACGAATTCAAATAGACTGAATAAGGCTGTCTTCTGGCTTTCTCAATTCTCTTCCTTACAAATCCTGTACACCTATCACTCTCAAACTATTTAACCTAGGTAATTTCCACATCCCCAAATGTTTATCCCCATATCCAACAAAAACACCTCACCATTGATCAAAGTGCACTGGCACCTGGAAGTGGAGCAAATTTGAGAGTTTTTCGGGCTGCTCGAACGTGCCAAAGCAGCCGCGTCCGCGTTGAAAGTATTTTCCATTTTTTCCGAAAGCGCCGCGGCTTTGCGACGCAAATGTGGGGCAATTTGCTCGTCGAAATATTCCATTGCCATGCTGTGTGTTTCAATTTTTGGTGGGGGTTTTATTTGAGGATGGGGATTCAGGTTGAAAAAAAGTAGGTGACTAGTTTCTAAGACATTTTGAGATTTTGGTAGAAAAAAATCAAACTAGTGTGTGAAGGAACCATCGGTTTCTAAACGCATAGAGCTAACCTCAAATGGCACCATATGAAAAAGAACCAAAAATTTAGAGCGCGGTGGCTTTCCGTTTTTTTTCTCTGGATGTTATTGTTTCCACACTTCACCTCAAAAAATATTTTTTTCTCAATTCACGCACAGAATTTACACTGCTTTACATCCTCATACTGAATAAATTGCCAGCGCTGAACCTGGAAATATCCCTCCATTCTTGAAGCACCTGCAGGGGCCTCGGGGGTGCGATTCCATTTTTGAGCCACCCCTCAATTTCTGTTAGCCTGGCGAAACCTTCGTCCAGAAACTTTCCCGGAATGAAACAGCACAAACCCAATTCAATGAATTTGCCATAGGTTATGCGCATCAGATTGATTCTGCGGGGTGGGCGGAGTTTATGGATTTTTTGTGTTGTGTTGGCAAAGTGCCAGAGACAAACACCGAAAGCGCCATTCTGATGATAGATGTACCTTTTGAGGAGTAATAATAACGGGAAAAAGTGTTTCCGTTCTTCAAAGTGCAAAAGCGCTCGAAATCATGATCACTTCAGTTCACCGAACGAGTTAACACTTATTTTCAACCATTGCTGCCTCCAGTCATATCTTTACGGTTCGTGTCTCGAGCGAGATTTTCATCTCAAAAACACATTTCCCCGTCACAAACTGAAACCGATTGAAAATAAACACAAAAAAGTTGAAAGTTAAGTAAACTTTTTACTCCTCATTTTACTTCTCGCAAAAATGTTTTTTCTCCACTTTCACAATTAACCCCAGAAAATCCCTCGAAAAACTCCCCCATACCTAGTTTCCATAGCCGTCAACATGTCCACAAATCTGGACAATCTATGTGCCCTCCTCTCAGATTCCCTTTTGGGCATGCGCGCGCGCACTTGTCCAGTGAGCGTCTGCTGCCAGCGCTCTAATTTGGTCAGGCCCTGGTTTAAGAGGTCGCCGGACACGGCGTTCATGTAGGCGCACGTCTGCATGTTGGATTTTTATGGGTTGGCTTTTTTTGTTTTGGCGCGGAATTCAATTTGGTGGACTGGAAATTCATCACTACAAAATCATTCAAAATATATAAAAACTTCTATATATCCTCGAATAAGACCCCAGGGGAGTTTTTTAGCGCTCATTCTGGTTTCGTTCGACTACCCCGGCATCAACTTTACAGTGCTTTTTTGTATACGGCATGTCTGCATCTAGAGCGATGTCTCCTTATTTTAGTAGGAGTATTTGAGGGGGAGTTATTTATCCTAAGAATTACATTACCGTATTTGCTTGAATAGTTCCCCCTTGAATAAATCCCCCATCGGATAATCCCCCCCTGAAACACGAGTGAGGAAATAATAATTCCTTCTTGAATAATCCCCCCTTAAAAAGTTTGATTAACTTTTTATAGCTAATTTTAACAAAAATGGCACGTTATTGTGTTTATTAAGCATATTTCGTGAAAGGAGAGTATAGAAAAATTCTTGAAATTTTTGATGAAATAATAATTCCCACCCCCCTTGAATAATTCCCCCCTTGAATAGTTCCCCCCTCAAAAATGTCTGACGAAATAATAATCCCCCAATGGGATTATTCAAGCAAATACGGTATTTATCTGCCGTCGCTGCCGTAGGCTAATATTGTTTTGTATTTTTTGTTTCACACACTGCACTGTATTTTCAGCCAAGGCATAGCTTTATTTGATCTGTCTGACTTCATTGTTTGTTTGTTTTTAAATAAACCCAACCTCCTTTTCATATATCACAGAGGGGGGAGTATCCAAGGGGGGGTATTTTCTCTCAATCTGCCTATGGGGTGGGGTATTCAAGGCAGCGTGTTATTCAAGCGGGTGTTATTGGAGGATACTATACCTAAATAAAACCACCGCTCACCGGTCTAATCTTAGAGATGACATCAAACGACAAATACGACAGAATGGTGCACATCATCTCGGGCGGCAACCTCGCGAACACGCCCGCCGCCTGCCTCAACTGGTTCATGGATTGTTGCGGCGATTCCCCGCCCATGGTGAAGTGCTGCGGCGGCGACCGGTTCGAGTCCGGCGTGGTCGGCGCGAAGCTGGACAACGATGGCGGCTGTGTGTGGTGGGTGGTTGTGGGGGGATAGTTCGGGGGTAGAGTGGTAAACTGGAATATAGCTAGTCAACTTCTTGCGCCATTCGGCTGCGCCTACACATAGTGACTTAAGTGTGTATTTAAAGGTATGGCTCGAGTGTCGCCACACGGTGGACATAACCATTGCAACCATGGCGGACAGCAGCGCGGAGTGCACCGAGTGGACTGTGGAGTGCACGGAGTGGTGGCGTGCAGCGTGGCGGAGCCCAACGTGGCGGCGGTGCCCAGCGTGGCGGCGGTGCTCACCGCGGCGGTGCTTGGACGCGCGGCGGCGCGCGCGCGGGCAAAAGGCGTTTCAACTCACCAGTGCAAAATCAAGGGGAGGCAAAAAGGTTTAACAATCAGGTTTGTGGAGGGTTTTAGAACTTTTTTGGGTTTTTATGGCCACATTGTGTGGCAGGTGCGTGAAACGGCTGGTTACAGCAGCTATGTATCTGATTGGTTGTGTTAAGCTATGTTTTGTCTGTTAAGTTAAGCTTTAGGTTTTTTAAGTATTTTGCTGAGTTGCTACTGAGGAGACCCAGCTCAGCTAGAAGGCTAGTCTAGCAAAATGGGTCGACGCTAGCTTGTGAAATATATCCAAACATTAATTATTTTACCTAGCATATCTCTGTTTTCAACATAACTCCGCTAAAAAGGTGATTACGTTTTCAATTAAACTGCAACTAAAATGGCTCTAATGATCAACAAAACTAGCCCAGTGAAATAAAACTTTGCTGTCCAATCAAAATTGTTGATGCGATTCAAAAATGAACTTGACTAGGTAATTATAATCATAAAATTCTGCATGAATGGGTCCAAAAATGCTTGAGAAAATTGTCAAATAAGTAAACTACGGCATTTCCTCAAATTGGGGAAAAAATACCCCCCCTCGTCTGGAATAATGTAACATCATGGAAGCAACGTAGATTATTTAATAATTGCTGCCAATTTTAATCGCAGGTAAACACGGACTAGTTTGTAAACGTATTTCCTCGAAATACCCCCAGGGTTTACGCCTTTTTCAAATTACTCCCCTCGAAGTAACTCCCTCTCATAATTTGCTGGCGAAATAATAAAACCCCCTGGAGTATTTCGAGAAAATATGGTAGCTATTCAAATAAGCTCCCCACAAGATGTTCTAACTTCTCATTAATTTTACCCGCACCACTGATGATTTATTTATCCAGCCATTTGGAAATAAATTTTATGCATCAATTCTTCAGATATCTAAAATGAATTTTGCTGAATTTAGGTCATTAAGTGGGATTTATTTCAAAGAAATGCCGAATAATCTTCTTCGGTCAATGTATTATTTTGGGTTATCATAAATTTTCTAGATGAGATATCTTAACATGATCTTACTTGGCCGCCATAGCGTTTACCAAAACTCTATACATGAGTAAAATTGTTCGAGTATTCAAAACTGTATAATGACGTCACAAGTCAGGGTAAAGTTCTATGTATTTAATAGGAAATGTGCAAACAAACAACGTGTACCGAGCGCGACCAACTATATTTTTAACACAATGGTACCGTAATCTGATGAATAAAGTCATGTTATTAATTCCTTTCTCAATTGTGTCGTTGTTAAACCGGTTTATAAAGCGGGAATTAGAGCTCAGCGTCAATTCGACGTGAAATGATGACGTGAAATGACGTCGTGAAATTAATTACACGAGTGTGGATCATGCTACGGGTCTACAATTTTCTAAGGATAATATATGAATCAATACCTTAATCGTGTCCAATACTGAGCGTTATCAGCCACAACTAGAGCGAATTGAAAAATTCAATTTTTATCATTTCACGTCATCATTTCACGTCGAATCGACGCTGAGCTCTAATTCCGGCTTAATAGCGAAAAAATGTTACACTTTTTGAATTACTATTCGGCGGGTATTTTACACGGTAGATTTCCATCCAGACTTCCATCCGAAAGCCATTTTAAATAAACACATCAAAACTACTCGCTCAAAAACTCACAATTTCATCATAAAACCCTCAAAACTAGGGCTCGAACTCGACTCGACTCGACTCGTGACTCGAGGGTAAAACAGGGTACCGACTCGACTTGTCTGACCCGACTGGAAAAATATGGCCCAAACTCGAGACTCAAGGTTTTTGCCTGACTCGACTCGAAATTTTGGCAAATTTCGAGTCAGGGTTTCCATTGAATAATGTACTAGAAAATCTATTTTGATATGAACTTTTAAACATACTTTTCAAAAATTTTGCGCGCTAGCGCGCATTTCCATACCACATGTGTGATATATTGTCGATTGGCTTGGCGTATGTATTAAATGGTGTTAAAACTCAAATTTCTTGTTACCATGAAATACACACACCATCCATGATATACACACCACCTCAAATGCATTGCACAATGTTGGCACTGATCTAAAAAAATGCTGTAAAAGGTGCTACCTAATTATACATCCATAGGCTGCTTTTATTTTTGCAACTTTATTTGTGGCAACATGAGTGATAAAAAGTTCTATTTTTGCTATATCTTGATATTTAAATGAACTGTTGGCATTTAGACTTCATTAAGTGTGTGTGAAAACATTGGAAGAGAAACCAGTATCAAAAATTTTTGCAACGGTCATACCAAAAAGTAATGCATCCGATTCGACTCGAGACTCGAGATTTTTGCCAGACTCGACTCGACTTTTCACTGGCTTGCCTGACTCGACTCGCCGACTCGACCGGAAAAAATTTGGGGTTGTGACCCGAACTCGAGTTTGAAAAAAATCGAGTTTCGAGCCCTACTCAAAACCCCACAAACCCCTCCAACCAACCACCTGCAACCGATCACGCAACCCCGGGACCCCCGCATTCCCATGAATGTGTCTTCGATGTTCGTGCTGGTGATGGTGATGATGGTGCCCACGGTGCCGATGTTGGTGCCGGTGCCCGACTTGGACCTGACCCCGTCCCTGAACCTGGTTGTTCTTCACATTGTGATCTTGACTGACGACGATTTTGATGCTATCCTCCCGGAGAGCATCCCTTTTGGGCGACCATTGGTTCTGCATTCGCATCAAACGGCCATTTCGAGCTGCGGGGGGGGGGTATAGTTTTTTGGATTTTGGAGCGAGAATGAGTTTGACCCTACGCACACTAAATATTTAGTTGACAACCGACATTTACAAGAATGATAAATCTGATTTACCGTATTTCCTCGAAATACCCCCCCCCCTTGAAATACCCCCCCCCCCCTCGTTTGACCCCCCCCCCTCTCGAGACCACTATGAAACAATCACCCCCCCCCCTCGAAATACCCCCCCCAAATTGAGTGTAAAGGGAACGTACATGACAATAACTGTAGTTTGTGTTCAGTGTACTGCAGAACACACGTTAAAACAATGTCGGTGTCACGTTAGAACAGTGTACATACCATCTACATACTAATATTAGTCTACAGAACCTTATAAATGGCGGTTTTTGTTGCATTTTTCGACGTCTGCGTACGTTTCAGACGACAAAAATTTTCTTGTGAAACAATAACCCCCCCCCCTCGAAATACCCCCCCCCCCTCGTTTAACCCCCCCCCCTCTCGGGACCACTATGAAACAATCACCCCCCGGGGGGTATTTCGAGGAAATACGGTAAACACATTTGAGTTGGCCATAATAGTTTTTTTTTTATTAGAGTCAACAGTCAAATAGTTGATTGACCCCTCATTTCATAAACTTAAATGCGGTTTAATAAAACATATTTAAAGGTTTTGAAAATATCGGTTGTCAACTAGTTTGAGTTTTTTATAGTTTGAATTCGGCCTCACGCGACTGGTTTACGTGTGGGTTTACGTCGCGTGAAACAGTCGAAAATTGAAATGAAAAAAGTCTAAACGTGATTCAAGAACATTATAGAACAACTTCTAATCTATTTTGGGCCCACACACACTAGTTGACATCAAAATTGTTGTCAACTACCTAAATACTACTAAATTTTGGTTAATTATGTGGTTTCAACTTTACTACTTTCTTTTCAACTTTCCTCCTTTTTATTTTTCCTGTAAGTGTGATGCTTTAAAAAATTGTGTTATTTAGTTGACATTTAGTTGACACGAATTTGCGATGTCAACTAGTGTGTATTGGTCCATTCTTTGTGAATTTAAACTTTTCCAGCTATTTTTATTGACCACCCAATGTGTCAAATAGGTTTTTACGTTTCGCGAGTAATATTGTCGATTGAAACAAAATAAAAAAACATAATAAAAAGGACGATAAACTATTTTTTGGCACAGAGAAACAAAAATACGTACGTATGTCTCTGGCAGATCGGTATCTAAAAATATTGTTACAGAGGTCATTTATGGCACAATTTTACAGAAAATGCATAAACAAAAAATAAAAAGCAACAAATGTGGAACAGTGACAAGTTGATTTATTGGTAAAGTTTACTGTCAGCAAACTAAAAATTTGGTTAAAAACATAGGTAAGTCAAATTTGAATACAATTGAGTTTTCCGGAATTATGTGTTCGTCAACTGCAGTTTAAAAAGCCGCAGTGAAACTACGTCAACTGGAGTTAAAAAGACGGAGAGTAATAAAACAAGGTTGATTTAAGGGTTGACTACCGTATTTCCTCGAAATACCCCCGGGGGGTTTATTGTTTCAGAGTGAGAATTTTGAGGGGGGGTTAAACGAGGGGGGGGTATTTCGAGGGGGGGGTTTATTATTTCGCCAGAAATTTTTTGAAATCCCAGAACTAAAATGTCGTCTGAAACGTACGCAGACGTCGAAAAATGCAACAAAAATCGCCATTTATAAGACTCTAAAGACATTTATAAGTGTGTAGACGTACAAACACTGTTCTCACATAACAGAGTCATCGTTTTTAACGTGTGTTCTGCATTGTCGGGATGACAAACCGCAGCCTTTGTCATTTACGTTCTCTATACACTAAATTTGGGGGGGGGTATTTCGAGGGGGGGGTTTATAAGTTCATAGTGTCCATTTTGAGGGGGGGTATTTCGAGGGGGGGGGTATTTCGAGGGGGGGGGTATTTCGAGGAAATACGGTAAATGACTTTTGCAAAGAGTGTTATTGTGCCGAGTGCAAAATATCATCTAAAATGAATACACGTCACATAAATACCATAGTCCCAGTGGACATCTCACCTGGCACTTGTCTTTCCATACTCATTTTGATGTTTGAACATACTTTAATTAACTCAGCATGGGTTACCCTTCCAAAAGTGGTGCCTTTATTGGCTCTTATTTGAAGTGAAATAGCACTTCAATCAAGTGGCTTGTGTATAGATATTAAATGGAATGAATCTATGAAGTGTTTTCACTGTTTTATACTCGTTTATTGGTGTAAATAATTTATGCACGTCAGCCCCCGATAAGGGTCAGGGCATTTTCAAGTTGACGTTATTGCATTTTTTTCAAAAGACTGAAAGGATTGCACACTATACGAGGTAATCTACCGTATGACCAGGGTTGGTTTTATAAAAATCATTTGTATACAAATTGTATAAAAATTGTATAAAAAATGTATTTTTTTTTAATTTTATTCTTGTTTCATTATATTTTATTTTATCCCAAAATAATAATAAAAAAATAAAATGGACCATTTTACAAAAATTTTACAAAATTTTTACAGAAATTTTACAAAAAGTCAGAATCTTGCATGCAAGATCAGAAAAATGTGATAATTAGACCTAAACATGAAAAACGTGTGACAAATTTTTCCATTACTTTGCAAAAGTTGCATGCAGTAGGTATTGTTAGCTAGTTGCAAGTGTTAAGTTACAATTATCGATAAGAATGGTTAGCATTTTCAGTAGAAGGATTACTGGAGTGTGCTGGGCACATTTGTAAAACATCATGCAAAGTGTCAATTGTTATGACAAATGTAGTAAAGAGTCAATTGGCATCTCAAATGTCAAGCAAACTATAATTGTCATGACAAATGTCGTGCAAAGTATAATTGTCATGACAAATGTCGTGCAGAGTGTAAATTGTGTATCTGAGTCTTATGTTTTGGTATACAAACCTTATATTTTGGTATCCAAATCTTATGTTTTTGTATCCAAATGTTCACATAAGATTTGGTTACAAAAACAACAAGATTTGGATACAAAAGATGAGATTTGGATACAATTTGCTTTACAGTTTCCACTTCAATATATGTTTGTCATGACAATTGACACTTTACTTAACATTTTCATGAAAATTGACACTTTCCATTCCATTTCATATGACATTTTGACACTTTACATGGCTTGGGACTGCCCCAGCTCCGCGAATGAACAGGTTGAACTATAAACAACAGAAAAAATTTTTACAAAAACTATGAATTTTTATACAATTTTTACAAAAGTATGAATTTGTATACAATTTTACAAAAATTTTACCAAAATTCAAATTTTTATACAATTTTTATTTTTATTTTGAAATTTTCCATTTTATATTATTGTATTTTATTCTTCAATTTTCCATTTATTTTTATTTTATTTGATTATTTTCTGAGATTTTGCCAACCCTGCGTATGACATCATAATAAAAATGTGAAATAAGACACAGTAGATGACAACTGACATTACCAAAGCTGATTAATATGGTAGGAATTACGTTGGAAAATTACGTTGAATTTAGTTTATGAATCACTTAATGTGATTTAACACTTTGAATAACCTTGGAAAAACTTGCAAAATTGACTGAAAAAAGCGAAAAGATAGAAGGGCGTCTTCCAATAGAACGACGTCTCCACTAGAAGGGCGGGTAAAAACGTGACGAAAAAATAGAGGGGCGTCCTTTTATTAGAAG
Source organism: Sphaerolaimus hirsutus (assembly GCA_964036195.1). NCBI lineage: Eukaryota > Metazoa > Nematoda > Chromadorea > Monhysterida > Sphaerolaimidae > Sphaerolaimus > Sphaerolaimus hirsutus. The sequence goes on along the minus strand of OZ038459.1, from coordinate 4,074,714 downwards.
AAATACGGTATTTACCGTAACCATTCTAAATATCAAATAATTCATATGAACTCTGCAAAATGCAGTCCACCCTTCTGGGCAACTTCAGAACATTCTGGAAGCTTCTAAAGCCATTTACTTAATCTGAAATGTTCAATAATTCATGAGTGTGTTTCTGCATGCGATTAATTTCGAGCTGAAAACTAATTTGTGTTAATTGCCATTGGCTGGGTGAATTTTATTAAAAACAAGTACAAATTTATGGTGATTTATTTTTGCCATCGTAATTGCTTGGCCTACTTTTTCAGAATATTTGTAATTGTAATTTTATTTTCCCAAAAGGAATAGTCCCGCACAAATACATACACATACATAATTAGGTATGAAAAAACACTTTTCCACACATTGGCGGTGTGCACACAGGTTTCTGCCAGTATACTAAAGATTTGGTAAACCAAAAAATTCACATTGAATAGCATTCGAGTTTACTGGTTTCAATGATAACGTTTCATTAGTACACTAGTGTGCAGCGACATTCCCCCCCCCCCACAAGATCACAAATCACAAAATCACTGCATCGAGTACCCGGAATTGCCCCTGTGCGCATCTCTGAGCAGAGTTTTTGCATTCCTAGCGGCACTGGCTACAGTGTGTCCAGTGGTCAGTTCATTCATGTCTGAAAGTTGATGTTTTGAGGGATTTTGATGTATAATGTTCAGCACTCGACAGGGCCCAAATTTAATTTGAATGTGCGCAAAAGCGTAATAAGGATTTTTGTTTCGGTAATAACATTTGCAAGGTAATCATCATTAATAATGGTTAAATGATGACGCTTGAAACCTCACCAATTACCGTATATCCTCGAATAAGTCCCCGGAGTTATTATATCCCCGGGACGTGCACCAAGTCAATGTACCGTATATCCTCGAAATACCCCCCCTCAAAATGGACACTGAGTTTATAACCCCCCTCGAAATACCCCCCTCCCCTCGTTTAACCCCCACTCGAAATACTCACTCTGAAAAATAAACCCCCTGGGGGTATTTCGAGGAAATACGGTGAATATTTTTGACCATAGACAAGGTAAAACAATTTTCACTTTATAACTCCTAATTCAAGCACCATTCAAGCCTTGTTGGCTAATTAAATATTAAGAATCATAGTCAAGCAAAGTGTCGTAAACAAAGTTTGTCTTGTTTACGTCATTTGGAACATTGCGTCATTTTGGATACAAACGTAGCTAGACTCAGATATATAAATGGAAATTAAATCTCTGGAAAAACCACGAGAAAATATAAATAAATGTAATATTTAAAGTTGAGTAGTAGTGTAGTTGGGGTGATTGCCAAACCCGCGATTGTTATGTTTCATGTGCACACCACCTGTGACTATTTGTGATGCATGTTCAGTTCAGCACTGTGCAATAAAGATACTCTCCCAACTGTGTCTTGGGGTGTGGGCCCCCGCGTCGTCCCACATCTACTTTAACTGGTGCCGCGACCCGGTTCGACTCGGCCCGACTACCCGACTGTGCCCGACCGGACCCGAACTTGCCTGACTACCTAACCCGCCACTGACCAGCAGCGACGCCTGGACCCGCTGACAACGTGTGGGCACGTCGACCATCAACTTCACGTTGGCCGACAACGAGCGGGCGACCCGTCGACAAAGTGACTGGGCCGATTACAAAACTGGCAGCGTCAAGGACGACTAGCCCGACTACTGAAACGACAGCATTGACAACAACTCGTTGCTTGCCGCCCCGACCACTGAAACGGCAGCGTCAACAACGGCTCAACGTTTGATTCAATGTGCTAAACAGCAGCAATGGGATCAATTTCCTATGAATCGTTTATTGGATTTGTCGACCAGTACGCAGCAGACAAGAATCGGGAAAAACTCGACCAGCTGCGGCGACTGTTGCGGTCCCACAGTCCAACCGACCTACCCTGTGATGAAGAAGTCTGGAAGAAAATGGCATTCGAACGCTATGCCAACAAGCTGAAAGCTGTCGCCAGCACAATTCATGACACTGGCGTCATCGATTTCCTGAGGCCGTTGCAACCATCTGCATCAACGGCAGTGCCAGCCGCTGCTGCGACCACATTGGCAACTCCATCAATTGCAGATATGGCTGCGATAATGAATAATGTGGTGCAGATGATGGACAAGCAGAATCAACTGCTCCAACAAATTACAGATCGGCTTCTAATAACACCGCCAGCCAGCACCAATCCAGTCAAACCTGCTCTACCTGCCGCTTCCAACCCATCGGCTGTACAGCAATTCACGTCAGACCAGAAACGGCTGTGGACACCACTGTTGAATGAAAAATTCCCAACTTTTGATGGTGCTGACCCACTCAAATTCAAGCTGTGGATGCGTGACCTGAAGGCGCGCGTCGAACTGACTGAAGTGCCTGACAAATATGCTGTCATCCATGTGCGCAACTGCCTTGCCGGCCGTGCGCTACGCCAATTTGAACATTTGCCAGATGACCAGTGCCAAACATTTGCACAAGTGTGCAAGTTCCTGGAATCACAGTACAGTGATCACTTTGCTGCTCAGAATGCAATGAACAAGTTGATTACTTCAAGTCAAGCGCCGGATGAATATGTGCGAGACTACGGCTTGCTGATCGAAAGTCTCGTCTGCCAAGCCATGCCGAACATGGACACGATTGGCCTGACAATCCAACTAAAACACTACTTCATGTCTGGTCTACATCACCCAGAAATGCAGAGCTCATTGTACTCGCTCCCAACCTATGAGATGATGACATTTGCCGAGCTACTCGACAATGCAGAACGACTGGAGTTTGCAGCCAAACGAGTGCAGTTTAACAATACCCTGGTCAAGAAACATTGCAGCGCCTGTGACAGTGATGACCATTTGATGAATGAATGTGAATTTGTGCTGGAACTGTGTGCTCAGCGCCAACAGAAGCTGTCTGCTGCCAAACCGATGGCATCGAACAAATTCAATGGGGGAGGAAAGGCGCACTACCCTCCACAAACGCAGCAACAATCCAGCAAGAAACCCAAGAAATGGTGCACCTGGCATGAATTGCCCACACACAACACTGAGGACTGCGTGTACCTGAACACCGTTCCTGAGGAGAAGCGCACCAAACGCGACTTCCAAAATGTCTGTCTGATCTACAATGATGATCCTGATGCTGAACAAGTGGATTTGATTGAAATGGATCCACCGAACAACTGCTCGATGCAGAGTGCCGACTGCGAGGTACCGGCTGTGAATGGAAAACGTGCTGACACATGGCGTGTGGACCCGGGTGCTGATGCGACCATAATTCACCCATTGTTGCTGAACTCCATCGACGTCAATGGACAATGTGTCAAACCAACCATGACAAAGTTGGTTGCTGCCAACAAGTCACCGATCAATGTCTACGGCAAAATCGTCCTGCGCATCAATTTTGCTGGTTTGACAACCATGCACACCTGCCTCGTCTCCGACCAAATTGCCTACTCGATCATCCTTGGCAAAGACGTGCTGATGAAACTTGGAAGCAAAATGGTTGCTGCCAACGGCTCCATCCTGTTTGGAAGTCCAGACAACAACAACATCATGCGCGACAAGGACAAGCTGCCAACGAAGCTGTGCAACATGGCGACTCAAACTGATTTAACTGATCTATTATCCCACAACATCAATTTGCAACCACCTGCGTATCGATTTGGGAAGACAGTTGACTCTGCAAATGTCACTGGCAGTAGCCACCAAGTGGTCAAGCCCTCACGCAACACGGTCAAGAAGGTGCGACCCAAGTCCAAGTCGATGGATGTCGGATGAGAGTCCTGCTACCAATGCAAGCAGTGAAATATGTTGATTTGATTTATGAAACTCTTGTGTGTAAGCATTTCTGTTTTCCCATGATAAGATTGTTTAATTGGTTTTTGTAAATTCAGATACGTGAAACATGTAGACTTTATTGTATCTCTCTTATCTTTTCATGATTATCCGAGGTCGTATAATCTGGTAACCCCCCGAGGAGTTGAGTAGTAGTGTAGTTGGGGTGATTGCCAAACCCGCGATTGTTATGTTTCATGTGCACACCACCTGTGACTATTTGTGATGCATGTTCAGTTCAGCACTGTGCAATAAAGATACTCTCCCAACTGTGTCTTGGGGTGTGGGCCCCCGCGTCGTCCCACATCTACTTTAACTTTAATAAGGTATATCATTTTATTTGAAGAAAATATAAATTTAAGATTGTTGGAACGCAAGAAGGAATATTTTCTGAACGGATGGGGGGAATGGTTGCGGTATAAAATGCATTTTCAATGTGTATGAGCAGAACAGGGAACAATACCGTAATACTTCTAATAGAAGGGAGCCGTTCTACATTTTCCTCAACTTTTTTACCTGCCGTTCTTTTAGAGGTGCCGTTCTATTGGAGGCCGCCGTTCTAATTTTTTTACCAATATTTTTCAGACATTTCTCATTTCAACATATTTAGTGTTTTTAATGAAAAATGAACAACCTATTACTAACAGAGCATCAATTCAAACAAAACCATATGTGAAAATATTACCCTATATTACAGTTCGGAACAGATCGGATGTTCTCGCCACCCATTTTTCTAATATTTCTGTGTTCTGACACTCTTACAACGTAATTTCGAGGGTGCACTGTTTCGCACATACGCCTGTTTCGCACAAACGCCCGTTTCGCACACGCATGAAACCCGTGTCGCACAAACGCCCGTTTCGCACAAAAATGATGCCTGTGCGAAACAGGCCTATGTGCGGAACAGGCGTATGTGCGAAACAGGAGTATGTGCGATACAGGCATATGTGCGAAAGAGGCCTATGTGCGCGTCACCCGCGCGTGTCCGGGCACCCCAAACTCGGTTGCCATTTTGCAGGGCATTTTCCATGACTTTTCACACTTTGCATGACATTTGACATTTTACAGGGTCAAAAGTGTTAGAAAATGCCCTGCAAAATGGAAACTCAATTCTCCGAACAATGCGGAACTAGCGTTGGGAAACTGGAACCGAAGTTCGATACCCGAAAAAGTTTTGGGTTTCGTTTAGTTTAACAACGCTAGTGCATCCAGAACATGGAATGTGCACTAGCGTTGGTAAACTAAAGTAACCCGAAACTGTTTCGGGTACCGAAGTTCGGTTCCGGTTTCCCAACCCTAGTGTCGCATTCTTTGCAGAACAGTGGGGTAAAGTTGGGATGCCCGGTCACACGCTTGACTCACACGCACAGACGCCTGTTTCGCACAGACGCCTGTGTCGCACATACGCCTGTTCCGCACATAGGCCCGTTTCGCACAGGCATCATTTTTGTGCGACACGGGCGTTTGTGCGACACGTTGTTCATGCGTGTGCGAAACGGGCGTTTGTGCGAAACAGGCTTATGTGCGAAATAGGCCTGGCCCCGTAATTTCTACCTGCCGTTCTATTGGAGGTGCCGTTCAATTGAGGCTACCGTTCTATTAATTTCGTGAGTGCAAAAAAGTGCCAAAACCTGCCGTTCTATTGTAGGTGACGTTCTATTGGAGGTATGCTGTTCTATTTGAGGTATGCCGTTCTATTAGAAGAAATACGGTAGCACTAAAAATGGGGAAAATAGCTAAAAATAGGTATTTTTACTTTGTTGTGTGGTATAATATTGAGCAGGCAAAAATTTCCCCTCAGATAGATGGCTATTACATTTGGGGGGGGGGGTAAACACCCCCTACTAAACCCCAGCCCGACGCACTTGGCAAATGTCCAGTATAGCCCACAGTCGGTGCCCTGGGCGTGTCGTCATCACCCAAACCAGATTTCGGCCACGCATTCAACATTCGTTGGTTTGCAAATTTATTTCCACCCTGCATCAGGTGGTCCGGATCTGTCCTGTTAGTATCTGGGATGGAATTTCATTAGCACGACACGTTTTGTCGGGTAACTACCGTATTTCCTCGAAATACCCCCCCCCCTCGAAATACCCCCCCTCGTTTGATCCCCCCTCGTTTGATCCCCCCCTCTCGAGACCACTATGAAACAATCACCCCCCCCTCGAAATACCCCCCCCCAGATTGAGTGTAAAGAGAACGTACATGACAAATGCTGCAGTTTGTGTTCTGCGTAGTGCAGAACACACATTAAAACAATGTTGGAATCACGTGAGAGCAGTGTTTATACCATCTACGTACTAATTTTAGTATACAGGAGTCTATACATGTCAGTTATTGATGCATTTTTCTACCCCATTTTGTTTCGATTTGTTTGACTGTTGGTTTTAATTATCCCAACATTTTTGAACGAAATTGAAATCAAATATTCATAATTTTGGATCAGTGCCAACTTTGCATTGCATATTTGACGCAGCGCGCTTTAGAGGTTGCTTTAGTGGGCTGTTTTTTTGTGAAGAATTGTAAATAAAAACAGAAAAAATTCACTCGAGTTCACTAAATTCAATATAAAAACATCACCATGTAATTCTAACATCCGACAAATCGGGTTACCCAAAAAAATGTGTCGGGCGAATTAAATCCCGTCCCTGGAGCGTGATTATGATGGTTGTTGCCAGGTCCATGAGCGACACTTCCCGTATATTTTGTCATGTCTGATGGATGATTTATACCTGTGGGGTTTACAGAGATATCGATATATTTTCCATATTTCCTTGTATACTCGGCGGATTAGGTATTTAGGTATGTGCAGAAACCTACCATAATTTAATGAATTTAATGGATTTATCTATTGATAAAGTTCGTTTTAAATTGTTCCATAGAAAACGAAATATTGTGATGAAAAACTGTACAATTTTGGTTCATTATTCAGATGGGTTATGGTAGGTTTTGATACGAAGTGTGATGCCCGCCGAGTGTAACAACAAAAATAGAAATCCGTGCATCGGTCCATTTACGATATAGGTAAATACATAGGTACATAATCAACAAAGATTTCGGGCAACCCGACAAATTGTAATGTCGGGCAAATCCAACAATCAAAACGATTCAAAACCTACAATAGTTACCTGCGAATGGATTTCCAGCATCGCCGAACTCCCTCGGGTCGGGCATCGAGCGGATCAGCCCCATGCCGACGCCTGCTGATACTTTAAGTGTAAATACAATTGTTGGAAAAGAGCCAAAAATACAATGAATGCATAAGCTTACATTTAAAAAATAAAAATCTCCACCGTTACTTTTGACGCGCTAATTGCACCTCTCAAATCTTGTGATCAAAAAGTCACAAAGAATTTACAATCTGTTCAAATTACCCACCACTATCGTTACTTCCATCCATAGAATCCCCATTAACGGAAGGGCGTCTCTGCCTGCCCAAACTGTTGTCCACCCTGTTCAGGTTGACCGAGTTGTTCAACGATTCCGCACCGTGCCTCACAGCTGGAGCCAATTTCACAAGTGGGCAAATGAAGTGGCGAGAGAAAGTGGTAAGTGAGGTGTTAAGTGACCAGTTGACTTATATTTAGGCGGTGAGCATTTTCGATATACTCCGCTGAACGAAAAACTCCATCGTGACGTCATAATTAAAAAAATAAAATTTCTAAAAACAAACGAAAAAATTGTATCTCGTGCATATGTTGGCTCCGCCTTTTTGAGAAGATATTTTATGTGGAAATGCATAAATACATACCTAATATTCAGGTAAATATCGCGCTGTTACATTGTCGCGTAAGATATGTATTGTAGACGCATACTATGCTGTCCGCGGAGTATAAAAAATCTACCTGTTACTAAGTTTTACTTGTCCCTTGACTTACACTTACAGCTCAACTTACCACTTAGCACTTAGCACTGTAGCTTGTCCACTTGCGGAATTGGCACCTGCAGTATATCCAAGCGGTGCGCAAGAGCTATTCGCTTCACGTGAACCAAAACGCCATTTTTCTCCGGGGATGTACCCTGCATAACCTAAAAAGTGTGAGAGGGCGGTGTGTAGAAAGCACTCATTAGTGAGGGAAAAGCGCCAGGCCAGCGCCAATGGCGCCACAGCAAAATGGCGCCACAGCCAAAGTGGACGCCTAAATTACGTTTTTGTATATTTTCAGAAAATCTACACTATGCCAAGTGATATTTAGTTGACCTTAAAAAACAATGACGTTCAAGTTTCTATAGTGTAGAATACCCCACCCCAAACATAAATGTATTAGCATACCAGAAGTATATCCGGAATCCATACCAATGTACCTCGTCAATTTGTACCGCTGAGCTGAATTATTGCCAAAATATGCCAAAAATAGCCAAAATATTAGTTTTTTCTCCGCCTGTGAATGTATCTAAAGTTGAAACTAATTAAAATATACCGTAATGAGTCAATCAATGAGCGCTATGAAATTGAGTACTATAATTTTAATGATTCAATTAAGTTGTGACGAAAGACGATGCGTAGGTAACGTATTTGCTCGAACAATTCCTCTGGGGAATTATTTTTCTCGTCAGACTTTTTTGAGGGGAACTATTCGAGGGGGAATTGTTCAAGGGGAGTAATCATTGTTCCATCAAACTTTTCAAGCATGTTTCTATCAATTCATTCCACAAAATACGTTTTTAACGTGTGTTTTGCCTGCGTTGCCCGGACAACAAACGGCATTTTTGTCATTTACAAACAATTTTCGGGTGGGGGTATTTCAAGGGAGGTCTATAAATTCACAGTGGCCATTTTGAGGGGGGTATTTCGAGGAAATACGGTATATATTTATATACCTATCGGAATCGTATCGTCCTAAACTCTATCTTCAGCTTCAGTTATTTTTCGCAGCAAACAAAGCATAAAATTGTTTAGGAGTCGAGCGCTTGAACGCCAACCAAACTTTAACTATTCTGCATTATTTATTACCGAGAAATTTATGGCGGAAAATTACATCAAACAAAATTATTTTTTTTCGAAAAAACTCGTTTTATGGAGCTAATAAAATTACGAGGGAATTTTCAAAATCACTATTTATAATGTTTAGTATAATAATATCAATGTAATGCTGCGATTACAGCTCGGGCGTAAAATTGACCGGGCGTAAAATTGATTTTGGGCGTAAAATTTATTACAGATGAATGGATAGAGATACGACATTGTTATTTCAGTCAAAGGAAGCTTAGATGCAGACATTTCTTGTGTCCAAAGCTCATGAGTTTATTTTAATCGTAGTCGGACTTATGAATTTTAGCATAATTTTTTGAATTATGCCCTGTAAGTTGCATAAAATCAGGGCGTAAAATTAAAAAAATTTGCACCAAAACTCATAACTTCTAGTACAATTAAAATAAACTGATGAGCTTTGGACACAAGCAACATCTGCATGTGCGCTTTCTTTGACTGAAATTACAACGCCATATCTTTGTAGATTCACATGTAATTTATTTTACGCCCAAAAACCAATTTTACGCCGTCAATTTTACACCCGAGCTGTGCTCACAGCATGAGTGATATTATTAATTTTTTATTGATGTGATGCGAAAAAAATGTCAAGCGTTGCTTTTTATTCAGATTGGATATGGTGGATTTTATTGTACATTATACATCGAAGTAATCTTCCACCAAACCTAAATAGGTACCTAATCATTTGACGAATCACAAATCTTTGTAAACGTTATCTTAAATCTTCACGCAAATGCAAACTTTCCCGCCAAAAACACAAATTGTTTTTGCGTACAACAGCCACCGGTTTCCATGGTGCTAATTTTGCGTTTCGCCAGTCTGTATAGCAGAAATAAATGGGCAGGCAAAGCACTTCAATCTAAGTAAATAAATGGATACTATACGTTCTATCCTAACAGTGCAGTGTACAGATTAATATCTATCTATCTATCTATCTATAAATAGATAGAGAGCGAATTGATGCGGGTGGATAACACGGCTCATCATTTGGATACACAGCGTGTAGGAAAGCACATGGAATGGAAACACAACTACAAGATCTAATAAGCCAATGCTTTCGATGAGTTTAAGGGAGTAGACTGATGGTGGATGAGAAAAATGCCTGGTGCCACTCCCCGTCTCTGTAAAATACCCTGTAAAGTGTCATGTGTCATGTAAAAGACCCTTTACCGTATTTCCTCGAAATACCCCCCGGGGGGTGATTGTTTCATAGTGGTCCCGAGAGGGGGGGGGTTAAACGAGGGGGGGGGGTATTTCGAGGGGGGGGGTGATTGTTTCACAAGAAAATTTTTGAAAACCAAGTACGAAGTTGTCGTCTGAAACGTACGCAGACGTCGAAAAATGCAACAAAAACCGCCATTTATAAGGTTCTGTAGACTAATATTAGTATGTAGATGGTATGTACACTGTTCTAACGTGACACCGACATTGTTTTAACGTGTGTTCTGCAGTACACTGAACACAAACTACAGTTATTGTCATGTACGTTCCCTTTACACTCAATTTGGGGGGGGGGTATTTCGAGGGGGGGGGTGATTGTTTCATAGTGGTCTCGAGAGGGGGGGGGTCAAACGAGGGGGGGGTATTTCAAGGGGGGGGTATTTCGAGGAAATACGGTATGCATCAAATGTCATGTAAAAGACCCTGTAAAGTGTCATGTGTATCCAAATCTTATTGGATTGAATCCAAGTCTTATGTTTTTGTATCCAAATCCAAAAATAAGATTTGGATCCAAAACATAAGATTTGGATAGGGAAAAATGTATTTGGATACACGTGACACTTTACAGGGTCTTTTACATGACACATGACATCTTACAGGGCCTTTTACATGACACATGACATTTGACACTTCTCACAGGGTCTTTTACATGACACATGACATTTTACAGGGTCTTCGACACTTTACAGTGTCTGGGAGTGCCTCCAGTAATTTATACCAATCAGTTTTCATAGACACTACGGAGTCAACTTTCCGTGTCTGTTTCCCGAAGGACAAATTTTTACATTTTGTGTTACGTTTTCCAGCAGCTGAAATTTTTTTCCACCATAAAACTTTTTTACCTTTCTTTTTCACTTTTCATTGAGTGAAATTTTTTCCTTTCTGTTTTCCAAAAAAATTGTTTTTGACACCCTAGAAGGGTACTATTTGCTGCACTCAACACCCGTCCTCCCAAATCATTGATAAAGCTAAGAAAAAGGCAGGGCATGACTCTTGGGTCGATTCCAGTTTCTACCAGATTGAAGTGCAGAATACTGTCAAACAAAAACCAAACCGAAGGTCCAGAAAGAATCCCGCTAGTAACACTGGGGTACATCATTATTATAAGCTAGTGTGTAACCATGCATGATCAGTTCGGCAATTCATTTTCATGTGGAAAACTAGTGTGTAATTAAGTGGGTGTGAATTATAACAGAGAGGGGCAGTTATTTGAGGGGTGAGTTAGTTTGTCATCAATTAACTGACAGGCGGGAGTTATTCAAAGGGTTGTTTTATAAGGGGTTTTTATTCAAATCTTTATGGTAAATAGAAAGCTATGCTGATGTATTAAACCACTCACAAATTAAATACAATTGACAAACAATAATATTATAAACAGTATTTAATAAACCACACTTAGATACACTTTATGCTACATAGGGACAATTCCACCATTTGTCAAGTTACAACTAAGGTTTCAAGTTGTAGCAAAGTGTCATTCATCGTGACTAGCATTGAAAAAATCTCGGCAGATTTATATTGGAAAAATCTCAGAAAATCTCAGAAAATAATTGTGAAAGTGAATAATTTATTTGTTTTTGGAATTTTTTAGAAAAGAATAGCCTGTACACAATCTGCCCCCGGGAAATATTCCCGATGTCACACATTTTCAGAGAACTTGAAACTTCACTGTCACTTGACAAAGTGCAGAATCATATCCAGAATTAGCCAGTAAACACTAAACACACATAGGTAGATAAATTGAATACAACAGAAAAGCATCACAATCGATCACAATTAATCTCATCTCCACCCAAACGGCAACTATTCACTCCATTACATTTACAATTGACATTATCTAATACGCTCGATCATTGAGTACAATAGTGCAACCGAATTTGTATTCACCTGGGAAACTCCAACTGTCTGAAACGTGCATGGTTGTTAAAACGTACCGATTTACGGTTACCCGAAAAATACGTATAGGTACTTGAGTACTGAGTTTACTGAGAATACGTTTTCCTTTCTTCCGGAAAAAATACCTGTACTCACCTTTACGCGCACTTTTTGAAAGTACGCGAGTACAGAAAATGTAGTTTAGAAAAATGTATGGGGTGCGTAAAAACCAAAAACACAAAGAACGAATTGAAATAGCTGCAAAAATTGCAGTGGAAATGATCGAAGTGGGTAGGAAGAGCGACGACTGTCACTTTTTTCTCTCGCAGTTTACGTGAAGTTCACGCTTTTCAGTAAAGTCGGTACTATCAGATTTCCAGGCCGACATGGACTATAACGCTGATAATTTTCTAAAATGTGCAAAACAATGTACCTATTCATGTCAAATCCACGTTTAACTAAATCTTTATGCATTTCGCGTTAACGTACTTTTTTAATGGGTCCATTTTATTCACGTCGAATGGACCCTTTAGCCGTAATCATCCCTATTCTTCAAGGTGATAATACGATGGCGCGCGGTTTAACTTTATTTACGGCACGCGTGAGACTTACCACACACTTAGCACTGAGCCAAATAAAAAATACTTACTGCGAATAAAGATTTGGCTCGTTTCCAGTCGCTATTTTTATGCCCCTGTCAGAGGTTTCGCAGAAAAAAGAAAAAGAAAAGCGCACCGGAAATGGCCCCATAAAGGCGTTCAAATTTTATCGGAAAAAATGAATAGCTACGAGAAAATCGACAAAGTTGGTGAGGGAACGTATGGCGTCGTTTACAAAGCGCGTCATCTGACCAGCGGAAAAATGGTGGCGCTGAAAAAAATCGCTTTGGACTCGTCAGTTTTTTAATTGTACTTTTGGCACTTTGCCATTTTTGAAAATTTGTTTTTATTGGAAATATCTGCGCAGGGATCCGGAAGGAATTCCTAGTACAGCTCTACGGGAAATTGTACTTTTGCGCTCGCTGAGTCATGCAAATGTTGTCGAGTGAGTTTTTCATTTATGAATTTGTTTTTTTTGTGCCTGATGGCGTTACGCAGTGTGTCAGCTGGTTTGCATGTCAATTCAGATCTTAGTTGACGGGTCGTGTGGAACAATTTTTAAGCGCACATGTGGTTATATGGAAAAGAAATTTATTAGTGACGGTCAACTAAATCGTGAATGTAACCAGTCGTCCCAGTTGACACCCGATGTCATTGTCAACTGATGTGGGGACTTTCATTCCAAAAGTTGACATATCCAGATTTTTCGATTTTTCAAAATCGCATTTTAAGGTTTGGCGCTGGCCCGGTAGCGCCATGTTTGGGCGACAAAGCTTGCTATCTCGGACATTTGTCTACAATTTTTGTATCCCTAAATTTTGTCGGCTGGTAAATATTTTGGGAGTTATGTCATATTTTGTAAACCACCCAAAATAAGGAGTAAATTTGAAAAATTGTCAACCCACTGAAGGCCCGTACTTTAATAAAAAACTCTTGTCCATATCGTGGCAATATACTCACTTTCTCAACTTGAACGCACTTTGCAGCCTAATGGATGTTATACACGTGAAAGATCGACTTTACATGGTTTTCGAATATTTGGACATGGATTTGAAGATTCTTTTCGACCGCATGGGCGACCAGAGACTGGCGTCGGAACTCGTCAGAGTTGGTTTATGTTAGGGATGGTACTTGATTTTTACAAATGCTTTAAAAAAATCTGGCTTTTTTAATAAAAAATCGGCACGCGAGAACGTTTTTGTTCCCGAGGAAGCCGAGGCTGCCTTTTGGGAAAATTATGGACTTGTCGTCTTTAAGAAATCGGTGTCCACAGTGGACTTATCACATTTCTTGCGTTTTTCCCCATAAAAAGGATGCGGAGGATGGACTTGTCGACTTTTAGCCCAAAACTAAGTGGAATTGTCTACTTCTTGCCCAGTTTTTTTGTTGCATTTTTCCCAAAAAATGCCAAATTTGACACTATGCCACATGGGCATGTGAAGTCAAAAAATTTATGGAAAATTGTAAAAAATGTGCAGACTTAGCCCCAGATGACGTTTCCGGGCCTAACTCGAAATTTTCATTTTTTGGGCTTGTCGACTTCTAGAATTGGACACCTCAATTAGGTTCTGTTTCATGGTTTCCCCCTCAAATAACTCCCCCCCCCCCCCAATCTTGCAGAGTTTCATGTGGCAGCTACTCAAAGGTTTGGCATATTGCCATGCGCACCGCGTTGTTCATAGAGATTTGAAGCCGCAAAATTTGCTCGTCACTCAAGAAGGACGCATAAAATTGGCTGATTTTGGACTCGCCCGGTGCCACTCCCAGACCCTGTCAAATGCCTTGTAAAATGTCAAAAGACATGTAAAGTGTCTAAAGACATGTAAAATGCCCTGTAAAATATCAAGTGTCATAAAAAGTGTCAAAAGTCATGAAAAATGCCCAGTAAAATGAAAACTTGTTTTTAGACTTATTAGACACTTTAGACATTTAGACAGATATTTTCCAGGGCATTTTACATGACTTTCGACACTTAGCATGACATTTGACATATTCCAGGGCATTTTACAGGGTCTGGGAGTGTCCCCAGGGAGTATAATGTACCCATGAGAGCTTATACTCACGAAGTTGTAACTTTGTGGTACAGGGCGCCCGAGATTTTGCTGGGGTCAAATTATTATACTCCGTCTGTCGATTTGTGGAGTTTGGGGTGTATTTTTGCTGAAATGGTTTGTTTTTATGTTGTTATTTTTGTAGTACCTTTATTTGAGTTTTGTCGAAATTGGATCAGTATGGTTCAGATTGACATTTTTTCCTGTTGAATATCGATGTCCAATATCGAAAAGTCGTGTCGTGCCAAGTTCAACACTACAAATGCTCCCCCCAATTCCCAGCTAACCAAAAAGGTGCTTTTCGATGGCGACTCGGAAATCGACCAACTTTTCCGAATTTTCCGCAATCTCGGCACGCCCGACGAGTCGACGTGGCCAGGTGGCTGTCCCGCACCCTGTAAAGTGCCTTGTAAAGTGTCAAATGTTAGGCAAAGTGTCAAAACTCATGTAAAATGTCAAACTGTCAATCAAAATAAAAAATAAAAGATTGTATCGCTGAATTTTTTTCGTTTCTCATGACATTTGTCAAATCTGCATGAAATTTTGTATGACATCTGACACTTTCCATGACATATAACAAGGTACGGGACTGCCGCCCGGTGTGCATTCCTTGCCCGATTTCAAATCGAAATTCCCGAAATGGCGCCGCAAAGACGACAGGGAAATCGTTCCGGATATTCAAGATCACTCGGCTTTGAGTTTAATTTTCAGTTTGGTGTGCTACGATCCCCCGAGAAGGATGTCCGCAAAAGCGGCCGTTTCTCATAGATATTTTGACGCGTTTGATTTAAAAATGTACCCTGTGCCGGACGTTGCTTGGAGGTGATGATGGTGATTTTTTTAAATTTTGTGTTTTTTTAAAAAGTTTTTTTTTCGTGAATTTTCAGTGTGTTTAATTTCTGCTAGACTTTTTTTGTGCATCCTGAATTTTCGAAATTTGATCAGTTATGTGTATTTCGGAAAGTCAATCACGCCAAAAGATTTATTAAAGCAGCGTTTACACGCTTTCGTGTGCCGACAAAAAAGTTTGGTGGAAAAGTTCCATAATTCTGGAATTAAGTATCATATATGCAAGAAAAAAACGGTGAATTGTGCTCACTAGTTATGTGTACACACATGCCAATTTGCAGATAATTTGAGCATGTCGTTCACGAATTATAGGCAATTGAAAATGAATTTTGGTTGTCGGTTCGGTTTTCGTTTTGAAACCGAACCGACAACTGAAATTCATCTTCAAATGCAAATAAGTTTTGAACGACAGGCTCAAATTATATGCAAATTGGCATGTGTGTAAACTTGACCAGTGAGTATACTTCACTGGCTTTTCCCGCAGATACGGAACTTTATTCCGGAATTATGGAACTTTCTCGCTTATCTTTTTTGTCGGCACACGAAACCGTGTAAACGACCCTTAAAGAAATAAATGTATTTATCTGCCATGAAGTGAAGATTTTGAAAACTTTGATGCACACCCACCGAAAAACGTGTCCTACCGAAAGTTTTTGAACTGACCTAATGCTTGCACAATTTTTTGGCGACTGAAACGTTGGAAAACTGTTTTAGAAAGAATGATGTCATCATTGGATTCCCTCGTTTGTGCATGGTAAAAAACGAAATTGTACATAATTCTTTTGTCGTAAGTGAATGGGTATTTCGGAGGTTTTTTGAGCTGTTTATACTGGTAACTGGTATAATTTCTGGCGCTTTCATGATTTCATGATTTCACTTATGCATCTTACATCCACCAGTTTTTTTAACATATTGTACGTTTATGTTCAGTAACCATTTTTTTCCTTTCCTTTTTTTCGTGTTTCCTTTTTTCGTGAAGGGAATAATTATTTATGTTTTGTGCAACTTCGTATTTGTTTTTGTGTTTACTTTTTGTACTTTTGAGACAAAATAATTCACCTGGACAAAATAAAATGTAACCACTTAAAAGCTTGATTATTTGACATCGATTTTACCTGTTGCGTTACAATTTGCTGTAATGGCAGCATAAATATTTTCCTTTTTTTCCATGAATATCGAAGTAGCTATGCTAATGTATGTTTTTGGGTATGCGTTCATTGGCATTTGAGTAAACTCAATGTAATTGTTCACCCGAATCTGTCAATGGTAGTAAATAGCAAAGTTGTTAAAAGTACGAAACTTTAAAGGTGTTTCTTGTTTACTCTCCCCAGTAAAGTGCAAAGTGAAATTTTTACCGTTACTCGTGAGTAAACGTGAGTAAAACACTTTTCCCAGAAAACTTAGTGAGTTGTTTTTTGAGAAATTTGGCCCCAATATTTGCTCGGAATCACTAATTTTCATAACTTTTTGCTCATTTTCACCTTCAAATTCACTAGTTCTTGATCTTTTTTTGCCTAACTGCCCTCCAATTTACGCCATTCTACACTAAAAATCGGCGCCAAATATCTCTGGCGCTGTGCGCGCAGCGCCATTTTTTCTCTTTTCCTTAAATATTGCCGCTCCATCCATTTTTCCATTGCTTTATCGACTTTTTTTTCAAATTTCCGCGCAGAATGTCGCGGCCGGGCAGCGGGAGCTCCAGCGGTTCCTTAGGAGTGCTCGATGATAAACTGATAAGGGGTGCCTTGCACATTTTTTTTTTTTGGGGGGGGGGGGGGTTACATCGAAATTTGTGCCAGCTGCTAGGGTTCAAACGGGATCCCGATCCCTATCCCGGATCCCGTGAAATTTCGGGATTTAGCAGTCCCGATCCCGAAATTCAAAAATACCAATCCCGATCCCGAGAACTTTCAAATCCCGATCCCGAGAAACTCCAAAGTCCGGGATCCCGATCCCGGAAAAATGAGTGGAAATTATCAAAAGTGAAAAAACGATGTTTTTGCATGCAAAAATGTGAACGCAAACCCCCAGCGTTCATTTTCTGGCATCCAACAGTGTTTTTAGACCTTTATGAACAACTGTATGCCAAAACATTGGCCAAAATCTCTATCCCAAGACCCCAATCCCGATCCCGAAAAAATGCCAATCCCGATCCCGATCCTGTGACCCCAATCCCGATCCCGAAATGTCAATCCCGTTTGAACCCTACCAGCTGCACCCCCCGCGCACCCCTTCAGTAGGTCTGATTTGGTAATCGGGGGCCCCACCCAGTAAAATGACAAATGTCATGCAAAGCGTCTAAAATCATGTTAGATGCCCTATAAAATGTCAAGTCTTTATTTTCTTTGGGGCAGTTTGCATGACTTTTGACTCTGCATGATATTCTACGGGGTATTTTAATTAGTTCCGCAGAAGGAGAAGTGAGGAGTAAAATGGCAAATGCGAAGTGAAGTGAGAAGTGGATTGAGAAGGAAATTGGCAAAAGTGAAGGGAAATTACTTTTTATTTTTATTAACTTTGTTTTGCCAGTTTACTGGCCATTTCATTTAGCATTTGCTATTTTACTTCTCAATTTGCGGAACAGGCACCAAACCTCCCATTTACACAGGCACATTGCTTTCCCTCATAAAGCCAATAACGTATAATAAATAATCCTACCAACTTTCATTTCTTTGCCACCCCTCAGACAATTCGCTCAGCGCCGCGACCCAGCCCACGTCTGTGACTGAACGCAACGGCGCCGAAATGCAAGCGCACCAAGTGGACTTTGACGAATCGCAACTGTCCCAATCGAGACAGTCCAACTTGGACTTGAACGATTTGGACAACGACCTCGGTTTGGGCCTCAACGACAACTCGTTCGCCTTCGATAGGTTCGGCGAGGCGGACAACGAGCCCGCCGACGCGGATTCTGATGGGTTGCAGGTGGGATGGGAGGGATTAATTTTGTAATGTAAATTTGATTTAAAGGAACTATAAGATTTCTCTCGATACACTCAAAGTGAAAAGGACAACTGCAAGTTCATGTAAAGTGGCACATAATGTGTTGTCATGTCTATTTGGAACATTGAATAGCTGTGGAGCCATTGGGGCCGCGCACACTGAAACCGAATATTTCGGCATACGCACGTTTTTGACAAATGCCGAATTAAATGCTGAATAGAAAAAAACTTGCTGAACCAAAATCGTCCAGACGTTTTCAAAATTCCGTAAAGTGCGTATGCCGAAATATTCGGTTTCAGTGTGCTCGGCCCCAATGGATGTCATTAGTTCGGCTTTCTACCAAAAAACAACAATTTTGAAAAATTGTCCGAAACCTAATATTTGGAAATTCGACACTTTATGATATCGCGCATAGGGTTCAAACGGGATTGACTTTTCGGGATCGGGATCGGGATTCACTTTTTGAGATTTCGGGATCGGGATTGTTTTTTTGAGATTTCGGGATCGGGATCGGGATTGGCCGGGATTGGGGTCACGGGATCGGCATCGGGATTGGGATTGGCATTTTTCCGGGATCGGGATTGGGTTCTAGGGATAGAGATTTTGACCATTTTTCTGGCATTCACAGTTGTTCATAAAGGTCTCAAACCACTGTTGGATGCCAGAAAAGTGGCATAAAATTGACACTGGGGGTTTGCATCCACTTTTTTGCATGCAAAAACGTCATTATTTCACTTTTTATAATTTCCACTAATTTTTCCGGAATCGGGATCCCGGACTTGGGAGTTTCTCGGGATCGGGATTTGAAAATTTTCGGGATCGGGATCGGGATTGGCATTTTTGGATTTCGGGATTGGGGTTTCGGGATCGGGATCGGGTCTGGTAAATCCCGGAATTTCACGGGATCCGGGATCGGGATCCCGTTTGAACCCTAATCGCGCACATAGCATGTTGGATATAGTTTTTTTGAATCAGGCAAAATAAATTGGAAATCGAATATTGCTAAAACAAGCATACAAACTAATTAAAAATGCAGGAAATTGGCACTGCGCCAAGTGCAGCTGTGGGCGACCCGTTGGCGTCGATGAGATCTTGTAGGATGTCCACGATTTGTGAACAGCCTGAGAATGAGGATATTGGAAATGATATGAATGAATTTCACGATAGTCGTGTGAGTTTTGGGATGTGGGAATGTTTTTTTGACAGCTTGAGTTGAAATTTTGTGCAAGTAAGCTACTTTTTTACTTTATGGCTGGTTTTATTTTTTTATGAGTATTCCAGGGGCCAATTCTACCGTAACTGGACAAGTGATAAGTAGATGAGTAGAGCTATGGTTTAGTGGAATTATAGTAAATTTTATCATGGAAATAAACACTTGCCACTAATCAATCTTGTCGCTTGACTTACACCAATTTCAACTTTACCGTACTTTTCAATGTCACAACCTAAATTCAGTTCAAAAATACCCCCCCCCCCCCACAAATTTCAGTCGCCGCCGCTACCGGCCACAAAACAGAAAACAAAAAATTTACCAGAAAATAAAAATGCAAATTTTGGTTCATCTTTCGATGGGCCACCCTGTTCGCTGCCGCCGGCAAATTCAGAAATGGTCGCGCCGCCAAAATCGATCGCTGAACAGTCGAATTTTGGCGGGGGAAATTTCGGCTTTGGAGCTAGTATGAATGAAATGACTTTTCGTCAGTTTTTTTTATAGTTTTTTTAGTGCGGGTTTCGTTTAGAAGTATGAATTATATTCACTAAGCGGACGATAAAATTGCTGAGTGAGTAAATAATTAATTGCGAGGCGGTAACAAGTAAAACATGCCACAAGTGATTTTATCAATAAAAATACGCTTCATTAACCTGTCACTTGGCTTACAGCCAACAAACTTTATCTACATATCAACTAGCATTTTGCTTATCATTAAGGATGTTAAACAAAAATTCGATAACCTTTTCATTTTTTTAGTATATGAAAACGATTTGCTGCTTAAAAACGCTGAAAAAGTTGAAAAAAATTAGGATTTTGATTACTCACGTGTAAGAAAACCGGCGTTTTCACATCACTAATCAGTATACTAATAGCAGCGGACATAACTCCCTAAAAACTTAGGTTCGATGCACGAGTCTTTCATCGACAACGAAGAGCGAGCGCACAACGATGTATACGCCCTGGAGCTGCCGGAAAATGTCGATTTCCAACCCAATTTTACCTCCAGTCGCATCGGGGCTGAAGATTTCAGCTCGGTCGCGAATAGATCGTTGATTTCGAAGGATGGCAGCCCGCCTAGTTGGTAGATTTTTAAAAAAATTGATTTTTTTTTTTCAAATTGAAAAACAATGATTTAAAATTCCAGCTCTGGATGCGTCCGCTGCATTGAAGGGTCGATCTTGTCCTTTGGGCAGCTGGCCGCCGAACAGAAATGATGATAGGGTTGGTCAGGGGAGACTATTCTTTAAATGGAAAATGTCTTTGATGCGTTTGAATGCAGAACAGTCTAATGCATCTGCGTTTGCGACCTCTACTTCTGAAAGTCGATAACTCCAAAAAACAAACGATTGATACATTTCATTTGAAAGTCGATAACTCCAAACGATCGATTCATTTCAGCCATCGTGGGGAACCGCAGTAAAGTCGCCGGTGCCGCACTCCACGTCAATGTCGAGAAAGCGACTTTCCGGTAAGGGCGCTTTTTTATTTGTGGGTGCGCGTGGTGCTAGCGCCAAAGTGAGAAGCGCCATAATCTTCTGGCGCCTGGCGCCATTTTTCTTTGGCGCTGGGCGCTGAGTGTCGGAAAAGCACCATGTCAGTTCTGGTGCTTTTTACATCACTATGCGTGTGCAATTCGATTTGCACTTTTTTATGTGAATCGAATTGCGCACCTGGTACCTACCTATGAGAAAAGTAATGGGCTGCCATTTTTTGAATAAAGAAGTTGAAAAACTGTAACTTATGTCCCTATATGTAACTTACAGATAAAACAACTACCAGTTACATTGATGAATGGGGCAGCGACGAGGGAGAACCAGACGTTACCATAACCAGTGACCTTTCCCGTGCGTTCATAATTTATTGTTTGCGACATAACTTACGTTGGTGGGCATGTCATGTCGCCTTGATTGGATCCGGGATTAATGTTTTTATTATTCAATCTTTGAGTTCATCATGGGTTTTCAGGCGAAAAGTTTTGTGAAATGTTGAGTTGTAATATCGATAAATATTAGATATTTTACATTAAATTTTTTTCTTCGATTTCGATACTTATGTGATATAAGTTGCGAAAGTTGTTTGGTTCTTGGAAAACTACATTTCTGCGCAGGTTACGATGGGTCACGTGCCAGTACGGTGAATTTCTTCACTGACTCTGGACTGGGCAGTCGCGCCGCCGCCGCTAACTCAAATTCAAACGCGCAGCGTGTCAGTTTTGCGTTTACATTATATTTCAATATTTCGTATTTTGCATATATGCAAAAGCAGAAGAATATAATATATAGAATATAATTTTGTGTTTGCTTTATATTGGCGGTAGAATGATACTATTTATTACTAATACCGAAATCAAGGACGTATCCAGGGGGGGGGGGCGGGGGGCTGCTGACCCCCCTCGTTCCCGGGCTGAGACCTGAAAATCACGGTAAAATGCGACTTTCGATACCAGTTGCAAGGTGCAATGCAAAAAATTTGAGCCCCCCCGTTCGCCAGGCTCCGTAAACAAGCAGCTCCCCCGCTCAAATATCCTGGATACGTCCCACCCCTATTTAATCACACTGAATAAAAATGTTCAACCCCCATTTTCAGGCATCAAACAGTCCAACGTCCAGCGGCCGCGAGACGCCAAAATCTGGTGTGCAGCGGGGCGAAAAATCTATCGCCGCGGCCGTTCCCCCCTCGCCGCCGCACAGGACACTTTTTTCTGCGCGAAAAAAGTTGGCCCGGAAAAGTGGCAATGGTATGTGATAAATTTGGAACAGTTTTTTCCTCTGGGGCACTTTGTAAATTTATGAGTTTGCCGAATTTTGACGGTTTTCTAGTTTGCGCTGCCACAGTAAAAAATCACGAATTAAATTGAACAACGGTGCTGCGCACGTGAGTACACCGCCGAAGTTTCGTGAACTCATAAATATGTTTTGAACACATTTGAGTTTACCAGAATCAGGAATCTGTCAACTACTGCTGGTGAACTCAAATGTGTTAAATGCAGATTTAAATGTTTCTAAAATCTCATTGGTGTACTAATGTGCATGGTTACATCAATACAATCTCCCTCTCAGATACCAACCAATCGGCCTCAAAATCGCCCAGCGGCCAGCTAGCGGAACGTTTTGACCAGGTGCTCGGCACCGACCAACCGTCGGTCAGCTCCGACAGCTCGCCCGACGCGAACAAGGAGAACGTGTCGGACAGCAGCGGCGCTCTATTGGCCAAGGCGATTAACGACGCGCATAGTGTTTTGGCGGCGGTCAATTCGGACAAAAGTCGATCTGGCCAGGTGCCAATTCCGCATGTTGGGAAGTGAAAGAATGTGGTTTGGAAGTGAGGTGTAAAAAATAGGAAGCGAATTGGGGGAAAAAATTAAACACCGCATTGAAATCCAGAGTAAAAATTAAAATGAGAAGTAAAAAGTCCATTTACCCATTTTACCCCTCTTCATTGTTAACTAAAACTTTCAAACTTCTCACTTCTAAACTGTCAACTCAACTTCTCAACTTGCGGAATTGACCCCAGGTCGACTGCGCAAATGAATCTATGCAAAAGCGTAACCGGTCCCGGTCTTTTGCGAACCGAACGAAGGATGTGGAAAACACTGAGAATTCTAGCAGATTGGGGGCGGTCAGTCGCGGCAGAAATAAGCATTTGTTTACGCCCCAGTGCACTTCCTCCCCTGTTCAGTGCAATGCCAATAGGAGAGGTTTGTTTTTTCTCTTGTGGATTTTGGCACACACTAGTTGACATCACAAATTCTTGTCAACTTAAGAAATCAAATTTTTTAAAGCATCACACTTAACAGAAACAATGTGTCACTATATCAGATAAACTATGCTCTATCACATTTTTAATAGTTGAAATCACATAATTAACCAAAATGTATTCGAATTTAGTTGATATTGATGTCAACTAGTGTATGTGGGTCCTTTCAGCAGAGAGCCGCAGACATCCGACACGTTGATAAATTTCTAAATTTTCTATTGCAAAATCAGTCGTCAAAATGGTCGATGCTATTTATATTCCATATTTTCTCTAACAACGCATTAATCATTTCTCATAAATCTTCAATTTTTTTCCAAAAATTCTTTTTTTCAGTTTTGGCGCCAACCGCGAACAAGGCGGAGTCCGAAAAAACTGTTCCCGATGAAAAGCCGATTGAAAAAAGTAAACCCGTGGAAACGGAAAATGTGCCGCCCGCCACCGGAAATCGCACTTTTGCCGATTCATATTACGATGAAATTATTGGAGATGTGTCATTACCGTCAACTATACACGGAGATCGGAGTACGCGCGCCGGTTTAGTTCCCAATTTGAAGGTATGCCGGGAATTTTGTATTTGATTGTTGTAGGGTTGGCAAGCGATTTTTTTTAAGCGATTTTTTTTAAAAAAAATCGCAACCCCTGTACCGATTTTTTTTAAAAAAAATCGCTGGCAAAAATTTTGGTACTTAAGCACTAGGTAAAATGCAAAAATTTTGTGCGGAAGCGCGCAGTTTCAGATAAAAAATAACTTAATTTCATGTTTTCACTGCTTATGCACCAAATTTGGTCATGTAGCATCTTTTTCTGTATGCTTTTATGTGTGTAGCATAAACTATGAATCATTAGGGGAAGTATACACAGTTCTGTGATGTGATTATATCTCAAAAATCAATGCAAAGCCATTCATGTTCACTTCCAAAATGTTTTAGGCAGTGTTCTCAGTAAGAACATGCATTTTCTACCAAGAAATTTGCAAATGTTCAATGAAATCTAATTCACAGTGCAAATATAACAAATTATCTACCTCTAGAATTGAAAATAATTTTTTCAAGCTTTTCCAAAGCCCTACAGGAGTTATACTTACACATAGGACATAACAGTACCAGAATATGATTTTAAATGGCTTTTTAAGTTCATTTTTAGCCCCCTCAGGTTATTTAGACGAAAAATAGGGCTTATTTTGACTCCAGCGATTTTTTTTAAAAAAAATCGATTTTTTTAAAAAAAAATCGGGGTCGTTAAAAAAAATCGATTTTTTTCCAACCCTAGATTGTTGGTATTATTGGATTTCGGAATGCGCACCAGTTGACACCTAATTAAGATTTTAGTTAACTGGTATAGAAACAATGTACTAATATTTTTTATATTTTGTCATGCACATTTGAAATGGTCTTACGAAATATCAAGTAAAACTGAGTTGACATAAATAGAAAGCAGTTGACATCAGTTGCCAACGTGTTTGCGTTGAATTTGATGTGCGTGTATGATTGAAATCAAACTGATCAGGATCCGTACTTTTTGTGGGCATGCGTGATAACACCAAATTAAACCATTCATTATTTTCCAGCGCGACGCAATTGAGAAAAATGGCACGCCACCGGAAAATGTGCCACAAACCGAAAAAGTGCCCTCTGAAAATACCATGGAAAACAGGGACGTATCCAGGATTTTTGAGCGGGGGGGGCTGCTTGTTTACGGCGGCCGGCGAGGGGGGGGGGCTCAGCCCCCCCCCTAAAATTTTCGCTAAATAGTGGCGGAATGGCGCTATGGCGCTGGCGCCATTAGTAGGCGCCACGCCATGGCGCTATTGGCGTTGGCGTCAGCGCCATGGAACGCTGTATATGTATGTAAATATACATACAAAACAGCAAAAAGCACAACATTGAGTGTATTTACAACGATTTGCGGCCACATGGAGCAAATCAGATGATAATACCTTTATGTATGGTGAAGAATGCGCGCCTGCGCGCAAAATTTTTTACGCTGACGTTGAAAAAGTCGCATTTTCCGGTCACTTTCTGGTCTCGCCCCGGGAGGGGGGGGGGGCTGCAGCCCCCCCCGCCCCCCCCCCTGGATACGGCCCTGATGGAAAATCAAGCCCCAGCACAAAATTGGCAACCTGCCAAAATTACAAAAAGTGCAAGCTGCGAGGCAGTGAACACTTTGAGACAGAGAACAAACAGTGCATGTTCCGCTGCCAGTTCAGTGGGAAGTGTACGCGTGGGCGAGACACAATTACAGGTAAAGTGTTAAAGTTCAGTGCGAAAAATTGTCACGATGACACCAGTTGATGCGCCCTTTTGGCAGGGCTTTTTGTGCTTTGACGCACCATTTTCGAATAGTGTGTTGTGACGTTTTTAAGCTGTCCGATTTTTTGCTGGCTGAAAATAAGGTTCGAATGTCAAATAAATATAGAACATCACAGATAAATATATAGCTTTTGGCATTCTTCCAAAAAAGTTCCCGCAAAAAATTTCCAGACAAATCGAACGAAGATATTTTTCGGCTGCCGGCCGCTCGACTCGCACACGAAACAGCAGGTGACCATTTTGCACAAAACGGATATAATGCTCTCGCTCAAGGCGTTCATTCAGCAGCCCCAGAGAGGGTTTGGGGTGAGTCCCTGTAGATACTAGTTTATTAATGTAATTTGAAGAATTTGGAAGACTAAACAATCAGCCTCAGACGCATTTTAGTTAACTGGAATGGGTGATTTCGACGTTCCGTCAATCTGTTGCTGAATACCTAATTCCAGTAAACTCAAATGCGGTTCAATGTTGGTTAATGAGTTGGACATTTTAATGGCCTCACACACACACTAGTTAATGACACTAAATGTCAACTGGTTCCCATCCCAATTAAAAGCTCGCTGACGAGTGACACTGCGCAATTTTGCATACACATATCCGCGATGCCTACCCTACGACATTGCACATGCCGCAATATGTTTTCCAAAACTACAGCCTCATTTACAACGTGATTCAACACTTTTGCATTTGAACGTCGTTCGTCGGCTCGTGGACTGGATTGTAGGGTTCAAACGGGACCAGTTTTCCGGACCGGGACCGGGACCAAAAATTTTCTAATGTCGGGACCGGGACTGGGGTGTCGGGACCGGGACCGGGACTGGCATTTTTCAATTGTCGGGACCGGGACTGGGATTTGTCGGGACCGGGACTGCGACTGGGTCATCATAAACGGATTTTTTGGCCAAAATCAACACTTAGAATGCTATCAATAACATCGTAAATTACTACCGCTTGTCTCGTATATCTGTATTTCTTGGCTTTGAGACTATATTTGGAGCGTGGGAAAAAATTTTGTAGAAGGGATGGAAAAAACGACATTTTTTCCATCCCTTGTCGGGACCACTAATAACTTCCGGGACCGGGAGCGGGACCGGGACTGGGTGGTCGGGACCGGGACCGGGACCGACATTTTGCCGAACCATTTACCGGGACCGCGGTCCCGCTTGAACCCTACTGGATTGGTGTATGAACCAGTTGACATTTGTCAGTTGACAGTGTACTTGTCAACTAGTGTGTGCAGGGGCCCATTCGAAACTCCTCTCAAAACCGGGTCAACTCAAATACCCCCCCCCCAACCAGTTGCCCCAATCGGACAGCGGCACCGAGGAACAAGAGCTGCTCATGTGTCCCGGCGATCAAATTCCGATTTCGGTCGAATTCCACCCGACCGCGTGCGCGGTTTACTCGAATTCGATTCGATTGGAAACTAATAGTCAGAAATATCGAGTGAGATTGTGCGGAGTAGGGGGCGTGGCCAATTTGAGACTGAATGGCGGCGAGAGGATGAGTTCTGGTGAGGATTTTGGGTGGTTTTGGGCGAAAAATTGAGACTTGTGATGGAGCTCTATGGTACATGAGATTAGGAATCGTCCGTATTTTTTTCCGTTTCTGACAGCCATGTATGTTGTAAAAACCGTCAAAATATTTTTTAATAAAAAGTAGTGTTTAATAAAAGCTGACCCCATCCTGAAATATTGGCATTTTACGTTACCCCTCTACGCTGATATATCGATCCCTTGTTGCACCAAAAGCTACCTTCAAACGAGCCAGCATCTAGAAGTGCAAAAAATGCACTGCCACCAGCAGGAACCGAACCGGCACCTCTCGTATCGCACACTAGTGACACCTTCAGGACCAGAATCATAACTAGTTACTTAAACATACCATCAACACCCAACCCGTTGTCCCTCACTCAACCCAGGCGCGAACAAGCACCAGCACGTGCTCAAGCTGTTGCCCAGCGACGCGTCCGGCGTGCGCGTCATGAACACCGGGCTGCAGCACGCCTACGTCAAGGCGGTCGTGTATGCAGATAGGAAGTTGGTGGATAGGAAAGACTGTGTTGATGTGTCGCCGGAGAATTTTGTGATCGCGCCTAATGGGGCTAGTACGGTTGGTCGGCGGGGCTTAGCGATTTCGTAACGTGCAGTTTGGGTAGCGGGATCGAACTTACCCCACTGTCCAAAAAAGAAGAAAAATATATTTTAAACTCAAATAATTTTTTATTTTTACAAAATACTTTTTTTGGAATTGCGCCAATTCCTCCAATACTCATCTGGAGTAGGGTTCAAACGATATGACTTTTCGATATCGATATTCGATATTCGATATTTTTTCAAAATTTTCGATATCGATATTCGATATTTTTTTCTGAAACTCGATATTCGATATCGATACGATATGGAACCTCGATATCGATATTCGATATTCGATATTGAAAAATGGTCGATATTCGATATTCGATATTTCGATATTTTCGATGTTCGATATTGTGATATGCTTTGGTATTTTCATGTGGTTGCACACATTGTTAATCAACTCTTTACTGAAATGTGAATGGTACAAATGATTTTAACAAGCTTTACATCACTCAATGGTAGAAAATGGAAGAAAAACATGATGGATCAAAGTGTATCAGACAAATAACAATTGGTAGATATTACAGTTCATCCTAACCTAATTGCTTAAGGGCATGTTGCCAAAAAAGTATATCAGCGTTTTCTGCCTTCAAATTTATCACTCCACCAACAATGACATTATAAATACTGTACTTTTACTCATCAAATACAATTCTATAAGCTCATCAGATCAACCATAACCATCTCAAAATGAAAATGAAAAGTAAATTTGGGGACACAATACAGCTTCGATATATCGAAAAAATGGTCGATATTCGATATCGATATTCGATATTTTTTCAAAATTTTCGATATCGATATTCGATATTTTTTCAAAATTTTCGATATCGATATTCGATATTCGATATAAAAAAATGGTCGATATCCGATATTCGATACGATATATCGTTTGAACCCTAATCTGGAGTGAGTGTAAAAGTCACCCGACGGGTAAAATTTGTCTGGTTTTGGTTTGGAAAATTTGGGACAATTTTTTTAAAATTAATGATGACGTCATGATTGAGCTTTTTTCCGGAAACTGCATAGTATGCGATCCGCCCATGGTGCAGTCCCAGAGCCTGTAAAATGTCAAATATCATGCAAAGTGTCAAAGGTCGTGTAAAATGTCCGGTAAAATGGCAAACGTACGTGCATGACATTTGACATTTTACAGGGCGCCAGTATAACGTACTATAACGTTTCACCACCCTATCGCCCCCCCCCCCCAACATACAGTGTGTTCAATTTTCGCTAAAGTCGCTAGCGAATTGCATGCCGCCCGGCAGCCACATTGCCACGGTGGCGTTATATTGGGGGGAGGAGTTACATCGGCAGAGATTGAAGAAATTGCACCAAGTCAAACCGATGCTCATTGGTGGAATCGATTTTGCTAGCGAATGGTTTCAAGGAGAGGATTTGGTTGGAGATTTGAATAGTTTGTTGATTTTTTTTTATTTTGTGAATTTTTAAACGATTTGTAATTTTTGAATTCTGTTTTTCTCTCTCGATTTTGATTGATTTTATTATACGATAATTGTGCCGCTGTGGAGTTTCCGGGGTTCGAGCGAGTTTTTTAACATAACATTGGTTTTTACATACCAAACCAAAACGACACGGTCCGGTGAATTATAACTGCATGTGGTTACGGTACGGTAATGTGGATCTTCGATTTTACAATAAACCGGGTGTGATAACTCAGATAATTGCGGCAGTTTGGCACAGTATATTTGTCTTTGACGGAAATGTAACAACGCGGGACCACCACCGCCCTTCACTCGATATTCCGCTTCGATACCATCGGATTTAAGACATTTAGTCAACCCCACCTTATTTAACCCCCCCCCCCAAAAAAACCCCCAAAAACCTCGCAGCGGGTCTCCTAGAAGTCTCCACGATGGACCGGCGACTTTTCGACGGCGCCACCAGACGCATCTTAATCGATATAGTAATCGATGATGGCGTGCGGGCCGTAGCCGCGGCAGCTAGGCGTGCTAGTAGCAGGGGAACTGGCAGTGTTGCTAGTAGCAAGTATAGAGCTTGGTGAGTTGGGGGGGGGGGAGTTGGGTATTTGTGATGTACAGTTTTTATGAGTTTTTGAAGGTTTTGCACACATTTTGAACGTGGAAAAGTACTTAACAACTGGTTAAAAGTCATTGTTGTTCTGCTATTTCGGTATTGTGTGTAGTAGGTCAGTTCACTATTGGTGTATAAAAAGTCATGCGAGGTACCTTCTAATCTAAAATGTTATAATGTCGAATGTCATCCAGTGTCAAAAATCGTGTAAAATAGAAAATGTCATGCAATCTAGTCCTTATATTATATATTCAAAAACTTAACTAAACAATTGACAAAACACCCGCCCCAAGAATGTCATAATTAAATAAAAACTACAACTTTTAATCCACCAACATCACAATCCCCCCCACCCCCCCACTTCAGCGACGTGACCGCCTCATCGGACGCGACATTCACAACTCTGCGGCCGTGCGATGACGACCAGACGACCATGCTGGGCTGCAGCGGCATGCAGCTCGCCTCCGGTAAGGACTTCGACCCGCCCGACGTTTCCAGGGATAGTGTGACGGCGCAGTTTAAGAAGCCAATGAATATGTGTGTTTTTTGGGGGCTGGTTTTTTTGAATTGTGATTTTGAGTGGATGAATTTGACTTGTGGTGGGGTGGATGTGATTTTTCTGGGGTAAATATTTTGCTCATAATTTTTAACAACACTTTATTCATCAACTTATGATATGATTCGGTGCAAAGCATTCAGTTCTGTCGGTATAGGCGGATATATAATAACATTTTCAACTCGCCGAAAATATAAGGAAAAATCATACAAATACCCCCCCCCCCCCAATAAATTCAGCACGCGGCACCGTCCATCGAACACTACAAATCGTCAAAACGATCCCCATTCGTCGGCGACGGGCGTGCCCACGACGCCGTTGGACAACACCATGGACACGAAATGGCGTCGCATGGCCGACTGGCGCGCCAAATTGCCCAATAGCGACGGGTTGAACGCGAGTTGCGTGAGCACTGCGTCTGGGCATTTACCCGCCGCTGAGAGAAATAGTCGATTGAGTCGACTGCAGCAGATGTCGCAGCAGCAGCAACAGCAGACCTTGTGCGTTTTGGGGGCGGGGCTTGTGGATACCGCGGTATACGGTGCGGATTGTCGGAAAACGGTACGGTATGGTAAAGAGTCCATTTTGCGGTAAACGTTACGGTGCGATCAAGTTTGCCACGCTGAATTTGGGCGGAGTTTGTAGGGAGCTTTTGGTATTTTGATGGTACGATCGTTTGATTTTGTTATATTTCATTTAAAACGAGTGGTTAATATCTGGTATTCCAAATCTTATTCGTTGACATTCCAAAACGATACTTGAAAAATATCTGGATATTATTGTATTGATTCGAACCTATCATATCCTTCGGGAGTTCAGATGGCAATTCCGCGTAAACTGTCAAATGTCATGCGAAATGTCACATAAATGTGTCAGATGTCATGCAAAATGTCATAAATTTGCAAATGGCATGCAAAATGTCATTAATTGGTCAAATGCCGTGCAAAATGTCAAAAAGTTCAGTATTGAAAGCTTATCGTTTTTGAATACATTTATGACACTTTACACATTATATGGCGCGGGATTATCCCGGATGCTAGTTTTAGAGGGTATCTTTGGTGGTCGTCTTTATAAATTAAATGTACCCCATTCCCCACAGAACTACTGGTTTGGGCTTTGGCGCGTCGCAGACTAGCGTTTCCAGCGCGCGGCACAAATCGAGAAAGTTTGTTTATTTTTGCTTTTGGCACAAAAAAATAAAAAAATTAACTTAAAAAATTTTTTCAGCGGCTTCGCAGTGGGTGAGGTGAACTTCTCGCATACGAGTGTCGGCTGTTGGGACAGCAAAACGGTGGAGTATAAAAATGAGGATGAGTTCCCCAAAAAGGTACTTTGACGATTTTTGTTATCCAGCGCACTGTTATCTAATGCACGTTCCAAAATGTCAATCAATTCAGGTGACATTCCGCGTGACCGGGGACGGTTTTGTGCTGCCGCTTACCACCTACAACATGAAGTTAGAATAGAAAGATTTATACACTACCGTGCAGAATAGTTGAGACTTTTTGTGCTGCTTGAATCATGTTGCCAGAATTTCGAAATGGTCGATATGCAAAACATTTGGATACTATACATGGGTACCCTGGGGGGTTGACTACACATGCCCGGGATGACCGCCCCTCAAGTTAAAATCTGCATATGAAAGTGTACAAACATATTAACTCAGTTTGTTCATGTTTCAGAATAGTTGAGACTTTTCTTGTTTTGGGCAGTAGCCACCCAGTATCTCACTTTAAAGTCTATATCCAATCCCTATGTTCATTTTTTAACAAAATTTTCACCATGGCAACTGCTTGCCTGCATTGCTGACCTCTGTGTGCAGCAAGAAACATTCTAAGCATGAACAGCATATGGCCATGCATATATGGAAATGTGGCATTTATTTATTTTTGCTGCAGTTTTGAATCCATTGCCAACAACTCAGAAATGGGGGTAGGCATACTACTGAGTGGGGCTATTTGGTGTGTAAATTTGAGGTTTTGGCTTTGCTCTATTAGGGAGAAGAGTTGGCCCAACTGTGAATGAGTAATGTGCAATTATTTTGGATGGAATGAAGATGGAAGTTGGTAAGTGCTATAACTTTTGATTGGAAAGAGATATTGAAAAAACGTTTTTGTCATATTAATTCTCGCTGTCTAAATTATGTTATAGACTGTTCAATAACAAAATTTTCATGCTACAAAACCCAGTAAAAAAGCATAAAATATTTAGAGACCATTGAAAACTTTGAAGTGCCATAACTTTTGATTGGAAAGAGATATTGAACTCATTTTTGTTTTAAATGAATCCTCGTTATCTAAAGTATATGATAGCATGTTCAAAAAAAATTAATTTTTCATGTTCAAAAACTGGGTCAAATTGACATACAGAGTTTAGGCATCACTAAACCGACCACAAAAATAGAACTTGCAGGTAATCCCGATCATTTTAAGTGTTGAATCATTCAAATCAGCCCAGAAATGGTTGAGTTATTAAGCTGCAAAGACACTCATCCAGATTACCCATTTTCTGTATATTTATTGACCATCATTTAATAGACCCCCCTTATCTCGGGCCTGGGGGATTATTTGAGCAAACAAAATTTTTTCGTAGGAGCCCCAGCATCAAACCCCGACATACTCAAATGGCATCAAAATTGGGCAAGGAACAAAAAATTGGGAAGCAAAAAAGTGTGGTGGACCCCCGGCGTACTGTTTCTCTATGTGTGAAAAGTCTCAACTATTCTGCACGGTAGTGTATTACTGAATTTTTTGAATTTTTGTATGACATTTGACGAATTTGTACAACATTTTACTTGACATTTGACACTTTTCATTATGCTTTACAGGGTGCGAGACTGTCACCACGTTATTATGGATCGTGTTTAGGGTTCAAACGGACCGCGGTCCCGGTACATGGTTCGGCAAAAAGTCGGGACTGGGGCGGTCCCGGTCCCGGTCCCGACACCCCAGTCCCGGTCCCGGTCCCGGTCCCGACAATTAAAAAAAGCCAGTCCCGGTCCCGGTCCCGACCACCCAGTCCCGGTCCCGGTCCCGGTCCCGGAAATTTATAGCGGTCCCGACAAGTGATGGAAAAACGTATTTTTCAAAAAAATTTGCCAGAAATGGCACTTTTCTATAGCGATTTTGTAGGAACATCTAAAAAAATTTTGCGCGCAAGCGCGCAAATACCCAGCCAATGATGACTATGTATTTTTCCATAATGTGACAGCGTTAGAAAGGTCCCAAACATGATTCTAGTACGAAATATAGGTATATAAAGATACCTATATTGTAGACGTTGGCGCCAACGCCAGCGCCAATACTGCCATGGCGTTGGCACCTACAACTGGCGCCGCCCCCCCCCTCCCCCCTCCCAAAAAAATCCTGCGTACATTGCGTTTCATCATATTTATATTCACAACTTCAAGTGAAGATGGCAATGGAATACTGCTTGAATAATGTTATTAGAAAAGGCTAATATATTGAGAGTGGTCCTTCACACAGTGGAGGTGTGTGGAACAACATTGGCTGGATATTACATACCAGTAAGGTTCAAACAATACCGCGGTGCCGGTACCTGGTTCGGCAAATCCCAGTCCCGGTCCGGACCCCCCAGTCCCGGTCACGGTCCCGGTCCCGACAATTGAAAAAAGCCAGTCCCGGTCCCGGTCCCGACCCCCCAGTCCCGGTCCCAGTCCCGACATAAGAAAATTTCTGGTCCCGGTCCCGGTCCGAAAAACTGGTCCCGTTTGAACCCTAATCGTGTTGGGTATCCGAGAATTTCTATGAATAATTCTTGTATTGACAATCTCAAGATTTCTATATCGAGCATTTTCAATATCGAAATTGACATCGGAAGACATAAAAATATATTGAATAGTTCGCTATAATTGAACTACATCGCTTCAAACTTTGTCTGCGTAGAGATAATTTTGTAGTATAAATTTCCAAAAACACCCATTTTTCAGGCCGCGTCGCAAGCTCCCACTGACGGTAGAATTTCGCCCTACAAAATTGGGTACACATTTGGGCACACTTTCGTACTCAGTGGCGGAAAATGGTGAAAACGGTACTTGTGCATTGGCGGGAAATGCGGTCAACTGAATTCTGTTCGTGGGGTCTGTTTTTGGTTTTAATGTAACGGTTTATCGTTGTTTTTTTTTTTGTAAATGGGGATTGTACTTTTGTGTGCGTTATCATTATAAATTTTGCTCGCAATGTCTCAGATTATTACGCTCGCTATATTTTTGCCGCTGTATAAATTTAGTCCCATTGCATATGTGTTTATGTATAATTTATCCATTAACTAGTTAAATTCACCAATAGCATAGCTTCAAGCATCCATTGCTTTTTATGTTTGATTATGCTTGTTGTGTAGACAAAAATGGGGGTTTGTTTAATGTTGGTTCTTTCTGACTTTTGTGTTTTTAATGTTTTTATTCCAAATTTGAGTTTTGTTGCCCTTGATTGACCCCTCTTGATTGAAATATCCATTTGAATTTATTTTCAAAGTTTGCACTGAATCACGTCGAAATATCGATTATTATCGAATTTTCTGCCAGTTTTTCCAAACATTACAGCGATTAATTTTTGCCTCAAGTTTGTGGCATTTAAAAGTGTACATTTCCTGCGTAATTTATAGTTTGTAGATTAATTGATTACTTGTGTCATTTACTGGTGCCAACATTTACTGAAATAGCTGCTGTTGTCATTGGGGAATTATTCCAGTAAATACCTATGAAAAATTTATAAAGGAGCGATATGATGCGATTTTTTGTGGCATTAGCGCTTGGGTATAGCTACAATTTGACAGAAATCGTCGGATTTTACACCGTTGGCAAGTTGCCAATGGCACCCCTTCAGTCGAATTCAACGCGTGCCAAATTGCGGAATTGACAAGTATCAAGTAAGGGTGACTCGTAGATTGAAGTGTAAAATACCAGAGTTGTGAAAGTGTATTTACACTTACCCGAAATACCCGGGTAAATGGGTATTTATATTTACACTTACACTTTCATAAAATACCCATACACTTTTTTTACACTTTCCTGAGCAAAATACCCGGGTACAGAGTGTTTTTTTTCTTTCAGATGGCCCTGTTTTATGCTTTTGAGAAAGCATAAAATAGGGTCATGTACAAAAAATAACTGCACAGTGCACACATGCAGTTATGCATTGAATGTTGAAAATATGACAAATGTACAAACCAGCCTTTGATCTCCAACCCTTGATCAGTACTTATGGTATTCTACAGTTCATCATACTTTTGTAAAAAAGGACAAGATCAATGGAAATTCACCAGCTGGACACAAAGTCAACTGGCTTTTGCATTGACATTTGCTGCATGTCCATTCTTGCATTTAAACAGTGTGCATCGCATTGCTTAATCAGTCAAATATCAACACTGAAAAAGTGCCATTATTAGGGAACTTCATACCACTACAGTATTTGTTACAGTCTGAAATGTTTTATAAAATGCAGTAAAATGTGAAATTATGCATGAAAATGACAAATAAAGTGATCTAAAGGTGAAAACAGTGGTGTTTTTTAATGCTCAACAGTGAGAGCTCTTTCTAAAAATTTTTACACTTACACTTTTTTTACACTTTCCTAGGTATTTTTAAAATACCTTACACTTTTGGTATCCATACTCAAAATTTGGAAAGTGTATTTACACTTACACTTACACTTTCCAAAAATACCGGTATTTTAACAACTCTGTAAAATACTTCGCTCGACTCGGTCACGATCCGTACCCCGAAAATAAATAAAAACAATCCTGCTCTAGAAAATTCGGTCCCGTTTTTACCTTAGTTCGCGGGGAAAAAAATTTTAGCTCCGCCTTTCTTTGTCGCGCACTCCGATATTTTTCACTCCTCACTTATCAGTTTTCCCGCCATTTATATTCAGCTTGATTTCCTGCATATTCATTTGAACTAGTGTGAACAAATAAAATTTATGGTGCCGGTTCGGAGAAGTGAACAAAAGTACTTTGAAGTGAGAGGTTTAATGAAAAGTAAACGTTTCACTTACAAATTTACTTTTCTGTTGAGATTATACTTTTTAAAGTTTTTATTTACTTGTAACGTCCGTTTACTTTTCCGCTTGCGGAATTGACCCTGGCCGACTAAACAAATATTTACTTAAATACAATGGACTAATTCGTTTTTTTCAACAATAATTAGTGTCCATCAAATGGAATAGTTATCAAAACGATCGAAATGTTTTTGTAATTTTTTATTAGTACAGCTGTATGTAAATATGTGAGAAAAATTGAAGGTAGAGTGCAGCATCGAAAATTGGTATGAAATAGCAATGAAGTTGGCAGCAAGCACATTAAGTCACTGAAATGGAAAAAAAATCTGGATAAAGTTAAAATGAAATACTGGAGTTTAAAGTTATATTTAATTAGAGTTATAATATATTTTCAAATCATATTTGGTGTGTTCTGATATTTTTGGGAGTTTTTGCAGGGTTC
Organism: Sphaerolaimus hirsutus; assembly: GCA_964036195.1. Lineage (NCBI taxonomy): Eukaryota > Metazoa > Nematoda > Chromadorea > Monhysterida > Sphaerolaimidae > Sphaerolaimus > Sphaerolaimus hirsutus. Next base: position 4,037,851 of record OZ038459.1, on the reverse strand, counting down.
TAGCAGGGGGGGGGCTCCAGCTATCTATTTGTGTATCTCTCTCCGGTATTTATCTTTCTATCCCGAGGCATGTAAGCATTCTTTCGATATAAGCAAAAAAAAACATTTAAAAAATGAGCTACTGATTTTGATGGTGAAAATGGGCCAAAAATATGAAATATTACGATTTTGCGCAAAAGTTAAGGCAAAATGTTCTCATCATAAATATATTGCGCCAGAACGCTAGATATTTACATAGCTGGCCATTTGTGTGGGGGGTGGGGGGTTTCAGGGGATGGTAGACCAAATTTCTGCTCCAGGATAATTATGTAGATAGTTGATGAATGGCAGCTGGGGTAGATAGATGGTTGTAGCGTTGGGGGGGGGGGGAAACCCCCCTACTAGACCCCTGCTTCCCCAGCTAAATGGAACTTCTCTAAATTCTGGGACACCAAATAATTCTTTACAGCAAATGTTGAGAAAAACATGGATATGGATATGCAAACACTAAATATACAGCGCAGAATATAGAAAAGTAATCTGTGAAAAAAAGTTAAAAAATATATATCTAAATATTATTTAGTCACTTGTTTCCAAAAAAAGTCTGTAGTGAATCTTCTCTAGTAAAAAATTATCACACCGCTATGGTTCATCGTCCATCTCATTACCCTTCTTCAGTATTTTCATCAATTCAGGTGACATGAAATATGGTTTCCCAGCGCTGCCATCATTCCTTTCGCTGTCTTCCACTGTAAATGGGGGGGCGTATTATTTTTTGCTTCAAAAATACAGTTGTTAGAGGGACGGTCCGTTTACTTTCCGCGTAAAATATCTGCATTTTGCCTGATACTGTAAAGGTTAATAATTGAAATTTGAATACATTTGAATTTTTTAGTACTTATTTGCCAGGTATTTTCCTTCATTTTTTTGCGTAAGCATGAAATTTCACATACAAATGAACATTGCTTTTGCTTTCATTGGTTTTGTTGTATTTTAAGTTGAAAACCTTCAATTTCTTCATGCTACGATGTAATAATAATCCGTTGAATCTTATCATATATAATATCTAGGAAATGTGCTCTCACATACTTCTACAGTGTGAAACATCACTGTTAATGTATCAATTTTCTATTGTAACTTTATTCAAGCACAATTTCATGGTGATATAAATCCCACCAAAAATAAAAGTAAAAGTAAAAATCGCCACTCACAAAAGCACATAAACGTAGTGCCCACGGCCATTTCATAAACGCCAAAAAACGCGCAACAAATGCAATACGTTCCCAACGTGACGATAATCACGGGCACGTAAAAATAGTTCAGCTCCACATTTATGTATGCGTCTAAGTTTGCGTCTAGATCCAACTTTATGGCTCCCTCGAAGTAGAAGTAGGATAGAAGGCCTAGAATTAGATTTAGAATTAGAAAATTAGAATGTGAGGCGCTCGGTGCGCGAGTACCGTATTTCCTCGAAATACGCACCCCCCGAAATACCCCCCCCCCTCGAAGTACCCCCTCGAAATACCCCCTCAAAATGGCCACTATGAATTTATAACCTCCCTCCCTCGAAATTCCCCCCCACCAATTTAGTGTATAGAGAACGTAAATGACAAAAGCTGCGGTTTGTGATCAGGGGAACGCAGAACACACGTTAAAAACAATGACTGTGTTATGTAAGAACAGTGTTTGTACCGTCTACGTATTTACTTATACAAGTCTACAGAGTCTTATACATGGCGGTTTTTGTTGCATTTTTCTACGTCTGCGATGTTTCAAACGACAATTTATTTAGTACTGGGATTTCAACAAATTTCTGGCGAAATAATAAACCCTCGTCGAAATACCCCGCCTCGAAACACCCCCCTCGTTTAACCCCCCCCTCAAAATTTCCACTCTGAAAAAATAAACCCCTGGGGGGTTATTCGAGGAAATACGGTATATAAGCGCGCAAAATTTCGCTGCACACACTAGTTTACTGCGAGTCAACTAAATATTTGGTAGACTCATAAATCAACTTTGAATGGCATTTGAGTTGACTGGAATCAGGTGTTCGTCAACTGCAATTGAAGGAGAGTAAAAATAATTCATTCCAGTATACTCAAATGCGTTCAAGGCTCTTTTATGAGTTTACTAGATTTTTAAAATGCGTGGACAATACGTACAGTGAAAATGTAACAAACTGCGTATAAACTGAAGTAAATGTCACCTCACTGAAGCATATATTTATGTTAAATTCAATTTATGTAATATGTCTGATTCAATAACTTTTATTTTAACTTGTTGCGACTACCTATGTAAATTCCCCACATTGGTAACCTTCACATAGTGAGTGATTAGTGACGTTTTTCTCTCAATCCATCTTTTCTTTCAACTTTTTTGATCATCTAGAGAACCTTGTTTTTTAAAATTTCATCCTTTCAATTTGTCACCTTACAATTACCCAAAAGTCACAAGTTTTTAGAAATTTTCCCCACTGAACCAACGCACCCATTCCGACAGTGATAAGAATTTTTCCCAGAAACAACAAGAAATCAGTGACTTTGCCAAGGACAAAAACTCTCAGCATGTTGCGCAGTAGCAACGAAAACGCATCTCGCGCGGATTTGCAAAATCCACCCCCGTGTATGGCCATCTGAAATTTTTTCAAACTTGCATAACTTTAAAAAAAGAATTTATGTTTGAAAAGAATTTATGTTTGAAAACTGACCATGATGTAGGCGTTTTTCGACAAAAAACGCAGAAACTTTTCCAGCAACCAAAAGACCCATTTGAGTGCCCTGGATTGCATAGAGGTTTGTTTGAAAAAAAAAGTTTTTAAATGGGTTTAAAAAAGTCGTTTCTAAAAACCTGCACCCACTTTTTGAGACAATCTGCCACCGGGTTGTCCACTCCCTTCACTTTGCTTTCAATGTATTCAAAAAGTGCTCTTATGAATCGAACGATTGCCAAGATTAGGGATCCAAATGCCAATGAGCCCAAATGATACCTGTAACGTTTTTCGTTAATCGTTTTGTACGTTTTTGTAATTTTGTTTTGCGAGTGTTCTGCGCGCCACCGCCAAAGCGAAATTTGGCGATTGGCGCTATTTTACCCTGGCGCTGGGATACGTTAAAGCGCCGTGGCGCTTGGCGCTATTTTTCTATGGCGCCAGAAATCATGCCGGCTGGCGCTTGGCGCTAGCGCCGAAGCAAAAACGCCATGGCAATGAGCGCCAGAGTCCTGGCGTTTTTCACGTCACCACGACTTTACTACTACTAGTCCTGGAATGGCGCCGTTTAATAGCGCTTAAGTGTGCCAGATCCACGTAGCCATAGGCGCTTTGCGCTTGGCGCCATTTTTCGCTAGCGCTTTTCCATCACTACTCACCACTTGTAAAATGGAAATTTACTGAAAATAGCACTCAATTCTCCAATCGCACATCCAATCCCTTTCAAAGACACTTCATCGTCAATTTAAAAAAAAATCAATTTAAAAAACACATTTTTTAAAAACCCACCTAACAGCCCTATAAAACCCCTGCAGCACAGGCATGGCGGGCACATCCTTCGGTTTCTGCCAAGCCCAATAATAACTCGCAAAGGCCCCAGCTAATACCAACTGCCCCAGTGCGTCGGCGAAACACAGCCCCCAGAATAGACCGAACGCGTTCAATAGCTTGGCGTACGTGAGCAGGGGGTTCGTGCTGGACACGTTGATGAACGTGCAGAATGGCTCCTGGGGGTTGGGGGGGCGGGGTTCGTGGAGAGGGATGTTCTGAAAATTTCTGATGTTTATGGCGAGGAAAGCTTTCTTTGGACCGAAAGCAGAAATTGTCACTACTTATTCACCAGGTATGTTGCACTTTTTGTGTCAGGACATTGCTGCAAGCCCCTATTTTTGCTTCAAATCACTCCTTTTTTGTATTCCTTATTTCATATTTTCAACAATTTTGGCTATTTTGTTTGTATGCCTATTTTTCCCGTTTTTCCCGTATTTTTAAATGGTTTTCCCCCATTTTCTGCATTTGACCCCTTGAACAGGCCTATATATTGAACCCCCTTAACCAGGGACGTATTCAGGATTTTTGAGCGGGGGGGGGGCTGCTTGTTTACAGAGGCCGGCGAGGGGGGGGGGCTCAGCCCCCCCCCCCCTAAAATTTTAGCTACATAGTGGCGGAATGGCGCCATGGAGCTGGCGCCATTAGTACGCGCCACGCTATGGCGCCATTGGCGTTGGCGTCAGCGCCATGGAATGCTGTATATGTATATGTAAATATACATACAAAACAGCAAAAAAAACACAACATTGAGTGTATTTATAATGATTTGTGGCCACATGGAGCAAATCCGATGATAATACCTTATGTCTGGTGAAGAATGCGCGCTTGCGCGCAAAAATTTTTACGCTGACGTTGAAAAAGTCGCATTTTCCGGTCACTTTTTGGTCTCGCCCCGGGAGGGGGGGGGGGCTGCAGCCCCCCCCCCCCCCGCCCCCCCCCCCCTGGATACCGCCCTGCCCTTAACACCCCCCCTCCAGAAGAAAAATGTTCAGCTATCTATCCGTTGGAGGAGTGATTCATTATCTCTGTTTGAACCATTTCTAATACCAACAGTCCAAATCTACAGGACCCCCGACCCAACCAACCAAATCCGATCCCAAATATCGACAGTCGCATTTACTTCCATTCGTCCACAGCACCCCCCTGTCCACTGGCACCCCCGGGCCGGTTTCATTCCCTGTATCATTGACATTGGGCACCCCCAATCGCTGGCAATTCGGCTCGCCCCAACTTTGCAAGTAGGTCGCCACTGAAGCCCAGTAAATGAATACGACCATTTGTAGGATGAACGGAACTATTGGGAAGAATAGGGCCGACATCATGTGGGTTAGCGCCCTGGAATGTGGGGGGTGCGGTTTTGCAGGGGGGTCTATTTATTTGCGGGGGTGGGGTCGCGTTGCAGTGGGCGTATTGAGAAAGTGTGGCAGACGGTACGGCCTTGCGGTAAAGCGCGCGGTATGGTAACTTTCTAAAAGTGCGGTAGACGGTACGGTACGGTAAATTTTTCAAAAATGCGGTGCGGTATGGTACGGTAATTATGCCGCCCTACTTAGCACACTATGTAGTTGACAACCAAAGGTTGCAATATTGATAAAAATCTGTTTCCAACACATTTGTTTTTGCCATAATGAATCATTTTTGGTTTCCATTAATAGTAGTTGACGAACTCTTCATTACAGTTAACTCAAAAGCGTTTAAAACAGATTTATCACGTTTGAAAACTTTGTCAACTAGTATGTGAACTGACTTGCTGGACTCGATAATCATGGCCACCGCAATTTGTATCCGTTTGTGCATGATCAGCAGAAATATCGCGACTATGGCGAACAGAATCGATAGGACCACGGCTGTGGGGTAAAAAATTGGGTTTTTGGACCTTATCCAAAAATTACGCTACCTAAAGTTAATGGTTGAAATAACATGTGTATTAAATATCGACATTTTTTATGTTGAATATCTTGAAAAACAGATTTCGAGAAAATGTTATTTTAAGTCTTTTATTGCCAATTCTTTGAGATTTTTGAAATTTTTTCCTAATTACCCCAAAGTGTCAAAATATGACACAAGGCAGCATTAGATGGTAGCAAGGACGCTGAAAAAAATTTGGAAAATGAAGGAAAATGTTCGGAACCAATTCTATGCGCCGTTCAATTCAGTTCAATAAAATTTATCGAAATTATGGATTTATCGACTTGTAGCACTATCGACACCTCAATCGACACCCAAAACCGACCGATCCAAAAAATCAAATCGGTCATCTCCAAGTACGCGTGCAAATCGGCCGTCAACCTAACATCGGTGCCGCTGCCCGACTCGTCCAGCGTGTACCACCTCCACCAGCTGCCCGACGTGCCCACCGCCAAGATTCCCACCACGAAGATTATCGAAGACCTGTGGGGGTTTAGATTGTGAAATGTGTGTTGTGAAAGCGCTGGCGCCAAAACAGAATGGCGCCACGGTGCGGTTAGCGGCATTTTGCGGTGGCGCTATCGGCGCTGGGGCTGGGGGTTGGAAAAACGCCATGGTCTTCTTGGGACTTTGCGCTAGCTTTTAATGGCGCCAGGAAAAAGCACCTGGTGCTAGCGCCAAGGCGGAAAGTGCCATGGCGCTCTTAGTGTTTTTTATTTTGGCGCCGTTGGCCAAAATCCTAGCGCTTTTTATATCGCTAGGTTTATGTTGCCCAACGGTTTATTTTTTAGCAACCCGATTTTTGTGGGATTTATCAGCACGCTGTTCAGAGAATGTTGTCGGATTTTGGTGAATATTGTGGAGGGAAAAATTTCACAGTACTGAAGGAGTGAGGGCGATTTTATGTGGAGATTTTTATCAGATGTAAATAAAATGGCAGATTTAATTGTATGATATGATTGCATGTCAGAGATCTTTTTATACTGATTTGAACTTGTGCCGAGCTCTATTTTTTTGTCTTGGCACCACAAAACCAGGGGTTTTGTAGATTTGGACCCCCGCGGGGGTTCATATAGATAGTAAATCGCTCCTCCGGAGGGATAGATAGCTGAACATTTTTTTGGGCGGGGGGGGGGGGGTTCGCAGGGTTCAATATAAATATTCGAAAATAGGCAATACGGAACATGAATTAGAATTTTGAAGGTGAAAAACTATAAAAGGTACGAAAATTAGCGATTTTGAGCGAAAATTGGAGCAAAATTTCTTTAAAATCGCTCCAGATAGATAGATGATAGCTGGGCGATTGGGGGGGGGGGGGTTTAGGGGATAGTAGCCCAAAATTTTGCTTCCGGGATCTATAGATAGCTGAGCGGGCTTCCGGAATAGATAGATGCTGGCGGATTTGGGGGGGTCTCCCCCAACCCCCTACTAAACCCCTGCACAAAACATTTAATTTCAATAACATATAAATCAAACTGCCCAATGAAAAACATCACGTAAATTACTACAAATTTTTACCAGATCATGGGGCCGGCTAGCCATCGCATCAGCGCTATCCATATGAATGCTATTAAACCGGCGGTTAATAAGAGGGTGACTATTTGCGGCCACGCCTTGTTTAGGTCCATTAGAATGTTTTGGCCGTATTGACGCGCATTGAACAGCCATTTTACTAATCTGAAGTTTGTGGTGCATGGGGGAATTATTTCAGTCACAAATTACTTTATATTTAGATACTTTGCGAGAAGGTGAGAGAAGGTACCTGATACGGAACCCTGCAACATTATGACGGCCATTTCCCACACTCATGTAAAATTTGTCAAAATCTCATGTTAAGTGTAACATTCCCAGTAAAAAGCAAATTTCACCATAAGAGCATTTTACATTTTACATGGTGCGGGACTGGATCTGATACCTGCTATTGGACCCCACTACCCAATTTGGACTTTAAAACAAACCACACTCGATCCCAAAATCCCTGGTGCAATGCTGAAAAATAATTTTCCCATCCCCACCCTACTTTAACCTCCAAACAACCTCCCACCCTCCCTTTTCAACCTACCTTTTATCTCCAAACAACGCCTGCACATTTGGAGCCGTTTGAGCGGCCAATAGATCTGTTCCATTTCCCAGGGCCTCACTCATGTTGGTCAATTGTTCCCTACCCACGGAGGTAGTGTTGCCGAGGTGCAAAAGTACACTGGGTACACATCTGCCTACCACTGTAGAGGGTTTTGTAGGTTGAATTAGGTTTGAATGGGTATCCGACCCCAAAATTAATTTGAGAAGTCATGTGAGAAATAGGGTGTCAAAAACTTGTCCTGGCACAGAATGGAATGTTAACATCATTGACTGAAAGTCATTCATTCAAAACACCATTCAAAAATATTTTCAAAATGGAAAGTTGACATCATTGACTGAAATTCATTTATTCAAAATACATTTCAAAAACATTTCACTCAGTTCCAAGTGACAACTGAAATGGTATTTAGATCCTATAAATGTTTAGCATGAATTCCAATGTTCTGAAATTTAACACCTATGAATTTTACAAGTATTTACCAGAATATGGTCAAGTCAATGTTAATTGAGTTCATTTCAAAGCCGGTTTTAAATCCAATCCCAACACACCTTGTCCACTGGCAATCACATAAGAAGCACAGTCACCCATCCTAACAGCCCTTTCAACATCCTCAAAACTTGTCCACAGACTTTTGTCCACATTTTCCTTGCACACCATCTGTTTGACACCCTGTTCAAATGTGTTAAATGGGGGCTGGGGGAGGCCAAAGGCAAAGGCTCCCCCCTGGGCTGCTAGCAGAATGTTTTCCTTGAGCATTATGTAGGACATGTAGTATTTGGGGCACTCGGAGACACAGACCTGGGGTGGGGTTTTCGGTCTTGAATTTGGTGTGTTGGTGCCAATAAAACTAAAATGTGTCCTGTAGAATGCCCTGTAATGTGTAAAATGTCATGAAAAATGTAAAATTTCATGCAAAATGTCAATATTTATGTAAAAAGTGATGTCAAATGTCAAATTTTCTTTTATTTATCTTTACTCATTTCCAAACACACTGTAACTAAACATCCATTTTTCCTGTATCACAGCATTAGTTTTATTTACAAATAAACTATACTGTATCTCTCGACCCTTTGATTATGACCCACCAAAGGTCCCAATACCTCAGTACACCCTTTTCTCACCATACATAGAAAAAACCACCCTCAAATAACCTGTGGTGTAGGGCATCCATCAATCGCTGCAGCGGCACTTGTGCACTGTGCCAGGTCAAAAAAGTACAAGTAGGGTCTATCCCTCAAATCGTACCTCCCCTCAACCTGCCTGCCACACAGTCTGCCTTGTGAATCACTGGGAAATAGTAAACGCTCTGGGTTCCCATAGAGGTAGGCTGTATGGTTTTTGGGCAGGGTTTTAGTAGGTTGCTTTGAGGTACATGCAAATTTTTGGTAAGATGAAACTGACAAAAATAGCCAACTGCTGACCAGACAGCTATGAAGCCAAGTAGTAAAAAGCAGCAAATCACATCGGTGCAAGATCTGTGATAGTGTGGTGTGAATTGCAAATACATGGAATTTATGTTGGAATATTTTATACTGAAAAGCAGCACTTGACTTGTGCCACATATTATTGACCATGCAAAAACCTTAGAAGGATTAAAATAATACCCTTAAATTATATTTCATGAAAGTCCAACACAAGCATCCACTACCCTAAAAGCCTACAACAGCCTACATTCAACCTCCAACAAAACAGGCTGCTTCAATTGCACCTCTTAGCCAAGTAAGGATTATGCCCAGGCTGCATATACTGCCTAGCCTCCTCCCTCCCCCAAGCCTGTCTCAGTCTGGGTGAACCTGGTCTGGATGCGTAGGCGGGCGGCGTGCCGCACCTGAGCATGAGCTCGCCTCTGGTGGACATGTTGGTCTGGTCGGTTGAGCTGAGGCTGGTTGAGGGTTGGGGGGTTTGTGGGAGGTACATATGTATTTGTAGTGTGTAGGTTTTGACATTGCTAGGGGTTTTCTGATTTTGCACCTATGATGGAAGGATAGTATAGTGGAGGCTTTTTTCTCTGAGAAGATGTGAAATATTCTCTAGTGATGGGTATTATGATAGCGGTTATTGTGTAACATGCTTATTTGGGCACCAAATCCTGAACAATGATTTTTGTGAGACATTGGTTCAAAATAGACTGTTTGGGGGTTTGGACATTTACAATGCATATCGGGTACACAGAGATTGTGGGACGTGTGGACAGATTGCAAATGTATTTTTATTGATAGTGAATCGAGGTTAAGCGGAAGCCCCCTCCGAATGCTTTTTCATCATAGATAGATTTTTTGCCCACAAAAACCACCTGTAAAAGGTCTCATAGCTTCCACTGGAGCACATTGTATTGTAACAAGTGCACTCGCAAGCCTTGCACGATCGGCCATTTCTACTCCTCGCCATGGAACTGGAACTGTAACTATCCAAACTGTAACTGGGGCCACTGGAACGGGACTTTCCATAGTAGCCGCTGGTGCACGTGGAACACCTGGTCGAACGCGTCCTGGGGCTCCGATAGCTCGCCGATGTCGAACAGGATGTGCTCGTTGTCGGCGGCGATGGGGACCGTCTCTGACTCCGCCTTCTGCGCTGTTTCGCTTGCGATTTGCGACGTCTGATTGATTGCCGGCCATTTTGTCCGATTTCCGGGGGTCCCCTTCGTTTGCTCCTGGCCATTTTTGTGTCGTCGATTTTAGACAGTCGATTTGTCGATTCGTGTCTTTTTCGGTTCCGCTCGACTTTTTGTCACATTCTTTGATCGACTAGATAATGGTCGAAAATCGGCGAGCGGTCGATTATTTGCCTGGCCATGTGGTTTTGTGATTGGGTGTGTCATGAATCCACGATTGCCCTGAATGCGTGTGAGAAATAGCGACGCTACAACGCCATGCGCCTTTGGCGCGAACGCCATTTTTTAAAGAGCGCCATAGTCCCTTTGCTCACTGGCGCCATTTCTCGCTGGCAAGGGATGGAAAAAAACGTTGTTTTTTAAATTACTAAATTGATATTTACATGGTAATAATCAGGTGATGAAAACTTTCAGTTAACATTTGAAAAAGCGGTTTTTAATGTTTGAGTTTCTTGAAAATTCTGGCTTTCCCGGGTCTTGGCACGTGCTTTTTTCGAGGCGCCCAACGATTCATTTTGCCTGATTTGTTTTCATCGGTATTCGGTGTATCATGTAAAAACGTGCTCGATAGCCGATGGCAGACATAATGTCTTCCTATCTAACTCCATTGTTGCCTAGCGCCTTTCATATCCCTATCTAGTGATGGAAAAGCCGCTAGCGCCAAAGCAAAAAGCGCCATGGCGCTTGGCGCCAGAATCCTGGCGCTTTTTCCATCACTATATCTTGCCGCACGCGCGCACGCCATTTTCAATACAACCAGTGTGAACATCCTTTGTTGTGAGACACAAGAAATCACCTATTGAATGTCAAGGCAATGTTTCGACAATCACTTCGGCAAGAAATGAATATGTCTGGAGGTGTGCCAGGTTTATGTAAATCTGTATGGATGTATATAATGGCGCTGCGCACACTAGTTTACTGACAGTAAACTGAAAATTCTGTGAGCTCATAAATTCACTTTGAATTATTTTTTGAGTTGTTTGTCAACTACAGTTGACAGAGAGTAAAAAAAACTCATTCCAGTAAACTCATCGATCGACCTTGTCCCCATTTGAGTTTACTGGAATGGGTTATTTTTACTCTCTGTCAACTGCAGTTGACGAACACTTCATAAGCTCAAAAGCCAGTCAAAGTTTATTCATGAGTTTATTAAATTTTTAAATAACTCCATGGTAAACTAGTGTGTGCAGCGACAATAATCTGCAGCATTTGTGTATAGAGTAGTGATAAAAATGCGCATGCACAGAAATGAACTACTTGAATGTTTACTAAAGATTGTAAATACCCAGTGGCCTAGTGTCTTAAAATAAAAATCAAGGTCATTCACATTATTCTGTGCAATGCATTGTTTGGAGAAATATAATAAATTTATGTGAATAAATACATACTAGGTAAAATAAATAGGTATGTGTAAGGTGAATATGCAGGAGTGCCATAAAATTGTTAACAGTGTATATTATCGAATAAATGCAAAGGTATTTACATTATACTTTTTTACACTACACATTTTCACATGAAATTTTTTCTCTGGATTGAGTGGATGCTTGTGTGACTTTTGGGGATAATGGGAAAGTGGGAAAGTTTAGTGGGCGTTTTGTTGCACTAGTGGGAAAGTTTGAATCGAACTGAAAAGTGACAAGTACCTCACTTTACTGATTTAAATTGTCACTTGCAATTTTTTTGTCACTTATCAACTGCGCAATCTGCGCCAGTACACATTTTCAACTAAAGATACCAACCTTTTTTCCAGTGGGCCGTGAAATGTTGGATCATATTGCTTTGGTTTTCCTGAAAATTAATTTAAAATAGTATAAATAACTTTTCCTGAAAAAATAAAATGGTTAATTAATAGCCCTACACGTTAGTTTACTACTGAAATTTTGTAAACGCTTAATTAAGCTTTGAACTCATTTGAATTTACCGTTCCGCAAGTTCCGCAAAATGAGAAGTGAGAAGTGAAATGGCAAAGGCGAAGTAAAAGCGCAAAGGGAAGTGAAACGGCAAGCGAATTGGCAAAAGTGAAGTAAAAAAATAATAATAAAACGTTATTTCTCTTCGATTTTGCCATTTCACTTGCCAATTCACTTGCCATTTCACTTCGCCTTTGCGCTTTTATTTCGCCTTTGCCACTTCACTTCTCATTTTGCGGAACTGGCCCCTGGTGTCTGTCAACTACAATAGATGAATATAGAAAATGACTCTTTCTAGTAAACACAAATGTGTTCACAGCTGATTAATGAGTTTGCAAAATTTTGGTTGTGAACTAGTGGGTGTAGGCATAATGCTAAACTTCATGATATTTTTTTAAACTCTCAAATAACCAAATTACCAGCATTTTCTTGCCAAGCTTCCGTCGGCTGTGGCTTCTCATCAGTAGTACCGTAAGTTTTTTGTCCCATTTTAACTCAACAGCATTGTAAAATTCCAAAAAGACAGGGAATGTTTTAAATTTGATTAGACAAAACAATTTCAGTCCAAAAATTTCTTGTGTTAAAAATGGTCATTTAAATGCACATTAAGCGTGTTTCCAGCTTGCATGGTAACACATTTTGTCGTGCTAAGATTAAATAGCATTTGCATCATTGCAATACATAAATTCACTGTAAATGTAAATAATAGTCGAAAAATGTGTCGCTGTATGCAATTTGAACGTTATAAATTACTCAGAATTTCATAGCCATAACAGTAGGTATTTATTTATTGTAGCTAGACGAAATTCAGTTTTTTTTTGTCCTTTGATAGTTGATTCACTTTTACGCATCATAGATTCTATATCAATACTCGCTGACGATGGGAAACAAAAAAATTGTGAAAACGTTTTATGGTTTTAGGGAAAAATAAATATATGTGGAAAAAAATTTCATGAAAAATCGTTATCTGAAAATTGTGAAAGGTACATTTTGAATTTTCTTAACAAAAGACCTTCTAAACAGCGAGATACTGTTTATAAAAATAGTGTGAAAAGGTTTTGTTCCTGCTAACATGTGTTTGCTCCATAAAATTTTTTCTATGGGTGATTATCCGAACAAAAGGACTCATGCTTATACACCAGTGACATGACACTGTACGCACGGTTATTCATGTCACACGTTGGAAGTGCGCCAATGATAATTAAAGCATGCGATCTTTGTTAAAAATGAAAAACATGTTGTTGTAAGTGCATTAACGAAAATATTGTTGTGAGTACGTTAACGTAAAACGTTAAAACAGCGATGAGTGTTTTCATCCGTTCATGGCCATCCAATTCGTTAAATATCGTTGGCACGCTTCCAACGGGAACCAACAGTGCAAGGTGTAAAGTCAGTTGGAGTATAGCTTTTACGATGTGGGTACAAGGTGCCTGTGCCAATGTCTGTACATAGCACATGCTAAAGGGAGATCTGATAAATGCCTGCATTAGCATTGTTTATGGAATTAATCGAATTGTTAACCTAAACCTGGAGGCATTCCCGCACCCTGTAAAGTGTCAAATGTCACGCGAAATACCAATTTAAAAAAATCGATTTTATTACTGAGCTTTCGACATTTTGCATGACATTTGACAAATTTTAATTACATTTTACACGACATTCGACACTTGACTTTACAGGGTGCGGGACTGCCACCAGTGGTTTTCGTTGAATTCGGACACTTTCCATTTTTTCCATCTACACATGCATCTCGGTTGGGGCACACACGCTGCGTACTCAGTTACACGCAATTGGGTACACACACACACACTAGTTGACATCGACACCAAATGTCAACTGGTTCCGGTCCCAATTCAAAGCTTGCATTTGAGCGTTGATCGTCGGCTCGTCAGCAAGCTTTGAATCGGCATCGGCACCAGTTGACATTTGGTGTCAATGTCAACTAGCGTGTGTAGGCCCAATGGACCCACACACACACTAGTTTGTCATTGCAAATTCGTGTCAACTGAATGTCAACTAACATTTTAAAAGCATCACACTTAACAGAAACAATGAAAATTAAGTGTCACGATGTGAAAATAACTATTGTCACATAGGAAAGTTGAAATCACATAATTGACCAACGTTTAGTTGAATGAAATCAGTTGACACGAATTCCGATGTCAACTAGTGTGTGTTGGCCCAAATCTGTCCATAATTGAATTTCCCACGATTCACCGATTTTTGACCGAAAAAACACCACAAAATATAATGAAAAATTTCACACATTTTCCCATCGTTACGCGGTCATTCAGCGTGGAAGGATGTAAATATCGTACGGAATAATGGAATATAAATGAGATTCAGAAGCCATCGAAATGCCAAACATATTGAGCTTTTCTGTTTGCTGTTTGTACAGGTGTATTTGGCATATGGTTATAGAAAAAATTCTAAAGTGTTCGATTTCTGTGTATCATAAATCAAAAAGCATGTTATATATTGCCTACCTATATTTAGTTGTAGATTTTTCTTTTCTACCGTATTTCCTCGAAATACCCCCAGGGGGGTGATTGTTTCAGAGTGATAATTTTGAGGGGGGTTAAACGAGGGGGGCTTATTATTTCGCCAGAAATTTTTTGAATTTCCAGTTCTAAATTGTAGTCTGTAACGTACGCAGACGTAGAAAAATGCAACAATAACCGCTTTATATAAGAGTGTTTCGAGGGTATTTCGAGGAAATATGGTATTCACTGTTTTTGCGAAGGAAACAAGAAGTAAGGTACAAAATTCACTTGTAATTTTTTGCCCATTATTTACCTAGGTATACTTATGGATATACCTATTTACATTACTTATTTAGTGCAGCTATATAAACATAATAAAAATATCGGTTATATCAAAATCGACCGATGTATAATACTAATCTTTTTCCTTCTAAGGATCTATTTTTTGAAAAAGCAAAGCAATAAAAATGCAATAAGTAACTTTTCGAAAAACATAACTTTTTGATAATAAAAAATATAGCCTCTAAGTAATTTAGAGAAACACGTAGACCCTTTTCCCTCGAATATTTCCCTATCTGAATAAAAAAGCAACAATGAAATATTTTCGATCACATTACATCGCTTTCGCTTTGGGTGAGCTGAGCTAGGTGCACGTTTTTTTCACGTGATTGAGGTATTCATCAAAATACGGTAACACTAAATACCGTATTTCCTCGAAATACCCCCCCCCCCCTCGAAATACCCCCCCCCCCCTCGTTTGACCCCCCCCTCCCCTCTCGGGACCACTATGAAACATTCACCCCCCCTCGAAATACCCCCCCCCCAAATTGAATGTAAAGGGAACGTACATGACAATAACTGTAGTTTGTGTTCTGTGTACTGCAGAACACACGTTAAAACAATGTCGGTGTCACGTTAGAACAGTGTACATACCATCTACATACTAATATTAGTCTACAGAACCTTATAAATGGCAGTTTTTGTTGCATTTTTCGACGTCTGCGTACGTTTCAGACGACAATTTCGTACTTGGTTTTCAAAAATTTTCTTGTGAAATAATAACCCCCCCCCCCTCGAAATACCCCCCCCCTCGTTTACCCCCCCCCTCTCGGGACCACTATGAAACAATCACCCCCCGGGGGGTATTTCGAGGAAATACGGTATCTGTATAGTTCGGTCGGTTAGCTATAATATTTGTTCGTACCTATAAGAACATCCTATAAGTTCGTACCCTACTTAATAAACAATAACAGTAATTACGTTTTCAAGTGGGCACTTGTTTCTATCATCAACTAAAGCACAGAGGCACTTGAAAATTAATACAATTTCCATGTTTATTGAGTTTATAAGATAACTTTGGGTTTTCGAAATCAAAGTTGTTAAAAGGTACGTACGTTTACTCGAAAAATACGCGTACGCGAGTACGCGGTAAATACATTTACATATACTTTTAAAAAAAGTACCGTACGCACTTGTACGCGTACATTTTCAAAGCGTACGCGTACGGAAAATGTATTTCATAAATTTCAATGTGGGATATTTAACTGCTCAAACCGCAAGCTTTAAATAAAATGGTGCCATAATTTGATCAATAAACTTACGTAATATGGTCTGTTGTCTGTTCCACGTTAAAATTATCCCATATTGCCAACGTTATTTCTATTGTGGCAGAAATATAACGAATTTTTCGTCCATTATTCAGTTGGCATATGGTAGATTTCCGTGCAAAGTGTGTTGTCGATAAACTATATTTATAAAGTGGTCATATTTATCTATCATTTTCTTACAGAAAAGCATCATTGTGCTGTACACGTATGAAAACGTGCCAAATTCTATGAAGAAAAGTACTCATTTCTACACTCACAAAAAGTACCCAAATTTACGCGTAAGTACGAGTAAAATAAAAGTATTTTACGTTTTCTATACATTGTGGTGAGTAGAAAAAAAATACTTTACGTTTACATATACTTTAAAAAAAGTTCAGTAATTCTAACAACTCTGTTCGAAATGACCCTCGAGCGAGCCTGGGCGAGCTCACACTGTAAGTGTTTTGAAATAAAGTTATTTTATTAAGTTATGGCATTTTCTGGTCCCTTTCTTGTGTGGACCCATAGAGTTGCGTTTGCAGCTGATGTAAAATTCAAGCGTGCAAATTCACTGTAAAATGAAAATGCGAAATATTCACCTAGTGCTACCACGTTTACCAGAAATTTTGCATTCTGATTTGAAAATCAGTTTCCACCCTGTGATTTAAAAAAAAATGTGATTTTTTAAATAAAAATCAGCTGAAAAAGAAAAAGTGCCATCCCTATTCACAATCACAACAATAATATTTTAAACTTTTTGCAAAAATTCCACTCTTAAACCATTGGCTCAGTTCCAACGTGAGGCTTCAAGTTTTTACACGGTCACATTCGGTCCCATTTTGAATACTTAGGTATCATCCTAAAAACCCGCACAAACTCACCGCAACACCGAATCAGTGCGAGCCGATAACGATCGCATTCCTCCGTACGATTTTCTTCGTGTCCAACATGTTCAGCGGCGCCTTCGTTCTGCCCGACGTCGGCAACGCGCTGTCTGCCGTTCCACTCGAGACAGACGAAAGGGGGTCTTCAAGGGGGCGTAACCCCTACAAAACAACTTGCTAGCTATCTAATCATCTACGTATTTATGCTGAGGTGTATTTGGGGTAGGTACACCACATGCCCTGGGGGCCGTCCCAAGCCCAGTAAAGTGTAATGTAAGATGTCAAATGTCATGCAAAGTGTCAATTGTTATGACATGTAAAGTAAAGTGTCAGTTAGTAAAGTAAGTTGTAAAGTGCCAATGTGCTAATATAGACTAAACGTTGCCCGATTTTGTGGAATTTTTTCACAATTTTTTTATACACAAAATTAGCTAATGGTGTAATTTTTCAATCTATTTTAACCTATTTAAATTATTCATTTCGAGTGCGAGGTAAACGATATAACGTAATGACGATTCACCTAAATGGCTACCATATTACCTCGAATTAACCCCCCTTGAAATAACCTCCCTCGAAGTACCGCCCCAGGTCTGGGCGAGCTGGGGAATAATAACCCCCTCGAAATACCCATACCCAAATTGAGTGTAAAGGGAATGTATATCAAAATTTCTGGCGAAATGATAGACCCCCTCGAAATAACCCCCTCCCCTGAACATTTTCTGGCGAAATAATAGACCCCTCTCGAATTAATCCCTCTCGAAATTTTCTGACGAAATAATAAACCCCCTGGGGGTCTTTCCATGAAATACGGTAGATAAATATACAGGGCGATTCAGCATCTAAACAAATATCAACCCCCAAAGGTCCAAATCAAGAGACCCCCTAGCAGACCGACATGTTTTATGTTTGGCAGATTGTGTAGTTTTCCAAAAAAAAATTGCCACGTCGAGTGAATGTGGATGTCTGGAGTGATTTTCGTATCACATGTAAATAAATACATGTAGCATGTGTTTATCGGCTTGCATGGTGCGCGACATTAAGTTTGGCGGATTTGTGACGCGACGCACGTAAAGAGCGGAATACCTTGTATAATTCCCCTTGAATTGACCCCCCCACTTCGAATTGCCCCCCTCTCGAATTACCCCCCAGTGAAAAAGTCTCCACAACATAAAACCACGCAAAGCAAACAAAAATTTGAAAATTCGAAAATGTTTTCAAATTTTTGTTTCACCCCTAGAAAAAAAAATCTTCTCACTGCAATTTTTTTAGATCGGGATCTCGTTTGAACCCTACTTCCAGGGGCTCATTCAAAACTACATGGTAATATTTACGCATGGCATTTCCCCACCGTCATAAGTCGTGTCGCTGTTTATAAATTTCTCATTTGAGTTTATTGTGCACCCGCTGGGCAGGTGCTAATTTGTAAAAGCTTGCTACAAAGTATACTAAGTGAGTCTGCAAGCTAGCGCGCAAACAAATTTGCACATGCAAGTGTCAAATTTGGGCATTGTAGGCAGTCGATTATAGCCATTCAAAATGATATTAGGTAAATGATTTTTGTCAACTGTCATGCAAAATGTCAATTAAAATAGAAGAAAATATTTTTATTACTTGAATTTTTGACATTGTGCATGACATTCGATACTCGACTACACAGTTTTACAAGGGGCGGGACTGTCCGCGTTTGGTCAATTCCATTTAAGTATACTCAAAGTATGCGCCCACAATTGATTATGTCTTGGTCGATAACGCACGAGCTGGATACTTATGTACCTATGCACTTCACTAAAAATGAAAAAGGCGGAGTCGCATACAAATGACTGTTTTTTTCTCCTGAAACGGTTTTTCTTTTTTTTGGAACAATTTTTATTTTATTAACGATGACGTCAACGATGGAGTGTTTCTGTCAGAAAAATGCATAGCATGTGGTCAGCCGAGTATACGAGTGTAGTATACCAATTCATAGTCTATTGGATGGCTGCTACTACTGTGAAATTGGCTATTTTTTATTTCCACATGCAAATCGTTTTGCACACCAACTTGCAAACGCCTGAAATTTAGGCTAGGCTTTTGATCAACTGTTATTATTATTTATATAAATATAGTGAGAGTGTTCCGCCCTTGGGATTTGTCATTACTGTGCCTTGATAAAAAACTGTATCCGTTAAAACGCGGACAATCTTCTATTTTCTATAACGTGTCTCGGGGAAAAATCTGCATAATCATAGTTGTTTTCGTCGTTTTTACGGTGGAGTATGTAAAAATGTCTGGTGCCAGTCCCAGACCATGTAAAATGTCAAATGTCATGCAAAGTGTCTAACGCTGCCATTTTGCAGGACATTTTCCAGGGGGCAGGCCTGATACGCACATCTGCCCGTTACGCACATTTGCCCGTTTTTTCACTTGACACTTTTTCAAGTGATTTTTAAGATGTGAGTAGAGTGAAAAAAAGTTGCGCAATGACATTAGTGAACTTTTTTCACTTCCCTCATATCTGAAAATCACTTGGAAAAGTGTCAAGTGAAAAAAACGGGCAAATATGCATAACGGGCAGATGTGCGTATCAGTGCACCCCCTTTTCCAGGACTTTTGACACTTTGCATGACATTTGACATTTGACAGGGCATTTTACAGGGTCTGGGACTGCCCCTGGTGACATTAAAGCGCCATTGAATGTTGTCGTCCTTGTAGTCATTACGAAATTTCGTTATATCCATAACTATGTAAAATACACCTAAATACGTCTCCAGCCGGGGGTTACTCGACTGTTTTTGGATTAATTAATTTAATTAAAAATTTATAAACGAAAATTCATAAAGGTGTGCCAGTCGCCGGCTGTCACTGCGACGTCTTATAAAACATCAAGCTAGAAAATTATCGTAATTCTGCGATTAAGTCCCCATAGGATAATTTTTGTGAGTCTTTTTTGACTGAGAAGCGATTTTTCAATCAGAATATAAAATATTTGTCGAGAATATACCGTTAATCAATTAGGTAGTTCCTTAAATCTGTAAGTCAGAATACAAATGACGTAATTCAAGCCGTGTTATCATTGCTAATGAATGAACATCAGCTGTAAAAAATACATGTTTTTAAAGACAATATAAATAGAAATATTTAATTCCACCCGTCAGAGAAATAATTAATTATTTCCTCACTCAGCTAACAGAGGGGGGGGGGGGGGGGGGGGGTGCGTTCTCGAGGGGGACTCATTCGACGGGTTACGGTCAACGATGGGTAAGTTCTCCAAAAAAAAACACTTTCTGTGTTTTGAGTTTTTCAAAAATGAATACCTGTGTTTTGAGTTTTTTTCTTGAAAAAAACTTGAGTAACTCTGTTTTTATTTCTGTGTTTTTTGTAAAAACTTGAGTTTTTTGAGTTTTTTTTCTAAAAAAACTCGAGTTTTTTCCAAAAGATTTGAGTTTTCCCCCAAAGAATTTTGATTTACAGCATTTCGGCCTGGAAACAGTAGTTTTCTTATAAAATATTGGTTTTGCACATGTTTTAACCCCACATAACATTTGTGTATTCATTCAAGTGTCAAAAAGTCCATAAAAATGTCCACAATGCGGACATCAACATCACAACACCAACAACAAAATGCCCAGAAATGACAATTTACGCAGTACTCCAAAATTCTTCAATGGATGTGCACTGTAAAATCCATCCAAAATTGTGAAGACACTTCACAACGCTGGCGCGTCCACACGCTTCACTATTGTATACATATAATTGCCAGCGCCATTGTAAGAAGCGTGAAGTGTCTTCACGCAGATATTCGTGATGTGTGTGGAAGCGCTAGCGTGCTGCGTGACGCGTCGGGAAGCGTCGGCGTCAAGACACTTCACGACGCTTCACCGCGCATCCACACACCCATTTTTTGCTGTGATGTACATTGGATACATGATGTACATCATCCCGGAGGGGGGTATTTCGAGGGGCGGGGCTTATTATTTCACCAGTCCATTTTGAGGGGAGTTAATTCAGGGTAATAAGGTATACTTAAATGTCGAAACTTAATTGTCACATCCACCATAAGATGTGCATGCCATCTTGAATTTATTTTTTGTACCATTATAAAATATGAATACATGTGAAATACGTACGATATGTACATACCGTATTTCCTCGAAATACCCCCCCCCCCTCGTTTGACCCCCCCCCCCCTCTCGGGACCACTATGAAACAATCACCCCCCCCCCCAAATTGAGTGTAAAGGGAGCGTACATGACAAATACTGCAGTTTGTGTTCTGTGTACTGCAGAACACACGTTAAAACAATGTCGGTGTCACGTTAGAACAGTGTACATACCATCTACATACTAATATTAGTCTACAGAACCTTATAAATGGCGGTTTTTGTTGCATTTTTCGACGTCTGCGTACGTTTCAGACGACTATTTCGTACTTGGTTTTCAAAAATTTTCTTGTGAAATAATAACCCCCCCCCCTCGAAATACTCACCCCCTCGTTTGACCCCCCCTCTCGGGACCACTATGAAACAATCACCCCCCGGGGGGTATTTCGAGGAAATACGGTATTTACATACTATAGATGCTTATCTTATCTTGTTTAGTTTAACTGAATTAATGTGCATTCAATCGCTTCGCTAAAAAAAACACAAAAACTCAAAAAACTTTTCTGTGTTTCCGTGTTTCTGTGTTTCTGTGTTCTCCAAAAAAAAACTCATTTGAGTTTTGAGTTTTTCAAAATTTATGAGTTTCCGTGTTTCTGTGTAAAACAAAAACACAGAAACTCAATGAGTTTCTGTGTTCAATTTCTGTGTTTTTTCCATCGTTGGTTACGGTATCAAAGTTTGTTGCTATCAACGACGCAACGTGTTGCATATAACGCACGGTGTCTTTCATTTAATTGATGCATATGACGTTATAAACGGGGAATGTTTTGGGTAAAATAAAAAATGGAAAAAGATTTATAAATATTAGGAATGCGTAAAAGGTATTCACGATGTCGGTGTAAATCTATGTAAATAAAAAATGTGGCCCTAAAATGGAGTGTGTTCCACTTTTCATCCCTCACGGTTTACAAGCTCACGTTTTTCATGTAAAATACTCCGTTTTACTTGCTCAAACGCACGATTTTCAAGCCACTGACATGTTTTTACATGCCCAATTGATGTGTCACTTTTCATGCCAGAGTATACCACTTTACGTGCCAAAGTATTACGGTTTACAAGCCACAGACATGCCAAATAAATACCGTATTTCTTCTAATAGAAGCGCGTCCTTCTATTTTTTCATCAACTCTTTTACCCACCGTTCTATTGGAGCGATCAATTCTCTCTATTGGAGCGACCGATCGATTTTATTTTATTTTATTTTAATTTTATTAATTTTCCATTTTATTTTATTTCATTCTTCAATTTTCCATGTTATTTTTATTTTTTATCTGAGATTTTGCCAACCCTGCCCAGTACTCACTGAGCATCAGCCTTGTGCGTACCGGGAATTTGTGCATGGCGGGCTCAATTTTGTGCGCACCGGGCATTTGTGCGTACCAGTGCACCCTCTTAAGTTTCATCATACAAAATGATGGAAGTGTCTTACATCATCTCTTCCAGCAGTTTTATGATGTACTTTCCATTGGAGATACAATTTTATCGAAGACCCGCGCTTCTATTAGAAGGAATACGGTATGCCACACTTCACGTAAAAGAGTCAATTGACACAAAACACACAACTCCGGCTTGAAAAGTGGAATACTTATAGCAAGTAAAGTGTCATACTTTGGATGAAAACTGGCACAGTAGAGTAGCAAGTAAAGTGTCACACTTAGCTAGTAAAGTGACACAGAATGGCATGAAAACCGTGAGCTTGACAACCGTACGGGATGAAAAGTGGAAATCGCTCCTAAAATGTCTTTTTCAAATTCAATCTTTCGGCTGTTTTACACCCATAACCAGGCAATGCAACGATATGGACACTGCATTTTTCCAACAAGGACATAAGTCGAACAAAATACCTCCAAAAAGAAATCTGACGCGTTCAAAATACCTAGATTAAATTCAAATTTAGTTTTATCTGCCACCAAAAAGTCGCCTAGCCTAACTCAACTATCATACTGCAAGTAGATACTTTCCCCAGTTGTTTTGGACCGATCGCAAGCCGCCTCTACTGCGTCCATCAGGGAGCCTGCAACATGTCCGGAATAAAAATGGCAAAAATTCAAAAATTGGAAAGTTTCCAAAAAATTTTGACTGTTTAACTTTTTACTTGGGATTTCACTTCTCATTTAAAAATTTACCTTTGTTTCACTTTTTTACTTAGCATTTTACTTTTCTTTTATAATTAGTTTTTATTTTACTTCTCCACCTACTACATTGGCAATTTGGCACCATGCCAACGCCACCCAAACCCCCTGGACACCTCTAAAAGCTGTCCTTTCCAACTGGTGCATAGCGTATATACTGGAGCCCGCCGGCGACTGGACATCGTCCTTGAGTTGGGCTGGATGTTTTCCGGTTTCCAACACCAGTTTTGCTGCACCCACCAAAGTGTGCGCCGCTAGTTTGAGTGCCTGAGAAGGTTTTTCTAAGAACATTCTGGAGTAGCGATGTAAAAAGCGCCAAAACTTCCCAAAATCCACAAAATTTTCATATTTACCCACTTTAAAGCATAATCCCACAATACTGAAAACCCTAAACTAGTCAAAACGCCCTCCCCCCAACACTGACCCCCCCCCCCGCAATAATGAAACCCCCTAACACTGACCACTCCAACAATGAAACCCCCCAACACTGACCCCCCCCCCCACCACAACCATGAACTCCCAACAGTGAACTCCCCCCCAACTGTGAACCCGCCCCCAACATTCAATCCAACACTGAAACCCCACAACACTGAAACCCCCACTGAACCCCCCCACACTGCACCCCCCCCCGCACCAACCAACTCCCTGCCCAGTCCCACTTTGACCCCTCCATCAGCCAGGGCCTCTATAGCGCAGAGCATGTAACTGGGCCCGGAGCCCGACAGACCCGTCACGGGGTCCACCAGGGACTCGGGCACCTCTACTGAGAAGCCCACAGAGGAGAGAAGGTCGCCCACCGTGTCCCCGTCGCCGTCTCTGTGGGGGTTCATGGGGGTCTTTTTTTGGGGGGGGGGGGTCAAATGTCGCTGCACACGGTAGTTTACTGGCAAAATGTTTTCAAAATTTTTTGTTGTAAATTCAAAAATCTATTTTTAGGGCATTCAAAAATTTGAACATTCAAAACTTTCTGATACCGGCTTGGAGACATTTAATGCATATATTTAATTTAGTGTCAAAAAGTATTGCTTGTGTGCAGGGTTGGCAAAATCTCAGAAAAAAATAAAAATAAAATAAAAATAAAATGGAATATTCAAGAATAAAATTAAAAAAAATAAAATGGAAAATTTAAGAATAAAAATAAAAATTGTATAAAAATTTGAATTTTTGTAAAATTTTTGTAAAATTGTATAAAAATTCATATTTATGTAAAATTGTATAAAAATTCATATTTTTTGTAAAATTTTGTCTCATTGCTTGAGTCTCTACCTGTTTATTCATGGATCTCATGTTTATTCATGGATCTCAAATCTCATGTTTTATTTTGAAATCTTATCTTTTGTATCCAAATTATGTTGTGGTTGACTACAAATCTTATGTGAACATTTGGATACAAAAACATAAGATTTGGATATAAAACATACTATGGATACAAAAACACAAGATTTGGATACACAATTTACACTTTGCATGACATTTGTCATGACAATTGCCACTTTGCATGACATTTTACAAATGTGCCCAGCACACTCCAGTAGTCCTTCTACTGAAAATGCAAACCATTCTTATCGATAATTGTAACTTTACACTTGCAGCTAGCTAACAATACATACTGCATGCAACTTTTGAAAAGTAAGGGAAAAATTTGTCACAGGTTTTTCATGTATAGGTCTAATTATAACATTTTTCTGGCCTTGCATGTATGTTTCTGATTTTTTGTACAATTTTTGTAAAATTTTTGTAAAATGTGTCATTTTATTATATTAATGACTTTTGGGAATAAAATAAAATAAAATAAAATGAATCAAGAATAAAATAAAAATAAAATAAAATTTTTATACAATTTTTATACAATTTTACTAAAATGAATTTTTATAAAACCAACCCTGCTTGTGTGCATGTAAATTATTCATACAAATCGCAATTGCATGTTATGGTAACCCATTTGGCCCCCTAGGAACCCCCAAGCGACCACGAGAATACCCAATTCAAAATAAAATCATCCACCCCAACCCAACCCCAACCAACCTACAAGCATTTCCGAGGCAATAGGCACTAGCGCCAGCTCTAACTACAACTGGCGTGTTAGGCATCACCCTTACAACCCTACTTTTCTTCTGCAACAGGGACTCGATTGTCCTGGAGGCACTCCCAGACCCTGTAAAGTGCCCTGTAAATTGTAAAATGTCATGCTAATTGTATAAAGTCATGTAAAATGTAAAATGTCATACATAGTGTCTAATGTCATGCAAAGTGTTTAAAGTCGTGTAAAATGCTTTGTAAAATGCCAAATGTCATGCAAAGTGTCTTAAGTCATGTAAAATGCTTTGTTAAATGTCAAATGTCATTCACAGTGTCTAAAGCGATGTAAAATGCCCTGGAAAATGTCAAACAAAGTTTGATGACATTCTCCTGCGCATTTTCCATCACTTTTAACGCTTCGCATAACATCCGACATTTCACAGGACATTTTACAGGGTCCGGGAGTGGCACCTGGTGGTGATGCCGAGGGCAATGGACACGAGCAGCTTCTCCTTGTTGAACACCGGTGCCACTTCGGCTACTACGGCGCGCACCAAGGCCGGTTTGACGGCTAGGAAAACTACGTCTGATTCGTGGACGACTTCTCCATTATCGTGCGTTGTGTGCACGCCCAGGGCCTGGATTTAAGTAAGGGGCGTTTTAATTAGAGTTGTAAATACCACTGAACTTTTTCAAAGTACCTATATGTGAATGTAAAGTATTTATATTTTTACTCACTGAGTACAGAAAACGTAAAGTAGTGTTTTTAACATTTACGTGGAGTAAACGTGAGTAAAGTGCTTCACGATCGTAGGTAAACGTAAATACGCTTTCCCAACTATAATTTTAATGTGATGCACACACTTGTTAACATTTGAATTTCAACCGCAGTTTATGTCAACTCAGATTTCGAATTCACGTGTCGCAAAGCCATCTCCAAAATCAGATGACATTCAAATGTCAACTAGTTTGTGCTGCGCCTAAGGCGCTGGTATTTACCAAATTTTATTAGAGTGTAGGTAAGGCTCTGTAAAGGTCACCCTACATTCTAATCGCATCTGGCGCCTGGTAAAATACTACATAATTTTTAAATTAGACAAGTGACACATGACAAGGAAATCCTATTCATGTTCAGGAGTCAGTCCCGCACCCTGTAAAGTGTATAGTTAAGTGCCAAATGTTATGTAAAATAAAAAAGAAAATAAATTTTACTTAACTTTTTACTAAACATTACATTAACAAATTTGTACAACATTGTACAGTTTACATGACATTTTGTCATTTTACATGTCTCGTATAAGCCCCCTGGGTGCTGGGTTTTCCGATGCAATTCGGAAAATGCAAAATCAAGAGACCTCCTTCAAAAAAAACACAAACAACCAACTGCCATCTGTTTCAAAATCTCTCCATCCTTTCTGGGGCTGCTTGCCACCAAATCTGCCGCCTTGAATTTGCCAGAATTTATTAAACCCCTGGCTAGTCCCTGGGCCATTTTGCCAGCGCCAACGAAACCGACTTTTATCGCCTCAGTGGCCATGTTGGAACTTGGCACGGTTCCAATTTTGATATTTTTGTTAGTTTTTGTATTTAGTGTGGTGGATTTTTGGGTGATCTGAATGGTTATGTTTGTGTGTAATTTTGGCCGAAAAATTTGTGTGGGTAATGTGTGGGTTTTTTTTAAGTTTAATTTTCATTGAATTGAGCACTTGAATTGCCAGATATAATTATGGGAAAGTTGAAATACATATAGGTATTTTATTGCATGCGTAAATTATCATCGCAGAGAGTGGTGATGATTTTGTGTCATGTTTCCAAACATTTAAAACAAAAAAATTTAAATACAAAAAGCTATAAATACACCTTGTCAATATTCAGAAGTGCGCTATTATAAAAAGGAATTTTAAGTATCGCACTTAAAGCTGAAATCGCGTTTATGCAGTTCATTCTCATGTTTCTTCAAGTTAAACTTAACAAAAACAACATAGGTATCCTAATAATTATAAGCGAAGTGAACAGACAACTTTCATACATATTTATCAACCTATTTATGTATTTACGAATCTTATCCGCAAAGTGAATGTTCGTAAATATTATACACGTTTCAAGTTTCTCGGCGCATGACATTTACATTGCGCATTGCATCAGATTGCGGCCAAAAGTTCGATCGATTAAATTATAAATCGTTTATCAACTGCAAAAGTCTCTGAGTGTAATTGATACATCTACTGTATTTCTCCTAATACAAGAGTGGCGTTTTATTATTTCTTTCGTTTTTAACTGCCGTTATTGGAGGTGTCGTACTGGCTGATACGATACTGATCGGAGTGCATAGTGCACAGGGCCGTATCCAGGGGGGGGGGGGCTGCAGCCCCCCCCCTCCCGGGGTGAGACCTAAAAAGTCCCGGAAAATGCAATTTTTTTCCTATACATTTTTCGATGTTTCTTAAAAATTTTGCGCAAGCGCGCAATTTCTTCCCCATACATTGCATTTTTAGCGGATCGGTCCCCGTAAACAAATATCCTTGAAAATGAACACATTTTTGCGACTTTCGCTGCATATGTATGCGTATTTACATCTATATAATGCGGTTCATGGCTCTGGCGCAAGCGTTAAAAGCGCCATGGCGTGGCGCCTTGGTATGGCGCTAGCGCCAAACCACCTTTCCGTCCCTATATAGGGAAAAAATTTAGGGGTGGCTGAGCCCCCCCCCCCCCCCCGCTCCCCGGCCTCCGTAAACAAGCAGCCCCTCCCCCGCTCAAAAATCCTGGATACGTCCCTGATAGTGCATAGCATATAAAGAGTGTTACATTACCGTATTTTGAAGAATACAACCACTGCAAAAATTATGCACCAAATTCACCGATAGTAAGAGCAATGTAGTGTTTTTATTCAGATAGAATATGGTAGATTTCAGTCTAAAGTGTGCGGGCAGTGTACTGTAAATAATAAATATGTACGTTGTCTGAAAGTATTTACTGTCTCTCACTTTGAGAACGCGTTGTATTTACGGGGGCCCAAATCTGTGGGTTAAATTACAGAAAATAGAACACCGAACCTGTAGGAATATAAATAGTAAATTTTTGGTGGCTTTTTCTATTTCATTTCAACTTTGATTTTTCGTCAAGGCGTAAACGCCACTTTCATCGCATCGATTCAATGCCAGCCGATCGGTTATATGCGAAAATCATCAGAATCAAATCACAAATCGTCACAGTTAAGCAAGAAATAACGCAAAAAATCACATCAATTCACTCTGCCCCTATTAAAAGGCAATTGTTCGTCCCGTTTTCTGTGCAACCCCCCGTCTTCACCCAAAGTTGGCAGCCTGCCAAAATTGTCTGGCCCAGGGCCAAAAGTGCTCACGAGCACATCAGTGCCGAGAAGATAACAACCTACTGTGCCCGTAGCTTTGCGTCTACTAAAAATGGGCGCCCCCAGGGGGGTGCTATATACTGGGTTGGAAAAGTCGTTGAAATTGAAGTCGTATAGGTAGAGGGCTATGAAGAGCGAGATCTGGGTGTTGGGGGGGGGTATTTGTGAAGTTGGAGTGATGTTTTTTATGATGACTGTGATTTTTATACAATGTGCGGTATCAGTCGAGTTTCAAATTTTTTTCACATTTTGACAATTTTGGAACAAAAGGAGTAATTTTCACCCAAAAAATCCAGCAAGAAGTCAATAAGTACATGCTGTATGCAACAAAAAGTCAATTAGTCTGCTCTGTTGTGAGAATCTCCAACCATCAGTGTGGACAATGATTTCTAAAATCTAGTCAGAGAATTGGAAACGAAACTTAGATGCGCTTCTCTCGAAATAAATCTTTTGGACTTATCAACTTTTAAAAGTAGATGCCTGATGGTAGAGATTTCAATGGTTTCCAATAACAGTTAGCATTTGAACTTTGTACTTTGGCTCCCAGCCAAAAAAAAACAACAACAAAAAAAACCCACAGGTCTCCCCTCCGCGACCCTTTCCTGCATACTAGTGGGTATATGCTGGGCTAGCTGTTCCCCCGGCGGGGTGCACACTTGCGCCTCCAAATCGTATACTCCCGGTTCGGCGCGTTCGCATTCGCACAAAGTGTCGTTCTTGGCGGTGCCGACCGCGCCGGACTGGCGCCGCGCGGCGATGTGGTTCTTTTTGGCCAGGGTGTCGCTGATTTTAAGCGAGCGTAGGTTTTGCCGCGCTAGGTTTCGACAGAAACCGCAGTAGAGGCTGCGTTAAAGGGGGGGGGGGGGGTTGAAAATGCTGTGGTCAAAAATACTGTACTATCTCGAATAATTACCCCGCCTGAATAATTCCCTGTTAGAGAGTGGAGGAAAATTGTTCCCACACTCGAACAATTCCTTCTTTTGTGCATATGATGAATTTGTTGTCCAATTTGAACAAAAATACCATGTTGTGTTAATAAAGCATATTTCGTCAAATGAGTTGATAGAAACATTCGTGAAAGTTTCGACGAAATAATAATTCCCCTTGAATAATTCCCCCTTAAATAGTTCCTCAAAAGTTAGTCTGACTAAAAACTAATTCCCCAGGGAATTTTTCCAGCAAATACGGTACATATTTATGATCATTCTGGCATAGATATATGATATAGATTTTCACTCAAATTATATATTTATGATTTCTCAACCTTTTGCTAAACTGGGTAGCCAGTGTTGTTTAAATACTGGTATTTTTGGAAAATGTAAACGTAAATACCTTTTCCAATTTGAAAGTATAATTACTAAAACGTAAGGTATTTTTCAAATGCCTAGGAAAATGTAAAATAAAATGTAAACATAAAAATATTTGATCTGTTCCCTTAAAAACAAAAAAGTGCTCCCACCATCAGGGCATTTTAATATAACATTGCTTTCATAGTTTCAAGCATTTTTCCATTATATTCATACATTTCATTTTAATCTAAATAAAAATCATTCAAATTTAAAAGCGTTCTCATTCATGTGAATTATTCCTTATTTTCAATTATTTTTGACAATGTAAATATGTGCTTATGACTATCTAGGTATATGCATACCTACCAGAGTTGTTCAAATACCGGTATTTTTGGAAAACGTAAACGTAAACGTAAATACCTTTTCCAAATTAAAAGTATAAATACTAAAACGTAAGGTATTTTTTAAATACCTAGGAATACGTAAAAGAAAACGTAAACGTAAAAATTTCAAGAAGTACCCCATATGAGCAGAGCTTCTGAAAAGACCATTGTTGTGACCACCGATGGGTAAGTTCTCCAAAAAAAAACACTTTCTGTGTTTTGAGTTTTTCAAAAATGAATACCTGTGTTTTGAGTTTTTTTATCAAAAAAAACTTGAGTAACTCTGTTTTTATTTCTGTGTTTTTTGTTAAAACTCGAGTTTTTTGAGTTTTTTTCTAAAAAACTCAAGTTTTTGTCCAAAAAACTCGAGTTTTCCCCAAAAAAATCTGATTTACAGCATTTTGGTGTGGAAACAGCGGTTTTCTTATAAAATATTGGTTTTGCACATGTTTTAACCCCACATAACATATGTGTATTCATTCAAGTGTCAAAAAAGTCCATAAAAATGTCCTCAATGAGGACATTCACCCACATCACAACACCAGCATCAACAAAATGCTCACAAAGGACAATTTACGCAGTACTCCAAAATTCTTCAATGGATGTGCACTGTATGGAAGACTACAGAATTGATTTGAACTACAACTATATTTTAACTTGTCCACCAGGAGATGTGCATGCCATCCTTAAATTATTTTTTGTTCCACCATAAAATTTGAATACATTATGTACATATTTACATGCTATACATGCATATCTTATCTTGTTTAGTTTAACTGAATTCATGTGCGTTTTGAAAATGTGTTCAACCACTTCGCTGAAAAAAAACTCAAAAACTGAAAAAACTTTTCTGTATTTCCGTGTTTCTGTGTTTCTGTGTTCTCCAGAAAAAAACTCATTTGAGTTTTGAGTTTTTCAAAATTTGTGAGTTTACGTGTTTCTGTGTAAAACAAAGACACAGAAACTCAATGAGTTTCTGTGTTCAATTTCTGTGTTTTTGCCATCGTTGTTTGTGACATTTTCAACAATGTATTCATGATTTCCATCCACATGTTTCACTTGCATTTCATAGCAAACAAAATATCTTTTTTGAAATTTTTGTCTTTGTAAATGAATGTTGGTGCTAATGGCCTCGCAGTTTAGCAAGCTCTTGGATTAGAACACTTCTTCATCAAACATTACATTTCTGCTAAACATCAGCACAATATGAATGAAACAAAACAGTGAAAGGTTGTCTAATGCACAATACACACACATCAATTCACACATTACATTTTCTGCTTGTGTTTATAGGTATTAATATATTCATTCACCACACTGTTCACATTCGACAATTGACACATTGATTACATTTAAAATTGCTTGATTACATTTATTTAGAATATTTGCACTGTCAAAACGACAATTACACAACACAAATGGCATTATGTCCAATTGGTATAACTATTTACACAAAATCAATATGTGACTGTGCACATTTGGCAGACGCGTGGTTGGATTTTTACGTTTTCTCTGGTACCCGGGTAATTGTGCCAGGAAAACGTAACAAAACGTAATGGTATTTTTGGAAAACGTAAACGTAAACGTAAGTATAAATACCCAAATAACCAGGTATTTCGGGTAAACGTAAATACGTTTTTCCAACTCTGATACCTACGCTATTTACTATCTAAGTATGTGAACCCCTGGATGGGTCCAAATTCACTAAACCCCTGTGTTTTTTGTTTCCCATCAGCAACATCCATAATTGGCACCTGGTGAATATCAATTGTTTTGTTTTTTTAATATCACATTTGAAAAGAAACCATGGATGATATTTATCAGTATAAAGTCCATATTATTTTCACAACTGTAACCACTAAAATAGAAAAATTTCAGATCTGCAGTTTGGTGTACATTTTCTATACGATTTTTACGCTTTGTCTGGTACCCAGTAAATGTGCCTGGAAAACGTAACAAAACGTAACAGTATTTTATGAAAACGTAAATGTAAATATCAATACCTGAATAACCAGGTATTTCGGGCAAAACGTAAATACGTTTTTGCAACACTGGTTTTAGCGGGTCAGGCCTAAATGGCATCTAATCCGCTTGGCATCTGGACCTGGATAGCATGGATTTCTGCCTGCTTGGCATCTAGACCTGCTTGGCAACTATCCAATGCTGGATGCCAAGCGGACTGTGGCATAGATGCCAAACGGGCGGGTAGGGCCAGGTGCCAAGCGGTCTAGATGCCATCCAGGCGGGCGGGCGGGTGGCGGGGGGAGGTATGTGAACTCAGGCGGCAAACACAAAGGGCAAAGAAGAATGGAAGTACACATAACAATGGATGTCCCTTTGTGTTGGGCTTCTGAGCTCAATGTTTGACGCATACCCCCCCCCCACCCCCACTGCCCACACAGATCGACACACGTGCTACACATTATATTGACACAATTCAGTGGACTTGCAATTCGAAAGTGCCTAAACATACTAGTTCATTATTAAAATTTAAAAAAGTTTGAGATTTATATTTCAGCTTTGAAAATACACTACAGTGGTTATCGGCATGAGTCATTTTAAAACTTCAGCATTCTGGTAAGCAAGTTTCATTCCAGTAAACTCAAATGCATTCAAAGCTGATTTCAAATTCCAAGTTTTTGGAGTTTTTTCAAATTTTGGTAGTAAATTGCCGGCGCCATCGGCGGACCGTAAAGTATGTGCAGTTTTCCCGGTGCCTTTAACATCACTAATTATAAGTATAATGATATGCACATTCAAAGCCTAAAATCGGCTGCGGGGGGGGGGGGGTCAGATGCATACATGTGCCGTCTCGTGGGTGTGTGGGGGGGGGGTTCAGCCTGCTTGG
This sequence comes from Sphaerolaimus hirsutus, assembly GCA_964036195.1. NCBI lineage: Eukaryota > Metazoa > Nematoda > Chromadorea > Monhysterida > Sphaerolaimidae > Sphaerolaimus > Sphaerolaimus hirsutus. The sequence goes on along the minus strand of OZ038459.1, from coordinate 4,004,684 downwards.
CATCTACACCCACACGGCATGGAGACCGCATGGCATGTGCCGGCATGTAGCCCGCTTGGCATCTATGGGACGATAAATGCCAAGCGGGTCTAGATGCCAAGCAGGCAGAAATCCATGCTACGCGGGTCCAGATGCCATGCAGGTTTAGATGCCGAGCAGTGCAGACTCGGTTTTAGCTGATGCTTTAGCAGGGCCAACTCCCAGACTGTTCCTGTAAAATGAGCTCTAAAATGTCAAACGTCATACAAGGTTTCAAAAGACATGTAAAATGTCTTGTAGAATTTCAAATGATCGGTAAAAAGTTTTTTTACATTTTACATGACTTTTGACCTGGGGGTGCACTGATACGCACACGTGCCCGATACGCACATATTTATGCCCGTTTTTCATTTGACACTTTTTAAAGTGATTATCAGATATGAGTAAAGTGAAAAAAGTTGCGCATTGACATTAGTGAACTTTTTTCACTTCACTCATATCTGCAAATCACTTGAAAATGTGTCAACTAGTGATGGAAAAGCGCCAGAAAAAAGGGCGCCAGGCGCCAATGGCGCCATGGCGCCATTCAGAAAGTGGGCGCCAAGCGCCAAGGGCGCCAGGCGCCAAGGGCGCCATGGCGCCATTCGGAAAACGGGCGCCAGGCGCCAAGGGCGCCACGGAAAGAGGGCGCCAAGCGCCAAGGGCGCCATGGCGCCATTTGATATATAGGGCGCCAGGCGCCAAGGGCGCCAGGATAAATAAGTGCATACAACACCCTGCGTGTGATAAAGTGTTTCTACAGCACCCTAGTACATGCATTCACTACTTAATTTGCGTTCTCCAGGGTGTAATGAACAAAGACAACACTAGTAACAAAAAAATTCGAGTAAAACTCACATGACAATTCAAACACAATGGATATTGTCATTTGACAACAATCCATTCACTTCAAATTGACTTTTCCGATCAATGTTTCCTCGAAATGGACAAAAAAACGGAATTGCAACGAATTGAAGCCGTTGATTTATGATTTTCCGTTCCATCATTCTCGTCTGATGAACCGTTGCACAAAAGATTTATACCCACTCACACCACTTCGTCCATATTTCTGGCGAATTCAGATCATCCATGAATGCGTTTTTCTTTTTTTTCTTCCATTTTTACAGCACTCACATTGAAACCCTGCTGGCGCCTTTTTGGCGCCCTTTAAAAGCAGGGCGCCAGGCGCCAAGGGCGCCACAGAAAAATGGCGCCAAGCGCCAAGGGCGCCATGGCGCCTTTCAGAATGTGGGCGCCAGGCGCCAAGGGCGTCACAGAAAAAGGGCGCCAAGCGCCAATGGCGCCATGGCGCGGCGCCCTTTGGCGCCCTCAAATGGCGCCAGCGCCATGGCGCCATTCCATCACTAGTGTCAACTGAAAAAAACAGTGAAAAATGGCTATTTTTGACCGTTTTTTCACTTGACACTTTTTCAAGTGATTTTCAGATGTGAGTGAAGTGAAAAAAGTACACTAATGTCATTGCGCAACTTTTTTTAGTTTACTCATATCTGAAAATCACTTGAAAAAGTGTCAAGTGAAAAAAACGGGTGTAGGTAGAAATATGGCTAACTAATCATGCGTAAAAACGTAACGACAATTTTGCGCAGACACTCCGACGACTCGAGAACGACCATGTGCGACCGAATGACGACCCGCGGTGCACAGGGAAGTCACAGTGAACGTGCGGTTCGCTGTGCACTGCAAATCCGCCAACGAAGCCGCAGCCCCAGGACGGTACGCCCGAATGGACACTACTGCGGCCATGAATTTATTAATTGTTTCTTTTCCGTTTATTATTTAATTACTTCCCGGGTGACGCTAATTTTTAATTTTTATTTTAGTGATTCATTAATTAAGCTAATTACCCGCATTTTGAGTTAATTAAGTGATTACTCTCGTTTTTCTTTTTGCATTTTCCCAATATGTACTGTCGAACGTCATAATTATTAGGTTTTTATCAAATTTACATTTTAGTTAAAAGGGTGCAGTGTCTGGGAATGATTTAGAAAGGTTTTTATGTTTCTAGTTAAGCTAACAGGTGTTAACTCTGTTAAATGCTTAGACGCCCCGATAGATAACATTCAGAAAATTCCCCGACCAAGTGCATTTTTATTTAGGACTAGGTAATGGGTGGAAAAGTGGCAAACGGCAATTATTGTCGGCATGCGACTGCAAGACACATGCAGAGCACAGTTTACAGTGAAGAGCACGGCAGTGCCAATTAATTATTCCCATCACCCAGGGTGATTGGTGAACTCATAAGTGCTAGTGTCTTGTGGCGTGTGTTCAGGCCCGAAGTTTCCAACCCTTACCCGGCAATGCAATAACCTTGAACAACCCCCGCAAATGAGCGTTCTTTCTGTGGCCTTGGTCGGGCGCGCTATAAAAATATTTTCCACCTAAAGGGGCGCAGGTTGATAACACGTGTCACACCACCTGCTCTCGACTGTACCGTAACCTCTGAATAGAAACCCAGTTCTCGACACTCACCTACGAGATAAATTGTATTTTAATTACGTCATTGGTAATTACAGTTACTTTACGCTTGGTTTGACCCATATTTTACCCGCTTTATTTAATTAGATAATTTTCCCGCATTTAATTAATTTACTTGTGCCTTGTACGTTATGTTTACAGTTTTCCAGTGATCATTGATTACGCCTTATTAATTCGCTTATTATGGTTAATTGTTTTGTCTTTGATTTAGTATTCAGACCGATTATGGTAGATTTTGGTGATTATAAAACGCGCTGATTTTACATTTTTTCACCCACTAGAGGCTATACGACTCACTTGAGCTATTGTGAAATTGACTCTGACTACATCGCTAAATAAAGTTCCCGTGAAACCAACTTGGTCCCCCTGAAGCATACTAACTGCTTGAATTTTAATTTGAATTTTATTAATTTCGGCTTTTCATTAATTACGGCTTTTAACAATTAATCGAAGTAAACCGCCGGCAGCAGTTACGAAAGGGATTGGTAAGTTGCCGTGTCCGTCCTCAGGAACTGTCAGGACCCCAAGGGGTACTGGCGCCGTTCCTGATTTGCGTGTAAACATCCCCGTACCATAAAACCAATTATTTATTTAATTAAGCACGCAAGTGGAAGCGCAAAGGGACCGGAATTTGCAATTCTCTGCCGCAGCAAAATTCGACGAGTGGCGTATTTTTGTGGTAAAAACGGAAAATAGTAAAATTAGTAAAAACGTAAAATATCTGACACGGGCAAATGTGCGTATCGGGCAGATGTGCGTATCAGGCCTGCCCCTTTTGACCTTTGCCTGACATTGACACTTCAGAGCACATTTTACGGTGAGCGCAACACCGCGCCAAAACCTACAAAAAAACCACCCACCAAGTATTATCAAATCCCTGACACTGGCACTGCTGATCCCCTTGTCCGCAAGGAATAGTAGGTTGAGCCAAATCAGGTTTATTGCTCACCCTAATTTCAACCTCCGCTGTTATCTGACTCAGCGGCCTGGTGATTTGTACATTCCTAGCTATGATGTTCATGCAGCCGGGAATCGTGGGGTTAGGGGGGTCCACTGTCACTGAGGCCGGGTCAAATTCGACTGCAGATTGATAGCGTATGGGGTCCACGTTGCGTAGTTGCAGGAATCCTTGAGGGGGGTGGGATTAGGTTGTAGAAATGTGTGAGGGGTATTGGGCACAAAGGTCTAGAACGGGGTTGTTGGGGTTACCCCCTAATGCCATCTATATATATATATATATATATATACCGTATTTCCTCGAAATCCCCCCCCCCCTCGAAATACCCTGTCTCGGAATACCCCTTCAAAAAGGACACTAGGAATTTATTAGCCCCCCCCCCCCCTCGAAATACCCCCCCCCCAAATTGACTGTAAACAGACGTTTTCGACGTCAGCGTATTTACGTTACAAACAACATTTTAGCACCGGGCGTTCAAAAAAATTTCTGGCGAAATATTTAGCCTCCCCGCCCCTCGAAAAACCCCCCTCGTAGAACCCCCCTCGTAGAACCCCCCCCCCCCCCTCAAAATTTTCACTCTGAAACAATCAGCCCCCGGGGGGTATTTCGAGGAAATAAAGTATCCATCCCAGGCACTGCTCTGCTATTTATCTATCTAATTATGGCTGGGCTGCCCCCCTCAAATCGGCCAGCTATCTAGCTATCGAGTGATTTTTGAAAAAATTACCCTATTATTACCAAATTTTCAGTTTCCAGAAAATAATGTCAGTTGACAAAGTGAGCTCAATGGCTAAAAATGAAACTCACTATCACTGCAAGGGCCAGATCTGTGTATAACAACTGAAACTTCGGCAGTTTCTTTCCCCTGCGCCGAAATTAAACCGAAAATTAGAAATAATGCAACACTTTTAATAAGTGCTCTGAAGGCGACCAATGTTTTCACAGTAATTTCGTTAAAGCTTAATTGTGACATTTTGGGGTAGTTAGAAATTATGATTTTATGAATTTTTATTGATTATTATAAATTGTTTTTAGGGTAGATTGGCTTATATTGCCACTACCTCTGAAATTATTGGCTGGTACTCGACGGCATTTTCACATGTTTTATCATGTAAAAATTATAATAGTTTTTTATTAAAAATCTTGTTTTTAGTGTGACCTGAGGCGAAGAAAATATTATGTAAATAAGTGACCCAAATCATTCAGAAATGTTTCTTAAATTACAAAAGAGCGTACACAAAAAAAGCTGATTCCTTGACATTGTCATTAGTGAATTTTTCGTGCGCGCAGAAAGTTTGCGCAGTTGTAAAATTGTAGAATAAAAACGATGACAAACCCTTTGGAAAAAAACTATTTCGAATTTCGAATTTTTCTAAAACAAAAGTCGATTTTTGAATGTTTTTTTATCATGGCGGGATAAAAAAATTTTAAACTCCAAAAAAATAGAAACTTCGAAAACGTTTTCAAATTTTCGACTTTTTGTTTGCCATCGTTAGTAAATACACCAGAATGTCATTTACACCATGACTACACCAGAATGTTATTTTTACCATCATCAGACGAATATAGTAACGTGAACCAAATACTACCATATACCGTATTTATTCTAATAGAAGGGCGGGTCTCTTACAGAAGGGCGTCTCCAATAGAAGGTACACTTTTTCGACTCAATTTGTTCCGCGAAAAAAATAGAAGGGCGGTCTCCAATAGAAGGTACACAAAGTGCTGGAATTATGCCAAATACGTAAGAAAAAGATAAAAAATATCAGCGGACGCTGTGATTTAATGGCTTTGGAACATTGCTTTTGTGCTATTTTAACATCAAATGTTGAATGAGCTCTACGTACCGTCATTTTATGAACTGCCTGTGACGTAACACTTTGAAAAACCGTGGCAGAACTTGAAAAAGATTGGCTGAAAAGTTGACGAAAAAAATACAAGGGCGGTCTCCAATAGAAGGGTGGGTAAAAAAGTTGATGAAAAAAATAGAAGGGCGTCCTTCTATTAGAAGAAATACGGTAGTAAGTAAAGCTATGAATTGTGGAAAAAATGTCTAAAAATTTGGTTCATTATTCAGATGGGTGACGGTAGGGTTCATTCAAAGTGTGCATTCGGCAGACTGTTACAAATATATTTTACATAAATACATGCGGTATTCAATTCAGGTAGATGCGCATGAACAATTCAAAGGCAGTGGGGCATTGTATGTTAACTAGCAGGATTCTCTCCGACCTTCGGTCGGGTTTTGTGGTTCTCTACAATTAATACCATTGGAGAAAATATGATACTTTAGTTAAGTTTGCCCACATGCTAGGCATGTGTTTTGAAATGCGGTATGTAATCTACCAACAATAACAAGACCAATACCAAAGATGCAATGTTTTGGAATGGATTTTTGTAAACTTCTGTAAAATGGTTGGGCATGAAACTCGGTAGTAAAATGTAGACAGTTTGCGATTTGGTATGATGGTGTGCAGTGTGCATTCTGTGTGGTATAGGTTTTGTGATATGATAGTGTGGTTTTTGCCAGGTGTCAAACTTTGTTGTAATCTTCAATTGGTTACATTTGTGCTTTGCTGTTCTTTTTGTGTTTGTAAATCCTTGTGGTATAAATTGTAGAGAACCACAAAACCCAACTGAAGGTTGGACAGAATCCTGCTATAGGTACCCACTACTCAGAGGCTTGCAAAAACTGACACCCCAATGGGGACCCCCCTCCAAATGGCACCCCCTGGGGAACCTCCCAAAAGTGGCACCCCCTGGGAACCGCCCAAAAATGGGACCTCCTAGGGCCCCACAAATATGGCACCCCCTGAGGACCACCAGAAAATGGCACCCCTTAGGGACCCCCCAAAAATGGCACCCCCTTGGGACCCCATAAAAATAGCACCCCCTGGGGACCCCCCAAACATGGCACCCCCTAGGAACCCCCACAAAAATGGCACCCCCTGGGGACCCACCCAAAGTTGGCTCCCCCTGGGGACTCTCCAAAAATGGCACCCCCCTGGGGACCCTGTGCATTCTGTGTGGTATAGGTTTTGTGATATGATAGTGTGGTTTTTGCAAGGTGTCAAACTTTGTTGTAATCTTCAATTGGTTACATTTGTGCTTTGCTGTTCTTTTTGTGTTTGTAAATCCTTGTGGTATAAATTGTAGAGAACCACAAAACCCAACTGAAGGTTGGAGAGAATCCTGCTATAGGTACCCACTACTCAGAGGCTTGCAAAAACTGACACCCCAGTGGGGACCCCCCTCCAAATGGCACCCCCTGGGGAACCTCCCAAAAGTGGCACCCCCTGGGAACCGCCCAAAAATGGGACCCCCTAGGGCCCCACAAATATGGCACCCCCTGAGGACCACCAGAAAATGGCACCCCTTAGGGACCCCCCAAAAATGGCACCCCCTTGGGACCCCATAAAAATAGCACCCCTTGGGGACCCCCCAAACATGGCACCCCCTAGGAACCCCCACAAAAATGGCACCCCCTGGGGACCCACCCAAAGTTGGCTCCCCCTGGGGACTCTCCAAAAATGGCACCCCCCTGGGGACCCTGTGCATTCTGTGTGGTATAGGTTTTGTGATATGATAGTGTGGTTTTTGCAAGGTGTCAAACTTTGTTGTAATCTTCAATTGGTTACATTTGTGCTTTGCTGTTTTTTTGTGTTTGTAAATCCTTGTGGTATAAATTGTAGAGAACCACAAAACCCAACTGAAGGTTGGAGAGAATCCTGCTATAGGTACCCACTACTCAGAGGCTTGCAAAAACTGACACCCCAATGGGGACCCCCCTCCAAATGACACCCCCTGGGGAACCTCCCAAAAGTGGCACCCCCTGGGAACCGCCCAAAAATGGGACCCCCTAGGGCCCCACAAATATGGCACCCCCTGAGGACCACCAAAAAATGGCACCCCTTAGGGACCCCCCAAAAATGGCACCCCTTAGGGACCCCCCAAAAATAGCACCCCTGGGGACCCCCCAAACATGGCACCCCCTAGGAACCCCCACAAAAATGGCACCCCCTGGGGACCCACCCAAAGTTGGCTCCCCCTGGGGACTCTACAAAACCCAACTGAAGGTTGGAGAGAATCCTGCTTTAGGTACCCACTTCTCAGAGGCTTGCAAAAACTGACACCCCAATGGGGACCCCCCTCCAAATGGCACCCCCTGGGGAACCCCCCAAAAGTGGCACCCCCTGGGAACCGCCCAAAAATGGGACCCCCTAGGGCCCCACAAATATGGCACCCCCTGAGGACCACCAGAAAATGGCACCCCTTAGGGACCCCCCAAAAATGGCACCCCCTTGGGACCCCACAAAAATAGCATCCCCTGGGGACCCCCCAAACATGGCACCCCCTAGGAACCCCCACAAAAATGGCACCCCCTGGGGACCCACCCAAAGTTGGCTCCCCCTGGGGACTCCAAAAATGGCACCCCCCTGGGGACCCCTCTCAAAATGGCACCCCATATGGACCCCCCCCGCAAAAAAAAATATAGCACCCCCCTGAGGACCACCAAAAAATGGCACCCCTGGGGACCACCCAAAAAATGGCATCCCATGTGGACCCCCTTTAAATGGCACCCCCATATGTACCTCCAGAAAATGGCACCCCCTGGAGACCCCCCAAAAATGGCACCCCATGGGGACCCCCTCTAAATCCTGTAAACACAGCCCCTAGTTTGGAAACTCCTGTAAACTCAGCCCCTAATTTGGAAAATGGTATGAATATTTCAAAAAATCACTATCATCAATCCACAAATGCATCAATTCACAATTTTCAATTTTTTAGCCCCAGGGGTTAGACTTAAAAAGTTATGGTAATGTAGAGTAGAAATGGAGTGCACATCTCAAATCAGTGCAATAAAAAACCCACAAATGCATCATTTCACAAATTGAAAGTTTTTGTGCCCAGGGGTTCATTATCAGGGTTTTAGTAATGTGGTGTCAAAATGGAGTGCATATTTGAAATCGCTACAATCAGAAACCCACAAACACATCATTTTATGATTTGAAAATTTTTGGCCCTGGGGGTTCATTTTCAGGGTTATGGTAATGTAGTGTCAAAATGAAGTGCATATTTCAAATCAAGGCAATCAAAAAGCCACAAATGCATCATTTCACAATTTCTAATTTATTAGCCCCATGGGTTCAATTTAAGGCTTACAGTAATGTAGAGTTGAAATTGAGTCATTTCAAATCAGTGCAATTAGAAACCTGCAAAATGCATCATTTCACAATAAGAAATTTTTGGGTCTAGGGGTTCAATTTCAGGGTTTTAGTAATGTAGTGTCAAAATGGAGTGCATATTTGAAATCGCTACAATCAGAAACCCACAAATGCATCATTTTATGATTTGAAAGTTTTTGGCTTAGGGGGTTTATTTTTATGGTTATGGTAATGTAGTGTGAAAATGAAGTGCATATTTCAAATGAGTGAAATCAGAAACCTGAAAATTTATGATTTCACAAATTGAAAGTTTTTGGCTCCAGAGGTTCATTTTCAGGGTTATGGTTATGTAGTTTTCAGGGTTATGTAGTGTCAAAATGGATTGCATATTTCAAATCAGTGCAATTAGAAACCCACATCAAATCATTTCACAATTTCTAATTTTTTAAGCCCTGGGCATATTTGAAATTGCTACACTCAGAAACCCACAAATCCATCATTTTATGGTTTGAAAGTTTTTGGCCCAGGGGGGTTCATTTTTAGGGTTATGGTAATGTAGTGTCAAAATGAAGTGCATATTTCAAATGAGTGCTTTCAGAAACCTGAAAATGCATCATTTCTCAAATTGAAAGTATTTGGCCCCATGGGTTCATTTTTAGGGTTATGGTAATGTAGTGTCAAAATGGAGTGCATATATCAAATTGGTGCAATCAGAGACCCAAATTTGAAATCAGTGCAATCAGAAACCCAAAAATGAATGATTTCACAAATTGAAAGTTTTTGGCTCCAGAGCTTCATTTTCAGGGTTATGGTTATGTAGTTTTCAGGGTTATGTAGTGTCAAAACAGAGTGCATATTTCAAATCAGTGCAATTAGAAACCCACATTGAATCATTTCACAATTTCTAATTTTTTAAGCCCTGGGCATATTTGAAATTGCTACACTCAGAAACCCACAAATCCATCATTTTATGGTTTTAAAGTTTTTGGCCCAGGGGGTTCATTTTAAGGTTATGGTAATGTAGTGTCAAAATGAAGTGCATATTTCAAATGAGTGCTATCAGAAACCCAAAAATGCATCATTTCTCAAATTGAAAGTATTTGGCCCCATGGGTTCATTTTTAGGGTTATGGTAATGTAGTGTCAAAATGGAGTGCATATATCAAATTGGTGCAATCAGAGACCCAAATTTGAAATCAGTGCAATCAGAAACCCAAAAATGAATGATTTCACAAATTGAAAGTTTTTGGCTCCAGAGGTTCATTTTCAGGGTTATGGTTATGTAGTTTTCAGGGTTATGTAGTGTCAAAACAGAGTGCATATTTCAAATCAGTGCAATTAGAAACCCACATTGAATCATTTCACAATTTCTAATTTTTTAAGCCCTGGGCATATTTGAAATCGCTACACTCAGAAACCCACAAATCCATCATTTTATGGTTTGAAAGTTTTTGGCCCAGGGGGTTCATTTTAGGGTTATGGTTATGTAGTGTCAAAATGAAGTGCATATTTCAAATGAGTGCATTCAGAAACCCGAAAATGCATCATTTCTCAAATTGAAAGTATTTAACCCCATGGGTCCATTTTGAGGGTTATGGTAATGTAGTGTCAAAATGGAGTGCATGTATCAAATCAGTGCAATCAGAAACCCAAATTTGAAATCAGTGCAATCAGAAACCCAAAAATGCATCATTTCACAAATTGAAAGTTTTTGGCCCCAGTGGTTCATTTTCAGGGTTATGGTAATGTAGTGTCAAAATGAAGTGCATATTTCAAATGAGTGCAATCAGAAACCCAAAAATGCATCATTTCTCAAATTGAAAGTATTTGGCCCCATGGGTTCATTAACGGGTTATGGTAATGTAGTGTCAATGGAGTGCATATATCAAATCAGTGCAATCAGAAACCCAAATTTGAAATCAGTGCAATCAGAAACCCAAAAATGCATCATTTCACAAATTGAAAGTTTTTGGCCCCAGTGGTTCATTTTCAGGGTTATGGTAATGTAGTGTCAAAATGAAGTGCATATTTCAAATGAGTGCAATCAGAAACCCAAAAATGCATCATTTCACAAATTGAAAGTTTTTGGCCCCAGTGGTTCATTTTCAGGGTTATGGTAATGTAGTGTCAATGGAGTGCATATATCAAATCAGTGCAATCAGAAACCTAAATTTGAAATCAGTTCAATCAGAAACGCAAAATTGCATCATTTCACAAATTGAAAGTTTTTGGCCCCAGTGGTTCATTTTCAGGGTTATGGTAATGTAGTGTCAAAATGGAGTGCATTATATATCAAATCAGTGTAATTAGAAACCCACAATGCATCATTTCACAATTTGAAAGTTTTGGCCCCGGGGGCCTCACTTAAGGATTATGGTAATGTTATTGTTAACTCCCATAAACTCAGCCCCTAATTTGGCAAACACCCATCAACTCAACTCCCATAAACTCGGCCTCTAATTTGTGAACTTGTGTCAACAGCCCCTTATTTTTAAACTTCTGTCAACTCAACCCTAATTTATAAACACCCATCAACTCAACCCTGAATTGTAAACTCAGCCCCTAAAAACTCAAGTCAACCCCCTATACATGTGCAATTGCATTCTTGGGAAGCAACTTTGCCATCTACTAACCCTGTTTGTCAAGATTGTGGATCGTGTTTGTAAAGGGCATTTGTACTAATAAATAGTGACTGCATTGTGTGCAAAAACACACACGAATTGGGCACAATGATGCCTGTGATTGTGTGTCCTATCTTTTACATTAGGCATACCTAGCACGCAATTCTTTCACAATTGTATATGTTTTGATAAAAATGGTTGTAAACATTTTGCATAAACATGTAAATACTGTGAAACCGAACCGATAAACACCTTGAAATCGATTTTTACCGCCCGCCCACACCAATAAATGGCATCATTCAATTAACAATCGACACCTTGTGACGACATTTTACGAAATTTGAACAATTGAGACGAGTAAATTTAGATTTCTAAAGAAAATAGACGACAATTTAAAAAAATTGAGACTCTTCATTTCAGCGTGAGAGATGATGTTAATTTAAAATGCCGAGTTTATCATTATGATCACAGGATTCAATTTCAATTTTTGTCAAGCGACAGGGGGATTATTAGGTTCCAAGGGTCCGTAAGGTGTCACGTGCAGGGTTGGTTTTATAAAACCATTTGTATACAAATTGTATAAAAATTGTATAAAAATGTATTTAATTTTAATTTTATTCATGTTTCATTTTATTTTATTTCATTCCAAAATAATAATAAAATGGACCATTTTACAAAAATTTTACAGAAATTTTCCAAAAAAATCAGAATCTTGCATGCAAAGTCAGAAAAATGTGATAATTAGACCTAAACATGAAAAACTTGTGACAAATTTTTCCATTACTTTGCAAAAGTTGAATGCAGTAGGTCAATACCTAGCTAGTTGCAAGTGTTTAGTTACAATTATCGATAAGAATGGTTTGCATTTTCAGTAGAAGGATTACTGGAGTGTGCTGGGCGCATTTGTAAAACATCATGCTAAGTGTCAATTGTCATGACAAATGTAGTTAAGAGTCAATTGGCATCTCAAATGTCAAGCAAAGTATAATTGTCATGACAAATGTTGTGCAGAGTGTAAATTGTGTATCTGAATCTTATGTTTTGGTATCCAAACCTTATTTTGGTATCCAAATCTCATGTTTTGTATCCAAATGTTCACATAAGATTTGGTTACAAAAACAACAAGATTTGGATACAAAAGATAAGATTTGGATACAAAAGATTAGATTTGGATACAATTTGCTTTACAGTTTCCAATTTATATTTGTCATGACAATTAACACTTTACTTAACATTTTCATGAAAATTGACAGTTTCCATTCCATTTCATATGACATTTTGACACTTTACATGGCTTGGGACTGCCCCAGCTCCGCGAATGAACAGGTTGAACTATAAACAACAGAAAAAAATTTCACAAAAAATATGAATTTTTATACAATTTTTACAAAAATATGAATTTTTATACAATTTTTACAAAAATATGAATTTGTATGCGATTTTACAAAAAATTTACATAAATTCAAATTTTTATACACTTTTTTTTGTTGAAATTTTCCATTTTATTTTATTTTATTCTTCAATTTTCCATTTTATTTTTATTTTTTTATATTCTTTTCTGAGATTTTGCCAACCCTGGTCACGTGGCAACTGAAAATAACTGAATTTTGATGTCTCTTGTCATGAATAAGCAACTTTTGTTGTTTGTTAAAGTTTGTTCTATTTATCAACCAGACCTTGTGAATTTCTCTGGAAAATGAAAAAAAATTCTGTTCTTTACTTTTTACATGGCATTTTACGTGACTTTTGACACTTTGCATGACATTTGGCATTTTACATGGATTTTAACATGACTTTAGACACTTTGCACGCCATTTGACATTTTACAGGGCAGTTTAATACATGATTGTAGACACTTTGCATGCAATTGACACTTTGCATGCAAATGACATTTTGCAGGGAAGCTAACATTACATCACTTCAGACATTTTGCATGCCATTTGTCATTTTGCACGCTGTCGGAGATGTAACGTTGCAAACCCGTGAAAATGACTGGAACTGGTCCCTGGAACTGATCGACCTAAACGCTATTGAAAAAATCTTACCGTATTTCGATGAATATACCGTATTACCTCGAATTAACCCCCCCCCTTGAATTAACCCCCCCCCCCCTCGAAATACCCCCCCCCTAAATTTCGGCTGAGGAAATAATAAACCCCCCCCTCGAAATACCCCCCCTAAAATTGAGTGTAACGTGAACGTACATGACAAATACCGCAGTTTGTGATCTGTACAGTGCAGAACACACGTTAAAACTGATGATTAAGTGACGTTATGGAAGGGTTTTTGTGTATATACAGTTATAGATGCCCATAAACACATATACATCTATGTAATTGTTCGATTTTTCTACGTCTGCGTATGGGGAATTTCCGAAATTTCTGGCGAAATAATAGACCCCCCCCTCGAATAAACCCCCCCCCTCGAATTATCCCCCCCTCAAATTTTGCTGGCGAAATAATAAACCCCCTGGGGGTATTTCGAGGTAATACGGTAGTCACTTTACAGTTGTGCGCCGAATTCACTGACTGGTGCCAATTCCGCAAGTGAGGAGTTAAAAGTTAAAAGAAAGATAAATTTATAAGAGAGAAGTGAAATGGCAAGTAAGTTGAAAGACAAATGGCAAGTGACAAGGAGACGGTGAAAGACTTTGACCTTTTACTTGTCATTTCACCTGTCACTTACAAATTTACTTTTCATTTAACTTTTTATTTATCATTTAATTGGCCACCGGTGAGAGCAATGTAATAATGTTATCAGAAAAATTAACATTTTGTAGTTTTTATTCAGGTAATATACGGTAGATTCCACTCTAAATTGTGCATTTATCGGACAATATGTAATCTGACATGTTTCATGTATTCAACTCATCTGTAGAATTCAAACAAAGAAACGAAAAAACAGAACGTGAATGGAGAATGTTTATTCTGTCAAAATGTTACTGGTTTTTTGGTTGAATGAAGTGTGTGAATGGGAATTCAAATAAATATGTCCAAAAATGGTTTTTGAAATATCAAAATAACCTGGCATCAGACAAAACTTTTTTAAGCTAGGATTCAATGTGCATACGCATTGACTGATATTTTTACCAAATTTTTTTCGAATAATCACCTCGGAGATTTGCTGTTAGCTGTTTTTCCTGGCGGTGCACTAGTACGCACAAATGCCCATTACGCACATTTTCCCGTTTTTTCATTTGACACTTTTTCAAGTGATTTTGAGATATGAGTGAAGTGAAAAAAGTTCACTTATGTCATTGTGCAACTTTTTTTTCACTTAACTCAAATCTGAAAATCACTTGAAAAAGCGTCAAGTGAAAAAACGGGAAAATGTGCGTAATGGGCATTTGTGCGTAATAGGCCTGCCCCGTTTTTACTCAGGTCGCTCGCTCACACATGGGGGTATTACGAGCGGATGGCTACTTCAAGGGGGATAATTCGTGATTGATTTATTGAGATACCTAAAAATATATCCGAAAATTGGAAAACGTTTATATTATTATCAAATTTCGATCACAAAAAGGTGTAAGAGTTATTAGGAGTTACACACTAATGTGGCCCCACAAGCTAGTTTTCAACCGAAATTTTGAAAACTCGTAAATTTGAGTTTGAGTTGCTAGTTCTCAACGAACGCATTTGAGTTTTCTAGAATGTTGTACCCGTTATCTACAGTTGACGGAGAGTACAAATGACTCATTCTAGAAAACTCAAATACGTTAAATGCTGATTTAAGAGTTTTCAAAATGTCGGTTGAAAACTAGCTTGTGTGGCCACATTGACTAAATTTTCGCTTTTTATGTGTGAAATTTTTACCTCCATCTATTCAATTTGATACAAGCGAAAACTAGGGTGTCAACAAAAACTTTTTGGCGGAAAACGGAAACGGAAACGGAAAATTTTTTGCACTTGTCGGAAAACGGAAACAGAAACGGAAAAAATCTTGCACCTGCCGGAAAACAGAAAACGGAAAAATGAGAGGCCGGAAAACGGAAACGGAAACGGAAAAATTTGCTGAAATTATGCTGGAAACGGAAAAAATTGCTGAAATTTTGCTGGAAACGGAAAAAAATTTGCAGAAATTTATCCAAAAATCAAAAAATTTGCAGAAATCTTGCTAGAAATAGAAACAATTCACATAATTGAGAACCTGCATGTAGGGTTCAAACGGGATCCCGATCCCGATCCTGGATCCCGTGAAATTCCGGGATTTAGCAGTCCTGATCCCGATCCGAAACTTTTCAAATCCCGATCCCGATCCCGAGATACTCCAAAATCCGGGATCCCAATCCCGGAAAAATTAGTGGAATTATCAAAAGTGAAAAAACGACGTTTTTGCATGCAAAAATGTGAACACAAACCCCCAGCGTTCATTTTATGCCACGTTTCTGGCATCCAACAGTGTTTTTAGACCTTTATGAACAACTGGATGCCAAAACATTGGCCAAAATCTCAATCCCAAGACCCCAATCCTGATCTCAAAAAAATGCCAATCCCGATCCGTGACCCCAATCCCGGCCAATCCTGATCCCGATCCCGATCCCAAAATCTCAAAAAACCAATCCCGATCCCGATCCTGATCCCGAAAAGTCAATCCCGTTTGAACCCTACCTGCATGCATGTTTACCAGTTTGGCTGAAACAGAAAACAGAGAATTGAGCCAGAAAATGAAAAAAAGTTGGAAAAACAGACAATTGAGCCGGAAAACGGAAAAAAAGGCAGAAAAACTAAAATTTTAGCCGGAAAACGGAAAATGAGCCGGAAAAACGGAAACGGAAACGGAAAAAAATTTAGCAGCCGGAAAACGGAAACGGAAAAAAATTTGCCTGCGGAAAGCGGAAACGGAAAACGGAAAACGGAAAGTTGACACCCTAGCGAAAACGCATAATTACCCATATAAAGGTGATCGTTCAGGCTGTAAATTTTGATGCAATTTATTTTCCTCTGCGAACTTAGACTAAATTTAAAAGCGACACTGCAAATAAAAGAAGAAAAAAAAAATTCTTACTTTCAATTCGCGAATTTCAAAATCTAACATTATTAAGAACAATAAAGAGATTTTGTCATATTTTTTACAATAAAGTTGACCTAATCACGCATTTGCATGGAAAATTTTATTGATAGGTGATATCGGAGTTTACTCAAACCACAGTTGTTAATCCATATTTTCTTTTACTCAAAAAGTACGCATACTCGAGTACCGAGTAAATACGCATACGCATACTTTGAAAAAAGATCTATACTCACCTGTACGCTTATGTTTTAAGAGTACTCGACTACAGTAGAGTAATTTTTGCAAGTACAGAAAGAGTATTTATGCCATTCAAGACCCCTCGTTTTCCTAACGAATACTTTTTAATAGGAAGACAACACCATTTTGCAGTCCAGGGTAAACATTCAAAATGCTCCTTTTAACATTTTCCAGAAAGAAAATGTAATTTTGCTCGCTTTTACACTTTCCTGATAAATTACTCGCATTTGCGCTTTCTGGGAAAAAAGTATTTTACTCTCATTTACTCATGAGTAAAACTTGAAAAAATACTTTATGCTTTCTGTTACTCGGGGATGAGTAAAAACAAAAAATACTTACATTCGCATACTTTGAAAAAAGTTTGGTACTTTTAACAACTCTGACTTAAACAAGACGATATGCCGCCGGTTTTTGTATACTGCGCTATAGTGATGGAAATACGCCAATAAATGTCCCCAGGCGTCAAGGTTTCATGGCACCCATTCGAAAAGGAGCCGGGCGCCATAGGAAAATGGCGCCAACGTCAATTTGCTGCGAAGCGAAATTTTTAGGCCAGAAAATCCAAGCGATTCAATAAACTTTTCCAAGCCTTCAGAAAAGCCATTTTAGGCCATCCATACTACTCCATTGAACTCAAGGCTGATTTATGAGTTAACTAAAATTTCATTAGTCAACTGGTATTAATATGCAGCGGCAATGCACCATTTTGAAAGAGCGTCGCGCCAGCAAATAAGCCAACGCCAAGGGCGGAGGTCAGAAAATGGCGCGTTCGAAAATGGCGTAAACTCCATCACTTATTGTGTCATATTTTCATGTGATAACCGATAAGATGACGCAGATTGAGACAGCTGTGTGAAATTATGCGTCTGAAAAAGTTTTAAAAATGACGTCCAGCATATGACGGCAAAAAGTGGTTGAGTCGCCGCGGGGTGTAGACCAGAGTTGTTGAAAGTACCGAACTTCTAAAAGTAAACGTAAACGTAAAGTATTTATTTTTTACTCACACGTGCGTACAGAAAACGTAAAGTATTTGTTTAAGTTTTACTCATGAGTAAACGTGACTAAATTACTTTTGTCTCCGGAAAACGTAAAAGTGGGTATTTTGACAAATTTTGCCTAAATTTTCGCTCAAAATAACTACTTTACTATGGACTCCGTAATACATTTTTTCCGAAATGAGAAAGGCTTCAGAAACGTAGTGTTAAAGATTGAACTAAACCCAAATCTATCACTACTATAAAAAAATCCAGATACTTAAATAGTAATTAGGTACATGGATGGATTCTTAATTGATTATCGGCAATGGTTTTTTGCATGCACACCAAACTTATGAAAGAAAAACCGCGTGAAATTTAAGTCCAAAATAATGTTGATCTACAAAGTTTGAACACGTGTGTGAGTGTGTGAGTGCATCAACTAGGTAAATACATTTGCACATAAATATACCTATACACTTACTTGTCATTGTATTTGATGTTCTGCACACAACCACTGCATGCAATTGCATGGGAATAATATCGACAAAGCGTTCACGCATGTGATATTGCATGTGCACACATCTTCAAAACTTGGACAATAGTGTGTGCAAACATTGCTCATTCATTGTTGGGGGGGCCATTCCATTTGGCACCATCAGTGTTCGCTGCAGACTTGGGAATTGGTGGCGGGGGTTGAGTGAAACACCCCCCCCCCCCCGGAAACACGATACAGGGAATGTTACAACTGATTGAGTTTGTGATGTACAAGTGCTTGATTTGTTCGTTTGAGTTAAGTGCTTAAATTGTGTGTGATTTTGATCGTTCAATAAAATTTTTTTATTATTTGCATGCAGTGTCGCTGTTCACACTACCGTATATCCTCGAATAAGTCCCCCAGGGAGTTATTTTTTCGTCAGAAGTTTATGAGGGGGGAGTTATTCGAGAGGGGGGAGTTTTTCGAAGGGGGAGTTATTTTTTCGTCAGCATTTCCAGTAAAATGTATGATAAATTTACTGCACAAATTTGGTAACATAAATAATTTGTAGGAATACAAAATTCACAGTTCAAGCAGTGAAAACTTAATCGAGAGGGGGGAACTTCTTCGAGGACATACGGTAATTTATCAATGAAATTGAAAATGTAGTTACCTCATAAATCAGTTTTGAATACATTTTACTGGAAGTTTACTGGAATGAGTTATATTTATACTGCATAACACCTTATTCTGGTAAACTAAAATGCAATTCGGCGCAGATTTATGAGTGAACTAATTTTTTTTTACTGGGCTGGAAATAAACTAGTGTATGCAGTGCCATTAGTCATTGTTGGCACAGTGCCAACATGAAATGTGCACTGACATAATAATCTAATACTGAAGTGCAAGTGCTGCAACCCCATAGACAAATAAAGCAATGACCATGTGCGCCAAAATCCATTCAACACATTTGTCGCATAACAATCTCAAGTGATGAAATTGTTGTGAAAGCTAAGTAAAGTTTACATTACATGTTCACTTCACCTGTATCCCACTCATTTCGCGTCGCTGTCAATGTCGAATAAAACGAGTAATTTTTATTGAGCATCCGTGAGAATTTTGTCAACCCCTCAAACTATGTGGACACTTTCCGAAGATTGATCGTTTGCTTTTTAAAATTTTTATATATTTGACTACTAAACTTTCGATGAGCAGTTGTTGTGTTTTGTTGTGAATACTTAAATACATTTTTCAGTCTCTCGTGTCATTACTTGTGTCGATAAATGTGTCGAAAAAGTTCCTTAGACACGTGTGACTTTCTTAGTACGTCGGCTTTTTATTCAGCGGCTGAAAATGACCTTAACTTCATTTTATTGTTCACTCTGAACAGAACTACCGTATTTCCTCGAAATAGCCCCCCCCCCTCGAAATACCCCCCCCCCCCCTCAAAATGGGCACTATGAATTTGTGGTCCGGGGAATGCATAACAGACGTTCAAAACACTTACTGTGTTACGTTAGAACATCGTTTATACCATCTACATCCTTATATAAGGCTGTAAAAACTTATAAATGGTGATTTTTGTTGCATTTTTCACGTTTTTCTCTCAAAATTCTCACTCTGAAAAAATAAACCCCCTGGGGGTATTTCGAGGAAATACGGTATTTATGTGTCTGCGCAAGCTAAATCAATAAACCTATTCTTTCTGAATAGGTAAAATGATGTCATATTCTAAAATTTGACCTTGACAAACAATGACATCAATTTTGACGAAAAAAAATCATTTTCAGATTTTCATTTTCCAAGAAAACTCAGTTTAGGTGAGCTTGTGCGGGCACTAATACAGGGGTGGGCATTTTCAGTTACCGCTGGAAAAACGCGATAGCTTGAGCTACGGTTGAGCTATCACAATGAAATTTTACACGATAGAGTAGACTCCATAGGACACCTATTCTGAAGTTTGCAACCCAAACGGGCACATTTTGGGTGAGTTGTGGAACACACAGTTTTTAGTGTAATTTTGTGACTCGGCGTCACGATAGGATAAATCAAGGGTGGCATTTGAGGGGGGGGGGGTCACTGGCTTTGGCGTCGTCCCAATCTGTCGTACATTGGCCGATTTTGATGCCCTTTGAGTAAATATGTTGGGGTTTGGGGTCGGGGCTACGACCAAATTCTTTTTTTTTCTCGAACAGTACCCCAGTCCCGAGATAAAGGGGGTTAAGACACAAAATTACACAAACAAACTGTGTGTTCCATAACCCACACAAAATGTGGCCGTTTTGGTTGCAAACTTCAGAATAGGTGTCCTATGGAGTCTACTCGATTGTGTTAAAATTTCACTGTGATAGCTCAACCATAGCTCAAGCTATCGCGTTTTTCCAGCGGTAACTGAAAATGCCCACCCCTGTATTAACCCATTTGTATACTTTTGGAATTAAGTTTTGTAAATTAAAATGTATTTTCAATTGATTTTGTAAGTTATTTTTTGTCTGAATTTACCGGGATTTATTGCATGAAATCACTGGTATTCACAAAAACGGTGCGAAAATGACGAAAGCATAAAAAATCAATGGTCAAAATAAAAATGGAAAAAAAACAATATAAATACTTCAATTAATAATTCAAAAATGAATGAAAAATGCTGTACAAAATATGGAAGCGCAGCAGGCAATGAATATCTGAAAAATATCACTGTGGAAATGGCAAAAAAATTGGGAAAGGGTGACATTTTGACTTTGAGGTCAATAGGGATGTGAGACAAAAAGTGCACACTTTCTGGGCAAGCCATGTGTTCTTGTTTTTGGTTGTGTAATAATGTGACCTTATTAGCTATAAAGTTTATAAGATTAATTGTGATAAAGTCTAACATGGTACATCAATGATCAACTAAATCTGAATTGACATGGAAATCAGTTGACACAGGTGTCAACTGGGGACAGTCCCGCACCATGTAAAGTGTACTGTCTAATGTGAAATACCAGGCAAACTTGTCAAACGTCATGCAAAAAGTCAGGGTCAAAAGTCAGTTCAGTAATGACATCATTTCTTTTTTAGTTCTACATTTTACAGGGTGTGGAACAGCTCCCTGGTTAGCATTAAACAGTGTAGCACAAATAAGGTCACATGTGAAGCTATTCAATAATGTACTCATTTAGAAAAGCGACAACAGAACATGAGATTGGTCAAATTATAAAAATAGCAACTGAAACATCAGATATAAGAAAACCCATGTTGAGGGATGTAGAAGATGAAACTAGGTGATCTTAGAATAGAAGTGCTTTTACAATTGAATATATGTATTGAAACTAGGGTGTCAACAATAACTTTTTGGCGGAAAACGGAAATGGAAACGGAAAAAAATTTGCACCTGCCGGAAAACGGAAAAATGAAAGGCCGGAAAACGGACACGGAAAAATTTGCCGAAATTATGCCAGAAACGGAAAAAAATTTGCTGAAGTTATGCCGGAAACGGAAAAAATTTGCTGAAATTTTGCCGGAAATGGAAAAAAATTGCAGAAATTTATCCAGAAATAAAAAAATTTGCAGAAATCTTGCTAGAAATAGAAACAATTCACATAATTGAGAACCTGCATGCATGTTTACCAGTTTGGCTGAAACAGAAAACAGAGAATTGAGTCAGAAAATGGAAAAAAGTTGGAAAAACAGACAATTGAGCCGGAAAACAGAAATAAGGCGGAAAAACTGAAATTTTAGCCGGAAAACAGAAAATGAGCCGAAAAAACGGAAACGGAACAAAAATTTAGCAGCCGGAAAACAGAAATGGAAACGGAAACAAAATTTGCCTGCGGAAAGCGGAAACGGAAAATGGAAAACGGAAAGTTGACACCCTAATTGTAACTGGATTTTCAACTTTTTTATCTGACTATTGTTTCCCATCTGTTTGTGTTTTAAATACTATTTATAGTAAATACAATGTAAATGCTATTTATGTATAGTAAACCTTGCAAAGATTTTGTAGTCAATGCAAGCACTTGACTTTTTCTAGAAAAAAAACTTGGTGAGGCTTTTATTAATCATGGTGCCAATTTTGCAAGTGAATGTGAAGTGGTATGTGGCAGGGAAGTCAGGTGACAATTGAACTTAAAATCCAAGTATTTTCATTATATGGCTTCTACAAACTATTTATTTTATGATGGAAATTTGTCAAACTGGTATCCAGAACCATAATTTGTAAAAAACACTACCTTTTACTCATAGTTTATATGTCACATGACTTCCATCTAAAACACTATCATCCTAATTATAATACCAGTTACAATTTTTTGCAGTCTACTTGTAGAATTGGCCTTTGTTTGGCAATTTTTCAAAACTATGATGAACTTTGATGGACCAGCTAATTGTATTGTGACAACAATCCAAACAATATAAATATGTAAATTACATGAAAATTAGAAGAAAATTACATATTTACCGGTTATACCAGTTATATTATATTATTACCATTTATAAATCAAACTTTGAAAGCAATGGCAACCACAGAAAATGCTCACTGTAGCAACAGTCAATTTGACAATGGCCCTACACACACTAGTTTTCAGCGTGACCGATGTGAAAACTGAAATGGCCACATGGCGACATCCAGCCTACTCTTTTTGTATGTTATATGTGTTTTAGTTTTCAAATTTTCAAAGCTTAACTTCCATTGATCTAAATTCCAAATTAAATTCAATGAAATCATTCAACCGTGTTCATTAATTTGCATTTGAAAAAATTTCAGTTTTCACACGAAGTCACGGTGAAAACTAGTGTGTGTAGGTACAATAAGTCAGTCCTATTCAAATGCCACATCTATACCCCAATTAGCATTGAAAAAATCGTCAATTTTTATAAAATATATTAAAATATAATCTCAGAAAATCTCTCAAGAAAAAATAGAATTAAATCTCTTACAAAAAAACCTGGAAAAATATAAATATCAGAATTTGAGATATTTTCTGATATTTTTAAAAATTTCAGAAAGTCTCTCAAAAAGAAAATATACCGTATTACCTCGAATTATCCACCCCCCCTTGAATTAACCCCCCTCGAATTAACCCCCCCTCAAAATGGGCTGGGGAAATAATAACCACCCCCCCTCGAAATACCTCCCCCCGGAATGATGTACATCAAGTATGCAATGTACATGATGTATTTATTACTACGTATTTGCATCGCAGCTACACTTATACGCTCATTTGTGTACAGATGTACAACTATAGTCCCAATAATCTATTTTCTCACATTTATTACCGTTTTTGTGTAAGAAAAAGCGTATTCTTTACTATGAATTTCACGAAAATTTCTGGCGAAATAATAAAAAAACCCTCGAATAACCCCCCCCCCCGAATAAACCATGAATAAATTTTATATTTTCTGAGATTTTTTAAATATAAGTCTCCCAGAGACTTTTTCAATGCTGACCCCAGTCTCACCCAACCCCTCAAAACCCCCCAAAATGCAAAAACGTGTCACACAATAGTAGTCTCGTCAAACAAACACAGAGCGGCCTGTGCAAAAGGGGGTCTATCTTGTTGACTGAGCGGCGACTCAGATCCCGGCGAATGGACACCCATTTGGCCATTATGCTGCCCATCCACGGGGGTGCCCCCGGGGGGCCACCGTTCATACAGTTCAATGTCATGGGGGTGTCGTTGCCGGGGGTGGTGCCCGGCATGGTGTGGGGGTACTGGCTGTTGGGCATGGGAATGGGTGCCCTGCAGTGATTGGTTGCTGCCAGTGCCCAGGGCTAGTTCGCTAAGAAAGGGGGGGGGGGTTGGAAATTGGGATAGGTCACAAACCACACGTAAAAGTTGACGATTTTATGTTGTTTTTTTTACATTGATATTTTGCGTTGTCTGTTGTCACTTTGCATGACATTTGACATATTCCAGCGCATTTCCATACATCATAAAATACAATACTTGTTTATGACCATACAACAAAATTGGCTATGTATTTTTTGAGATGGAGCCATTCCTTTTCCCGTTATTTTTCGCATAGCCCACCATTGTCTTTCAAATAGTTTTTTCCTGGTGGAATCACATTTAAAAGTTTTTTTTGGCTTATCCAATTATAGTAAACTGAATTTCCATAGCATTTCCATTCAACAAAAATATAGACTTTACTATTTATCTACACACCTTTTTCCTCAATGCAAAAATGTAAAACACGAAAGCTCACTTCAACGGAACCAAATGCGGTCTTCTAAGCGGCACCATAGAAGGTGATTGTCTCTCCCCAGCACCAGGGACACCGGCACCGGAGGCACCATGGTGCTGCATTCTACTGGAACACGGCGGCGCGCTGCCGGTGTAATCGTCCACGTCGTTCCCTTCCTCGATGATATTTATGTCATTTTCCGGAAAGTGTCCGCGTGCCCGATGCCGGTGGTGTTGCCGTAGTTGAACAGAGGCGGGGTCGGATTCTATTCTGCCAATGTGGTGCCCTAAACCGGGTTGGGTACTCGTGCCGGGGTATTGGTTGGGGGGTGGTCTGCTAGGGGGGGGGGGGGGTTGTGTTGTTTTTGGGGGTTGTGATTAGGATTGATTTTCATTAGATTATTTTCATCAAAATACGGTAACACTGTTTGTGAAGCGTTCGATCTGATCAGTATACTTTCATTCAACAATTTACTGAACAATTTCCACTTCAGGTTGATAAATATCCAGTTCATTCATTATGTCATTTTGTGACTTTATAAATTTTTAACCTTACATAAAACCAAAGCCAGCCAAAAAAAACGTGAAAATTCCAAGCAGACCAGCCCAAATTCACCTATAACCCGACAATGGCACCTCATCAATATCGTCCATTTTACGCACATTCGCCGCCGCTGCGCTATTTCGCCCGACAGGGCCCGACAGTCGGGCAATTTCCTGTTCCCGATGTCTCAATTCCTCATTGACGTAACTCATTCGAAACGGGTCTATTCCGCCGGATACGGTAGCTTCTCTGACTAGCGATTTGGACACGTGCTGGGGGTTGAGGTTGCCGCAGCACCGGAATGCGCACACGCAGCCTGGATTGAATGGGGTGTAAGTGAGGGGCTGGGGCCAGTTCTGCACCATGTCAAGTGTCATGTCAATTGTCAATTGTCATGTAAAGTGTCAATTGAAAAAGGAAAAATTGTATTACTGACACTTAGGAACTTGACACTTTGCATGACACTTGACTTTACACTTTACAGGGTGCGGATGGCGTTTTGGTAAAGTTTTTTGGTATGTGTGTTTCATGATTCATGTAGTGATGTAAAAGCGCCATGGAAAAGTGGAATGGTGCTTCTTTTGGTGCTTGGCACTAAAATTGTCAATATGGCGCCATTGGTGCCTGGCGCTGCACATGGGGAAAGCAACATGCCGCCTGGCGCTTTTTACATCATCAATTTCACCACTGTCTCATTTTGAAATTTCCGATTTAAGTATATTGATAAAGGTGATGATACTGTGCGCACTGCAAATTTTCTACTCCCTGAATTATTGGGCTTTCGTGTTTTCTTGTAAAAAATTGAATTGACAATTTTCCTTTTTCAATTAATAAAACAAATTCTGTCGAAAAAATCACCAGTTATTGATTCCAAGTATAAAAATTATTCATGTGACTATTCATTCTCTATACTTTTCTTTAGCACCATTAAAACAATCCATATTCCAATTTATGCAAAAATATATTAAAATAAGACTAAAGCAAACTAAAGCCCAAATTTACCAGTAACAATAAGCACGAAAAAGAGAGCAATTGCAACAGTTAAAACCAGAGACAAAGTGCCAATGTCCACTCTCTCTTCTGGTTCTCCATTAAATTCAGCCTCTACATTGTCTGCAAATTGTGAGAATTATGGTATTTATGGTCGATTTTGAAGGGAAATGTGAACTGTGGTTTTATTTTTATTAAATTTTTCATTTTTTCAAAACAAATTTAATGAGTGACATTTATACTTTTTCACCAAAACCTGGTAAAATTTTATGTCATAGGCAAAACACCCTAATAAAATTTTCACTTTACATCACATTTTCTCGTTTCTTACACTCTAGCATTTCACATTCCATGCCACATCAAACTTTTTCACTTTTTTACATGATGCATACTAAACAAAATTTAATGCCATGTAAAAACTGAACTGTCAAGTGCAGAAAGAAAACTGTAAGAAAAAAACATTTTTATCTGACGAGGTATTTGATAAAATTGCATGACATAATAGTGACCCCCCCCCCCCCCCACCCAGACAAACCCACATACACCATTTGCAAGTAAACTTTTTCATAACACATTTAAAGTGCAAAAAAACTGACCAATTACACTTAGCAGGGCTTCCTTGTATGAACTAGCAGCAAGAAACCTCTGTACATGTTTTATTATTGTATCAGTGTCTCTTTTTGTCAAATATTGTTCTGCTACTCGGCCGGCTGATACAATCAACTGTGTGCAAATTTTGGGAAATTTGGGGAATTTTCAAGTGAAATTTTTTAAAGAATCGACGAAGTCTGTTGATTTTGAAATAAGCCTTATGAGACAAAAATGTTTAAATGGAACAGAGTTCCAATTTTTCGAAATGTTATCCACTCTATTGCACTTATTCTCAATATTTTATAACATACAAAAATTTACATATGGGTATTTGAGTAACAATTTCAGAAAATTTATCAAAAAATGGAGAAAAAAAACTTTTTTAATACCTCATCGATTCATGATGACATGAGCAGGAACAAAAATAAATCTGAACAAAATATCAAATTGTCAAACATCACATTTCTTACTTTATTTTCCAACGGCTTTGTCCATTTTCCCCATTTTTTCATCCAAAGAAACACATTTTTTTGGTAATTTCCAAATACCGTATTTCCTCGAAATACCCCCCCCCCCAAATTGAGTGTAAAGAGAACGTACATCACAAATATGGCAGTTTGTGTTCTGCGTAGTGCAGAACACACGTTAAAACAATGTCGGTATCACGTTAGAACAGTGTACATACCATCTACATACTAATATTAGTCTACAGAACCTTATAAATGGCGGTTTTTGTTGCATTTTTCGACGTCTGCGTACGTTTCAGACGACAATTTCGTACTTGGTTTTCAAAAATTTTCTTGTGAAATAATAACCCCCCTCGAAATACCCACCCCCCTCGTTTGACCCCCCCCCCTCTCGGGACCACTATGAAACAATCACCCCCCCGGGGGGGTATTTCGAGGAAATACGGTAAATCATTCCTCAAACTGACCAATCGATATCTAATCCACAGGAAAATAATAGCCGAATTTCCGCAATCGCCGAGCGCCCATCTATTTCTCAATGTTCTCGCAAATTGATCCGCTCTGTGGTGCAAATCGGGAGCGCTCGGATTTTTAACATCCATTTTTAAATCGTGCACCACTGAAATTGTGATTGGTGATGTTTAAAGGTTGATAATTTTGGTGGCATCTTCTTAAAGTCGACAAAAATATTGATTACGAGAAAAAAGCATTTTAAATTCCATTTCCAATACTTAACATTTGACAAATTTCAGTGCAGTTTCAAATGTTGATTATAGGGCGCCAAATTGTCTGCCTCTGCTCTCAACATACTGTATTTCTTCTGATAAAACGGCATACCTCGAATAGAACGGCACCTCCAAGACAGGTTTTGGCACTTTTCTTATCTACGAAAGAAAAAGAACAACACCTCCAATAGAACAACAGGTAAAAGGTTTATTAAAAAATAAAACGGCACTCTGCCCTTCTATTACAAGAAATATGGTAGTCAGCTGACTGGCTCAAATATAAATAAGCAACAGCAATTCAGCACCAAGTACCAAAAGTCTCGCGACTAGTGATGAAAATGGCACCGCACCGGTGCTATTCTGAAAAAAATGGCACCGGCACCGGCAGGGCACCCTCGAAAAAGGGCACCGCACCGCACCAGCACCGGTGCTGGTGCCCTTCGGTGCCCTTCGGTGCCTTTCCATCACTACTCGCGACTCTTCTCAAACATTAGTTTCTGCATTCCCACCTCCAAACAAACCTGCAACGGCAGCGACAAACCCAAACTGGTACTGTTTTCCGTGGTGATCGACACCGGTGCACTGCGACCGCCTATGGCACTTGCACGATGTGGAAATGGAGAAATGGTGCAGCCGCGTGTTTAGAATTGACACTGTGTAGTAGGGGGGGGGGCTATTTGAAGTGTGGTTTTGGATTTCAAATTTCGAAGTTTAAAATTTAAAAATTTCAAATATCGCATTGAGCCAAAAACACACGCTAGTTTACTGCTAGTAAACTCAAACTTTGGTAAACTCATAAACCAACTTTGAATGGCATTTGAGTTACCTAACTATAATTCACTATTTGTCAACTACAGTTGACGGAGAGTAAAAAAACTGATTCCAGTGAACTCAGATGCAGATTCTTAGCTGATTTACGAGTTTACTTAACACCACATTTCCTCGAATATCCCCGTTGGTTTTATTCTTTAAGCGTGGACATTTTGAGAGGGGTCAAACAAAATGGGTATATCGAGAGGGTTATTATTTCGCCAGAATTTTCTTTAACTCGCAGTACTCCCTGTTCTAACATAACACAGCCATGTGTTCTGCATTGCCCGGATCATAAACCGCGACTTTTTTCATCCACGTTCTCTTTACATTCAATTGGGGGGGGGGGTTATTTCGTGGGGGGTGTTAATCATTCATAGTCGTAATTTTCAGGGGGGGGGGGGTATTTTGAGAGGGGGGGGGGGTTAATTAATAGTGGACAATTTGAGGGGGTACTTTAAGTAAATACACTACCCAAAAACCCCACCATTACCCCCAAACCCACAATCAGTCGCATTCAACACCCGATTGGGATCGCACACGTACGGATCGAAGCCGGTCGAATCGGGACTGGGCACATGTGGACCGCACTTTGCCCAGCGGTGGCCCCGGATGTCGGGGTATTGGCTGGCTGAGATCCACTCGGTGCCCGGCTCTAGGGCGAGGGCGCTGCCTACTAGGAGGCTGGCTGCGGAGAGGATCGCCTGGGGTGGGGGGGGGGGTTGGGGGTGGGGGTTACCACTGCGCGAACTACTCCAGCTAGCTAGGGATCGATCTATCTGTACAAATTCTTCAAGTGTTAAGCAAAATGTCATACAAATATGTCAAACGTCATACAAATTTTTCAAATCCCATGCAAAATGTCACACAAAAGTTTCAAATGCCATACAAAACGTCTTACACATTTTTCAAATTCCATGCAAAATAACAAAAGTGATAAAATTTACTTCTTTGAATTCACACTTTACTTGATATTTGACACTTCACTGCGTTCGGGAATGCTACAACAATTGCCAACAGATAAAAATTAAATTAGTTCGGTCTGCTTTTTGTTGTTGTTTTTTTTTTTAGGGGGGGGGGGCGATAATCGGCATTCTACATTGAATTGGTGTCAATCAATGTAAATTTCCCTTTTTTTACTGATTTTCTTTTGAAACTAAAATTTTGAGAAAGCGTTTTTCCAAAATATGATGCCATTTCTACGTTTTAAGAATTATTTATCTGCCGATTGCTAGTGTACCGTATTTCCTCGAATTACCCCCTGGGGGATTATTTTTTCAGAGTGAAAATTTTGAGAGAAAAACGTAAAAAATGCAACAATAACCACCATTTATAAGTTTTTACAGCCTTATATAAGGATGTAGATGGTATAAACGATGTTCTAACGTAACACAGTAAGTGTTTTATACGTCTGTTATGCATTTCCCGAACCACAAATTCATAGTGCCCATTTTGAGTGGGGGTATTTCGAGGGTGGGGGGGGGGGGGTATTTCGAGGAAATACGGTATACAAATAATGAAAATGACGCAACGAGACATCGTTTTACTTGAAAACATTTACGTATTTCCTCGAAATACCCCCCTCGAAATACCCCCTCAACCCCCCTCCCAAAAAAACTTCCACTCGAAAAAAACTCAAATTCGAGGAAAAACGGTACGTATTTCTTCTAATAGAAGAGCGCTGTTCTATTTTTCAATTATCACGTATCAACTTTTCACTTTCTGTTCTTTCGGACACAGCTCTTAATGTGTACTTACTTTTTCTCAAAAAGTACGCGTAGTCGAGTACAGAGTGAATACGCCTACGCATGCTTTGAAAAAGTATATGTACTCCCCTGTACGCTTACTTTTTGAGAGTACTCGAGTACCTTTTTGTTATTTTGTACCCATTAATAGAAACAAAACACCTTTTTGTTGTCCAGGGTAAAGATTTTGCAGAAAGAAAATATTTTTATGCTTTCCTGAAAAATACTTGCATCTATGCTTTCTGGGAAAATAGTATTTTACTCTCATTTACTCGTGAGTAAAAGTGGAACAATTTTATTTTACGCTTTCTGTACTTGGGGGGTGCGTAAAAACAAAATACTAAAAGTTTCGTACTTTTAACAAAATACAAATAATTTCGTACTTAAACAACTCCGCTTTTGGACCTGCCGCCATTCTAAGAAATGGCCTTCTATAGCAGGTTGCCATTCTATTAGAAGAAATACGGCACCCAGACGATGATTTTCCATAAAAAAGCAGATCTAATATTTTATCAGCTAAAATTGAATAGAAAAATACCTAAAAATACAGAAATTGAAAAAAACGTCATTACCTGAGTGATCAGCACTGGTACACAACCGCTCCCTGCCCAGTTTGGCATTGTGCCAAAAGTGAAATTGTAATAAGTGGTGTAAAATGTGTCTGCTAATTTGCATCAGAAGGGAATCTCATTTTTGGGTGAATTTCAAGTGTAGTAGCCTTGATGCAACTGTCCTTGTGTACATTCATGTTTTGTTTTTGCCAATTTAGATATAGGTAATTAGTTATTTATGTTTCAGCTGTAATGTCACATTAGCACTTGACTGAAAAGGCGGGTGTCAATTTTTGTGTACCATTGTGAAATATCCCGGGATTTTTTTACCAATCTAGATTTCTGTTTTTCAATTTTCCGATCGAGTTTTTGACAAGTAACAAGAAAATGGAAAAATCGTTATCTTATCATTTTAATCTGCTTCAGTAATTCTACACAATAAAATGTTTACAAAAAATCAAAATAGTTTATACCTTCATATAAAGTAGCGCCACGAACATTTAATGGTCACCAGTAAGTGTCCATCAAAATTGCAAACTTAGTTGCAAGTTCACAAAAGTCTCCATTGTCAAGCCATCATAAATTTAGTTCATGAATATTTTATGCACATGTTGGAACGATGCCAAAACACTTAACATGCCATCTCACGAAACACTCTTGAACGGCTTTTGTCCAATGCGGTCAACTAAATACCTTAACTAATATTTTAAATACCTAAATACTGACTAACGATGGCAAAAAATCAAAATGTCGAAAACGTTTTCAAATTTTCTACTTTTTGGAGTTTTCTTATTATTATTTCACCCCTTGAAAACACTTAAAAATTGGGGGGTTTTCCTAAAATTATCGAAAATTCGAAAAATACTTTCAGGAAAAAATCAAAATTTGAGAAGACTTTTTGGGAAAAATTTAGGAACTTTTTTACCAGGGGATTTGCCATCGTTACTAAATACGAGTATAACACAGTCACTTTCTATCAGTTTCTGTGTTACTTTTTTACACTGAAACACAGAAAGTGACTGGAAAATTCACAACTTAACTGAGTTTTTGCAGATGAGCAGAAATTGACGGAAAACAGAAAACACGAAAACCAACGAATGACAGGGTCTTTTTATAGAGAGTCACTTTTGTGTAAAACTAAATTTACAAAAGGAAAACATAGAAACCAGAAATCGTGTTACTCTGTTTTTTTTTCACAAAGCAACAAAACACAAAATAAAATTCGAGAATCATTACAAACAGAAATCACACAAAAAGTTTGACGAAAAAACTCCACGCCAGTACCAAAACGCCAAAATGACCAAATTAGACCAAAATGCGGAAAAGTAACGCCCCAAAATCTACTTCCTTCCAAAATCAAACACTCAAAAAAACCAATCCAAAAAACCACCACAACCCGGGCCCCCAAAAAATCACCAAAATCAACACATCCACCAAAAAACAACATTCAAATCGTTCAAGAAAATGGGATGGGCGGCCAAAAAAAGATGGCCCGCTCAATGCGGCAGGGAATTGGCCGATTTGGGGGCGGCTCCGTTCTGTAGTGAGCGAGCGTGCAGCGGGGCAAAGAGCAACGCTTGGGGCCCTTTCTACAATACGATACATAACGGGTAGGGGTGGGGATAGGACCCGACTCGACTCGACTCGACCCGGATGGAGTGTTTATACTAGCAGACATGACACTTTACAAATAGATATGATTTATATCTTCCGCTGGCAGACGGCCAACTGCAAACTTATGAACCAACATTGCGCAAAAAGAAAAGGAAAAAAAGAAACACTAAACGCCAGAATTGACGTCATGATGGAGTGTTTCCTCTGGAAAAATGTACAGTGTAATGTCATCTGAGTATACTTTCTGTTTTCATTTTCCGTTTTCCAGTTTCTGAAGGGAAATTTTTCTATTTCCAGTTTCCAAATCCTGGCAGGTGCAACATTTTTCTACTTCATCTTCTGATTTCCACTAGTGACTCTGTAGACACACTATCTGGTAGTCTCACGACGAACCGGGATGCAGACATAGAATCCAGTTCAAACTGTAATATACTTGAAACTCACAATAATGACAACAGAAAAAAACAGTGAAAAGTAAGTTCTTAATAGACTCTGACTCTAGTATCTCAAGACTATGATCTGATGGAAAAGGCATGCAGAAACATCGCAGTGCACTGCACTTGAACATCTGCCAGTCCTCAGAAACAGCACCTGGCACCATGGGCACTAACAAAATATGGGCACTGGCAGGACACCCTTGCAAAAGGGCACTGCACTGCAGCAGCACTGGTGCTGGTGCCCTTCAATTCCCAGCACTGGTGCCCTGGTGCCCTTCCATCACTACACATGGGATGCATTTAATGTTAAAATTTACTTTCATTATATGCAGAATGATATTCATCAAACTCAGCCACAGTGAATATGATGTCAAAAAATGACAGAGTTCACAAGCAGAGATGGAAAAAGTGACATGACTTTGGTGCCAAGTGTCAAAAGTGCCATGACGCATTGTGGAACCTCAGCACCCAAGTGCCAATGGCATCAGAGTAAAATGTTGCCAAGTGCCAGAAGCACCATGGTGTTTTTCATTTGCTCTCAGCGCCAAGTGTTTTGTTACTGGCACCATGCAAAAATAACTCCAAGTGGCAAAAGTGCTATGGTGCTTTTTTAACTGCAGCACCAAGCAAGCACTATGGCGCTTATTCCTTTGGCACTAGCGCCAGGCACCAGTGCCATGGTGCTTTTCCATCACTAGTCAGAGTCACTCAGAAAATTTTTACTATCATATGTTGGGAATTTATTCAAATGATGAAATATGGCACTTTTTATAAGTGTACACATTGTAGTCTGAAACAATCGTGACAATGAAAAGTATAAACCAAAATACTTGTCACTTTTTATAAAATTTTCTGTTCAATTGACACCCCACTTGTAACTAATGATGTGAAAAGCGCCAGAAATTTGGCACCAAGCACCAAAAGCGCCATCGCGCTTTTCCAACCACTAGCGCCAAGCACCAAAAGTGCCATCGCTCTTTTCCAACCACTAGCGCCAAGCGCCAATGGTGCCAGAGCAAAATGGTGCCAAGAACCAGAAGCACCATGGCGCTTTTTGCTTTGGCACTAGTGCCAAGCACCAGCACCGGGCATTTTGTTCCTGGCATTGGTTAAAAATTGTGCCAAGCGCCAAAAGTGCCATGGCACTTTTCATGGGCATGGTGCAAGCACCAATGGCGCCACAGCAAACTAGCGCCAAGCGCCAAAAGCGCCATGGCGCTTTTTGCTTTGGCGCTAGTCTCAGGTGCCAGCGCCATGGTGCTTTTACATCACTACTTGTAACTTTATTTCCTACTTACCCAGTTTGAAATTCAAAAATTTCCATTTACCTATGTGTATCAACTGCACAGCGGTGACATTATATACATTCCATTGCAAATCAAAAGATCCGGGTCGGGCCGGGTCCCATTTCGAGTCCCACCCGCATATGTATCCGAATACATCCATATAGCGCAATATTATGCAGCCGCAGCGGCGCGCGGCGCCAAGCTATATAGCGGCCACATTCGAAGACGCTTCATGTACGCGCCACGTACACGTTATGTATACATAAATCGAGTATTGTACGCGACCAAGTGTTTTGCTATTCGCATAGTTGTGGCCTGATGCAGCGAAAAGTGCCCGTCCACATATTTAGATGTTTGTTGATTGATATGAGCTCTACAATTGTCCCGGAATTTTGCGGTGGCCAGTTAAATGACAGCTCTATTGAACGTCTTCATATCATTAGGATAAATGCACTCAAGTGAATCGCGTTAAGACATTTTCGGACCACCATAGCCTTTTGCCTTCATTTTTTTCGCTCCGCTAACTGCGAAACATCATTTTCGTCATACATAACATCACCTTCTAACATAAATTAGGTCGGATTACAAAAGCCCGAAATGTAATTAGCTTAAGTAGGTAGAAAAAGTCGGCCGGCGGGCGGCGGCTGTCGCATTAAATGGAAAATGGAAAAGCCTGTCTAAGAAGTTGCCTACCTCAAATCAGTCAACCTTCAATCAATGCAAAAAAATCAAAATAACCCAACGCAAAAAACGGACACTTTCCCGCCGCTGCGCGCTGTCTGGCGTGTGGTTCTTTGTCTCTCACTCCCGCTGGGCAGCATTCCCTGACACAACTAGTGGTGGGAAATAGCTTGAACGGGAATGGAAGTGTATGACGTAAAAGCGCCGTGGCGCTAGCGCCAAAGTGAAAAGCACATTTTGGCACTTGGCGCTTATTTGCTGTGGCACCACTGACGCTTGGCGCCATGCCCACGAAAAGTGCCACGCCGCTTTTAGCGCTCTGCGCTTATTTGCAGTTGCACCATTGGTGCTTGGAGCTTATATGCTGTGGCACCATTGGTGCTTGGTGCTTATTTGCTGTGGTGCCATTGACACTTGATGCCATAAAAAGCGCATGCCAATTTTGGCGCTCTGCGCTTATTTGATGTTGCGCCATTGGCGCTTGGCAGTTGGCACCATGCCCATGAAAAGTGCCATGCAGCTTTTGGTACTTGGCACAATATTTGACTCGCATCAGAAACAAAATGTCTGGTGCTGGTGCTTGGTACTAGATCCAAAGCAAAAAACGCCATTACACTTCTGGCATTTGGCACCATTTTGCTCTGGAACTATTGGAGCTTGATGCTTGTGGTCAGAACAGCACCACAGCACTTTTGGCACTTGGCATCAAAGTTCTGGCGCTTTTCACATCACTAGGGGAGTGTGCCAACCATATAGAAAACATGTGATTTTCATAAAAGGAGGAAAAACTCATTGCAGTTACAACACTTTATGTTAATGTATTTATTAACAACAATAAGTTTTTCATATCTTCACAAAACTTGAATGCTTTAGTTATCATTGGCATGCTTGAAACAAGAGACATGTAAACGTTTAAATGACTGAAGGTATTTACCGTATCACCTCGAAATACCCCCATGGGGGTTTATCATTCTGCCAGCAAAATTTGAGGGGGGTTAATTCGAGGGGGGGTTTACTCGAGGGTTTTTTTATTATTTCGTCAGAAATTTTAGTAAGGATTGTAGTAAATAGTAGGCATTTGCATACCCAAAACAGGTAATAAAGGTGTCCAAACAGAATATATTTGGACATAAAAATGCAGATAGCTACACAAACTAGTCTATGTGTAGCTGCAATGCCAATTAACAGTAATATACATCATGTACATTGCATACATGCCATATTTTTTATGTACATGATGTACATCATTCCGAAGGGGGGTATTTCGAGGGGGGGTTTATTATTTCCCCAGCCCAATTTGAGGGGGGGGTTAATTCGAGGGGGGGGGTAATTCAAGGGAGGATAATTCGAGGTAATATGGTACATTTATTAACTTCGGTGTCACTTGACTTACCACATACATGTTTACTTATTGCTGCCACATTTATGACTCAGTTGGCACCAGTGGGTGAAGTAGAGAAGGTCACTGGCAAAATGTGCACCACATCAAAAATTGTTAGAACCCCTATGCACCGACATCAACAAAATATGATGCATTCACTAATAAAAGTTAATAACTATGAAAAATAATATGAAGTGAGAAATTTTTTAAAAATCAAAAATCAATCTCTCCAGAGAAAATTGTAAGAAATATAAGATTTTTTATATTTTTTATATTTAAAAAATATAAATCTCCTGATATTTCCGGAACGCTAATCACGATAGGTCACACGGAACAAACTGAATCATAGCACATCAACAACAATTTCAAAACTTGTACAAAAACAATCAAACCAAACAAAATCCCCAAAAAATCCAAATTCATCTCCACGCACCAAACTTCAACATTCCTCTAAATTCCCACCACTAATCGCAGAGCACAACACCACGCGCGCACAATGCAGTGGTCCGCGCTAAAACGTGAATAGACTATCTTTACTTTGTGCCGCGCCCTGCCAAACGGGAATCCCCCCCCCCCCCCCCCCCCCGAACAGAATGGGACTGGGGTGGTTGCATGGCTGGGGATTGTTATTTGGGTTGGATTAAACCCCCCCCCATGTGGGATTGTATTCGAGCAGGGGGTGTTGAGTCATGGGTGGTATTTGATACGATTGGCCATATGTTTTTGTGGTGTTTTTATTAGATTTTGAAATTACTTAATTAGCTGGGCGTTGTCTGCTAATTTTAACTGCTTTTTTCATGGCCTTTATGTACGTTTTTGAATGAACCTCCCCAGGTAGGTCAGTTGTTGGAAAACACTTGCTTGTTAAACTTACTTTCGTATACTCGGCGGACAGGTAAATATGCATTTTTCTGAATGGAACAGTTTATCTTGATGTCATCAATAATCAAATAACAATTGTCCCGCAAAAAGATATGATTTCAGGTAATAAACATACGCCGGTTGTACGCGACTCCGCTTTTTTCATTCTCGAAATATTTATTTTTGTCAAATAAGTATCGAGCTTGACTAAGACATAAGTAATTTTGGACGCATACTTTGCGGTCAGTCGAGTATATGGCATCAAAAAAGGCATAAAAAGTTATGAAATCAATTGAAAGTATACCTACAATTGGAAGTAATACAGTACATGTTCGAGCAGTCGCCGTAAATCAGAAGGGCAGCACGTTTGAGGGGCAGAGGCTTTATTCAATCCCAAAAGTCACATTTATCCGATTTACCAGTCTAATAAAAGATGATTTTATCTATTTATATATTTTTATTTTCGGACCTACCCGGAGGTCGGCGCCGTTAGGAAATAATTAAATACATGTGCCGATGAATTTTTATTTTGGAAAAGTTCACAATTTTTTTGTAATTATGCGGCTGCCGATGAAGTTCCAAATGCAGGGGATTCACCTATTCGAAAAGAAATTACTTTCAGATGCTAATGTTTATACGCAGAAAATGGAATTTATGAGTCAGAAACTTTTTATACGTCTATACTGATCTAATAATAGAGAATATATTCAATTTATAAATAATATGGCAAGTAGGCAATTTATCTGAACGACAAATAGGTATACATAAGTACCGCGTAAAAATACGTTTACTACCTCCAAAAAAGCACCTGCACTCACTTTTACTTTTATACTTTCTGAAAGTATCTATGTACCGATATGCTTTACCTAATGCTGATTCACTATATATTTTCGAACAAAAATCATGAACTTAACTTGTAATATTTTTGAATATTTGGTAGATGACTGAAACACCGGCCCCTGAAACAGTGTTAAAAAACGTCACCCTTTTATTCTGAAGCATTGAAATTTATAAATATTCGTCTGCGTAAAAAGCGAAAAAATTTGTTTTACGTTTTCCTGGGAAAACGTACTTTACATATCTTCCATGTAAATCTAAAACAATTTACGTTTACATATACTCTAAAAAAGTACCGTACGTTTTAACAACGTTGCAAAAAACTCCCAATACCAAATAAGTGTGGGCAGGGATGAACAGTAACTAGCCTCCCTCGAATAACACCCACCACAAAAATCACACAAAAACCCACTCAAGTAAAATATTTTCAGTGCCTATACAATAGCCGCGCAAAATATCCTAGAATATCATAAATGCAAACTCAAAAGTCGCAACTAAAGCACACGCTTCCTTTACGCGGGCAAAATTCATGCCGAAACTCTCCCAAAGGCCCAAAACCAGCGCCACTGGTAGAATACCGTATTTTTCCGAATAAGATGGCGAGAATTTTATTGCGAGAATGTGCAATTTACAATTGAAAAATGGTTTTGGAGGTTTGAAATAACTTTTGATTTTGGTTAAATGAGGTTTTCCAATTTTCCACTGTTTTTCCAATACTGATTAGGTATAAATATGTGCAGTGTCGTGTAATATTTGCACTGCACACACTGCCAGTAAACTAAAAAATTAGTAAACTCATAAATCAACTTTGAATGACATTTGAGTTGAATGGAATTCGGTGTTCGTCAACTGCAGTTGACGGAGAGTAAATATAGGTAACTCATTCCATTAAACTGAAATGCGTTCAAGGCTGATTCATGAGTTCACTAATTTTTCAAATTCAAAAAAGCGACATTCAAACAGAGGTAAATATCACATGCAGCTTCCCAAGTGGTGCCGTCACAATCGGAAAATTACGGTATACTCTGAGCCGCGATGCACCACAAACCACTGCACACTTAGTACTACCTATTGGATTTGTAGTGACACGTCATGCGCTTGAGTGCAGACTATATATACTGCATGAGCTGCGGGCTTTGCATGCAATGTTACCGTAAACTGATGAATAAAGAGACGTGATTGATTTTGTAGTTTGTGCCAGGTTTTTTCAAAGTGAAGCTGGTGGATTTAATGGTGAAATCGATATTTCACTTTTGGTTCAATATTCAGATGGGATACGGTAGTCAACGTGTGCAGTCAAATATAGATAAAACAAGATGGAGAGCACTAAACCGAGAAGTTTGCAAATGTGAATTTTGGAGATTACTATTTAACACACTGGGGTCGTTGGGTTAGAACTTGCAAATAGCGATGGAAAAAACAATATACCGTATTTGCTTGAATAGTTCCCCCTTGAATAAGACCCCCTTGAATAATCCCACCTGTGAGACGTTTGAGGAAATAATAATTCCCCCCCTCGAATAATCCCCCCTTTAAAGATTTGATTTATTTTTTATACCTAATTTGGCACGTTATTGTGTTTATAAGGTGTTATAAGACGAAAAAATAATCCCCCAGGGGGATTATTCAAGCATATACGGTATTTGAAAATCGAAAAAAATCAAGCAGCATAAAATATAGAGGCCAAAACTTCAATATGCTTTGCGGACTGCCATAATTTAATGAATAAAATCTCGTAATAAATTTCGTAATTAATTATTCCACAGTAAAAACGAAATATTGCATTGATGAAAATTGTATAATTTTTGGTTCATTATTCAGGTGGGTTATGGTAGGTTTCCACGCTAATCCGACGAGTATAGGTAAACATATTGTATCCCAAATTTCCAACCCTACTTTGATGCTCCTATCTACTTATTTATTTTGGGAGGGGCTGGTTTTGGGACTGGATGCATTCTTAACCACGCACGGGATGATTGATAGAAAAGTGCGGATTTCAATATTTATCTGAAGACCATACACTGGAAAAAATATGTTCGTGAAGTGTGTGGAAGCGGGCTCAGTGAAGACACTTCCGCACACTTCACGACATTTGAGGTGAAGTGTCTTCCACACACTTCACCTAGCTTCACGACGCTGAAAATTAGTTAAGCGCACTTCACAAAGCAACGCAGCATACTTTTGCCAAAGCGGGAAACCCAAAATCCAAACAGCTCATAATCCAAACAGCATAATCCAAACACTTTTGTAGCATAATCCAAACAAAAATGACGCAAAATCCAAACACTTTTTTGTTCCACCAACTGCAGCATAATCCAAACAAAATTAGGCAGAATCCAAACAAAAATGAGGCAAAATCCAAACAAAAATGAGGCAGAATCCAAACACTTTTTGTTCCACCAACTGCAGCATAATCCAAACAAAATTAGGCAGAATCCAAACACTTTTTATGCAATGAGGTCACCATGTGTTCAAATTGATGGATTAACTTTCCTTTGATGTTAAACTAATATCTAATATATGCAAAAGAATCCGTGGCATGTGGATGTGTGTGTATGTGTTGCATCACAGGTGGACAACAGGCAAACTTTGGCTTTCATGGGAAAATTATATTGTGTGCTTTGGAGTGACCAACTGACGTCATAAATTTTTGACTTTTTTAAATTTTTTTGACATGCATTGTTATTGCAATATTGCTATTTTTGACTGGGGGTTACTAATTTGCCAGAATTTCTTTAAATGCAATGATTTATTTGTTGTTTGTAACATATGCAGGCAGATGTAGAGAAATGCAACAAAACCGCCATGATACCCCCCTTGATATCAGTGTAAGTAGAATGTAATTGCCAAAAACAGCAGTTGGTGATCTGTGTAAATGCAGAAAACATATTAAAAACACTGTGTTATGTTTGAAAATGTTTTGTATCATTTAAATACTTAGACTAGACTCTTATACAGGGTGGTTTTTGTTGCATTTTTGTACATCTGCATGTTACAAACAATGAATGATTAAAAAAACTCTTGCAAAATACTACCCCCCCCACAAAAATGGCAATATTGCAATAACAATGCATGTCAAAAACTAATGAAGTCAGTAGGTCACTTCAAAGCACACAATTGCATTTTCCAATGAAAGCCAAAGTTTGCCTGTTGTCCACCTGTGATGCAACAGATACACACATGTCCACATGCAGCTAATCTCTTTTGCATATATTAGATATTAGTTTCACATCAAAGGAAAGTTAATCCATCAATTTGAACACATGGTGACCTTATTACATAAAAAGTGTTTGGATTCTGCCTAATTTTGTTTGGATTATGCTGCAGTTGGTGGAACAAAAAGTGTTTGGATTCTGCCTCATTTTTGTTTGGATTTTGCCTTATTTTTGTTTGGATTCTGCCTAATTTTGTTTGGATTATGCTGCAGTTGGTGGAACAAGAAAGTGTTTGGATTTTGCCTCATTTTTGTTTGGATTATGCTTCATTTTTGTTTGGATTATGCTGTTTGGATTATGCGCTGTTTGGATTTTGATGCAGACTCCTTCGCGTGGTTCGTGAAGTGTCTTCAGGCACAGTGAAGTGTCTTCAGGCACAGTGAAGTGTTTTCGGGCACAGTGAAGTGTTTTCACACTGACACTGAGCGTCTGCGTGAATACACTTCAGAACGCTTCACCGCGCATCAAACACCCATTGTTTGTTGTTGATGCGAAAATGGGCCGACAAATAACAATATCTTTATAAAATTTAACTGTGAACTTTTTTCATTCGAAGTTGATTGAATGAGACAAATTCAACGACAATATTATCAGGTATTGTAAAAAAAATCAATATAATGAATATGTATTGGAAAATAATTTGGTACCTAATCGTATTGGAAAATTGTAATCATACAGCACCTAATCAAGATCAAATGTCACCACCAGATGCAACGTGTTCCTATGAACATTGCTATCGGCCGAATGTAACTGCACGAGAAGAAATACATTTTATTTTAATTATTTTACGCAAAGTGGCTTAAAAAATACCACTTCAATTTTACGCAATTACACAAAAATGAACAAACCTCCCGCAACTGCTTATTTTCAAGGATGGCTCGCATCCTGAAAGAATTTTAATTAGCCCGACGCGTTGATTCCGGGCAGTCCGATTCAAAACATTAAAAAAGTGAAATTTTACTGGCCAAAAAAGGTCCTGGCCTACTTTTACTGGCCTGGTGCCAATTCCAATGAAGGTGGCGCTCAGTGCCAGTTTCTCGGCGCTTATTGCACCACTAATAATGGTCGCATCCCCTGTAATCTTAGTACAGCATACGATTTCAGAGAACTGTACAATCGG
Organism: Sphaerolaimus hirsutus; assembly: GCA_964036195.1. NCBI lineage: Eukaryota > Metazoa > Nematoda > Chromadorea > Monhysterida > Sphaerolaimidae > Sphaerolaimus > Sphaerolaimus hirsutus. The sequence goes on along the minus strand of OZ038459.1, from coordinate 3,962,712 downwards.
GTTGCCCGACAAACATTTCGGGCTAATTAAATCCCGCCCCTGGTCTCCAACTGAGGGGCATCGTTGAGCACCAAATTTGTCAACGTGCGAGCCACTCGCTGGCGCTCAGCCAGCTGATTTTGTCGCTTCAATTTTCCCTTTTCATCTGAGTCGACTTTAATGCCATTGTCACCATTTGGCTTGTTAGACTTTTTCTTTTTGAACGATTGAAGTCCACTGCGCCCGGTCAACATGTCGGCGGCGTTGTAGCGCTTAAAGGTGTTTATATTTTTTGGACATTTTGAGTTATGGTAGAGGTTAAAAAAAACGTTTTTTGCGCAATTTGGACCGGAACTTGACACAGATTCTTATTGTTTTATCAAGAGAAATTTGAAACTTTACGTGCAGATTTTGAACGAGTTTGTTTGTAGAGGCACTGCTGCCGAGTCAATACGGCTAGGCTTAAGGTATATCCTTCCTGAAATATTTTTTTCCTTTTTGGAACAATTTTTTTTAAATTATAAATGGAGAGTTTCTTTCAAAAAACGCATAGCGTGCAGTCCGCGGAGTATAAATCATAGTCTTTAAAACGTATTTACGTTTACTCGATAAATACGTATAGGTACTCGCGTATTGCGTGAATACGTTTACGTTTCTTCCAGAAAAAATACCGGTACTCACATACTCGCGTACTTTTTGAAAGTACGCGAGTACAGAAAACGTATTTTAAGGTGACAGAAAATGTTATTTTGCCAGATAGAAAGTAAAAACAGGACATTTTCTTAACAAATACTTATCAGGAGAGAAAAACACACAACTTTGATGTATTTCAGCGTAAAAATAAAAAAAACATCAATTTTTACATTATTTATGTTGAAAAAATACTCACTTTTAAGTTTTCTGAGAGTAAAAAATACTCATTTTCACGTTTTCTCAGGAAAAAGTATTCTCACTTAAATACCTTTTACGCAGTTTAAAAGTAAAAATAAAATACTTTACGTCTTGTGTACTCATGTGTGAGTAAAATTAGAATAAGTTACGTTTACGTTTACTTTTAAGAAAGTTCAGTACTTTTAACAACTCTGGTATAAATACCTCAACAAAATGCAATAAGAGCCAGGCCATGCCAAGGGATTCACTGAAACCCTCTACATTTCACCCAGTAAATAAGTGTTTATTCAAGGGATTACGGTACAGTCCAAACAAAATGCCCAGTACCATAACCCACCATGCCATTTTTGAGTACAGTGGTGTGCATTTTCACCGGCTGCACCCTGCGCTCGTGCCGGAACCGTCCGATCATTTCTGGCCGGGTTTACGTGATGGAAAATGTGCTGGCAATTTTGGACGCCTTTGTGACTTGAGTGGCGTACACGTGATTTTGTTGTGATGGGCAGAAGATTTGAGACATCCACCACGTTTTTGTAAGGAGATGTTCACTAAAATGTACAAACTGAAACTGAAAAAAATATATTTTATTTATTAAAATTTATATTTTGAGGTACTTCTCGTCAATTGCCATTTTACTCCCATTTCACTTCTCACTTCCAATTTCACTACTCATTCTCACTACTCAAATGGTTTTTCACTTCTCATTTAGCATAACCTGGCTTCAGGTCCACTAAACCACAGCGCCATGGCACCAGACATCAAAAACATTCATAGATGCTGGCGCCATTTGGCGATTTGCCAGCGCCAGGCGCCAGCGCCAATGCAGTTCCATCACTAGCCAAAATACGATGAACATGTAGATGAACAGCACGGCCAAAACTGTGAAGAAATCGCACGCTGTAGGGTGTTGCTGAGCTAATTACAATATTTGCTAGAAATACCCCCACACTCGAAATACCCCCCTCGAAATACCCCCCCTCGAAATACCCCCTCGAAATACTCCAGGTCTGGGCGAGCTTATCGAACTTAGCGAGCGAGCGAGTCTATAGGTGCTTATACATGTCTGTGTACGTTACAAACAAGTACTGATACTGATAGTACAAACAAAATCTGGCGAAAAAATAACTTCCCCTCGAATTACCCCCTCAAAATGTGGTGCACACGGAAAAATAACCCACTGTAACTATTCCGAGGAAAAATGGCATTTCACGCTGTAATCTGACATTTAAAAATCCCACACAAAATTCACAGCCCCCCAAAAACAACAAATCTCACTCGAAACAGCCGCCATGAGAATGGATTCACAGGCGATGTTCATGCAAGTTCGGCAGGCGGCAAAAATCGGCAACAAAAATCGCTGCGCGAACGAAGTCGGCCCGCCGCAGGTGCAGCGCACTTTCATTTTTGGTTGTGGCCGCCGCGCCGCCGCGTCCAGGGCGCCATTTCACATTTTGTCAAGTGAAGTGGAGAGTTTTAAGTGTTGACGTTGACGATTTATAGCTTACAGGGAGCTTACGGACCCGAGCGCTGTAAAGTGTCAAATGTCAAGTGTCAAATGTCATGTGAAATGACAATGGAACAAAAAAGACTACCTGTTTTATTACTGCACTTTTGACAATTGACATTTTATGTTACACTTGTGGAAATCGACACCTTTTATGACATTTTACTTGATATTTGACACGTCACTTTACACTTTACAGGGCTCGGGACTGTAAGCCAGCAGCAGTGAGGAATCCCGGGTGAAGTAAATAGTTTCAGAATATTTTTTTCTCTATGCTGTCTTTCTCGTTGAAATTTTGGCCGTCGGCCCAGAAGTTTTCACTTCACTTCCTGATTCATGACACTTTTCTCGTCACTTGAAAATTTGTGAAATCGATCCCTGGGCCAGAGTGTCTGTGACCGGGGTTTCAATGACGATTTGTCCACTACCGGTATTAAAAACTTGCTTTCAAAATCTCACCGCTGGAATCAAGCGAGACATGTTTGTGTCTGCGACTCGGCCGCCTACCGGAACCGGAACCGGAACCGAACGCTATTCGAGGCCACATGCGTAGCGCAGCCACAGTGACAGAGTTGCCGCCGCAATGCGGCACCGAAACCGACACCGGAATCGGTGTAATTCGAATTCTGTCCGCCTGCATGCAGTAAATCAAAATTGCGATAAAGGCGCGTTTACAGCTAAAATGTAAAAAGCGAAAACGAAAAAACACAAAATAAAACTTGCTGAAAACCATGTGGCGCCGTGCATAAAAACAAAAGTCGAAAAATCAAAACCCATCACAAAGTCAAATGAAATGGCATTCTCACCTCAGCGGGCCTATTAGGGACCGGTGCCATTCTGTTGCACTGGTTACGCCCGCAGCCAGTCGCTTGCAGCATGGTGATCAACCTACTTAATGCGGTGTTGTGCCAAAGTTTGTGACTGCCTGGGGCTGATTCCAATGTGGGAAGTTGTCTAGTGAGAGTGAAGGTTTAGCGTAGTTTTTTAAAGTAGGTATAATATAATGCGAGCAGTATAATATAGTACACAGTATTTGCACACACAATATCTGGAATATGTTATGTCAAGTATCAAAAGTTGTAAAATGCCCTGTAAAATATCAAACTTTATTTTATTTTATTGTATTTGTTTTTTTGATTTTTTTGTCATCTTTTACATGACTTTTGACACTTTTTGCATGACTTTGACATTTTACCGGGTCTGGGAGTGACCAGATTCACTCACTACAAGCCAGAAGTTTGTTCAACTTAGAGATGGGCTTAAAAGTTTACCTATCACTCAAGAAATACACTTGACGTAAAGTTGTCAAACACTGCTTGCAGATGTAACTTGTCATTAAAACTTGACGTTGACAGACAGTGTGTAAAATTGAGAACGAAATCATTCCGAAAACGCATAACAAATTGTGAAGCGTATTTCTCTTGGACACTGGCTTTTCACCTGCGGCGTTTCATGTAAACTTTCGCAATGTATTTATTTAAGAATTGATGAAATGCGCACATCTTCTACTTTTATTTTAAGTAGTCACTGCAAGTTTTACTGGAGCTCAAGAAAAGCCTCTTATTTTCGTGCAAACATTCGTTCAGCTAAATATTGAAAATGCCGCAACATGCATGCATTTACCGTATTTCCTCGAAATACCCACCCCCCTCGAAATATCCCCGTCTCAAAATACCCACCCCCTCGAAATACCCCCTCAAAATTGGCACTATGAATTTATAACCCCACCCCCCTCCAAATACCCCCACCCAAATTGAGTGTAAAGATAACGTACATGACAAAAGACGCGGTTTGTGATCCGGGCAATGCAGAACACACGTTAGAAACAATGACTGTGTTACGTTAGTACAGGTTTAATACAATCTACATACTTATATAAGTCTACATGGTGACTATAGACTGTCTACATGGTGACTATTGTTGCATTTTTCTACGTCTGTGTACGTTACAATCAACAAATTAATAATGGGAGTTCAAAAAATTTCTGGCGGAATAATAAGCCTACCCCCTTGAAATACCGCCCTCGTTTACCCCCACCCCCCTCAAAATTCTCACTCTGAACCAATCATCCCCCGGGGGTTATTTCGAGGAAATACGGTAGATGTTTTCATCTCAACTTGCACAATGTAAGACAAACGTTGCATCGATAATTAGGTAAATAAAAAATGCGCTCAATCATCATCATATACGGTGGTATGCATCTCATATACGGTAACTTCATTTCCAAAAAACGACCACCCAAAAAACTTCCCAGAAAAAAAACCCTCGCAAATTTTCGCCGAAAACCCACACGAACCCATCAACCCAAACCCAAAAAAACCGAACCCACGAAACCCACCTCACCCAGCATCCCAACCCAGCGAATAAACCCAGCACTCGAGCGCCACCAGCGGGCAGACTGCAGTCGGGTAGCAGCTTATCCAGAACACCCAAGCGAGGCGGAGCCAGCAGCAGCAGCGTCACCCAGGCAGAGCACTCGAGCGCCGCACAGCGTGCCGCACCAGCCAGGCACACTCCCACTCCGACGATGACGTCGCAGTACATGGGCGCGCCGGGCGCCAAGGCGGGCGGGCCGGGCGGCGGCGGCGCCGGCATGGTCAGCGTGTACATGGGCGCGCCCAAGCCGCAGGCGCCCGCTGGCGGAGGCGGTGGAGGGGGCCCTGTTAGGGCTGGTGGTGGAGGTTAATTGGGGGGCGGGTAGGGCGCCCGACACGTGAGCGAGCACTGAAATTGTGCAGGGCGTGTCGACTTTCGGAGCAAACGTTACGGCCCGTTGAAAAGCATTGAAACTCCCGCGGCATCAATAATTCACTATGCGGGGTCGATTCGCTCACAAAAAATCTTGCATAACGTCACCTTTTACCACCCACCTCTAAACCCCCCCCCATAAATCAAAATCAACCACAACCCCAACCCAGGCGGCGGCATGGTCTCGTGCTACATGGGTCCCCCCGGCTCTGGCGGCGGCGGGGGCGGCGGCCCCATGCAGTCCGTCTACATGGGCGCACCAAGGCCGGGGGGTGGCGGGGGTCCCTGCGGGGGGGCACCCCCTCCCCCTGCCCCTGGCGGAGGCGGCGCGGACATGCGCACGGCGATGGCGCCCTCCCCTGGCAGTGATATGAGGGTGAGTGAGCGATGGTGGCGTCAGTCTCGGAGCCTGTAAAATGCCGTGTAAAATGACAAATGTCATGAATTGTAGGAAATAAAATATAGAAAATTCGAAACCAACCAACTTTGAGTGGGTATTTCGAGGGGGGTTTATTTCGAGGGGGGTTTATTTCGAGGGGGGTTTATTTCGAGGGGGGTTTATTTCGAGGGGGGTTTATTTCGAGGGGGGTTTATTTCGAGGGGGGTTTATTTCGAGGGGGGTTTATTTCGAGGGGGGTTTATTTCGGAGGGGGGGGGGGTTTATTTCGGAGGGGGGGTTCATTTCGGAGGGGGGGTTTATTTCGAGGGGGTGTATTTCGAGGAAATACGGTATACATCTACGTATTTCGCCAAAATAGTGATTTTGAAGACGAAGCTTTCAACAAATATAAACGATTTTGAGTGAACATTTGCTGCAGATAGCTACATGGCTGAATTTATGATGGGTCGGGGTTTCATGTTATAATAGCTGATAATTTTGCCTCAGGATATATGGTAGCCCCCCAAACCCCCTCCCATTGGAGACCCCCGGCACCATATTATGAACATGCATGAAAAGAAATACCTAGGTAATTGAGGGAAATGCGCTCAGACTGCGATGGCGCCAGCCCCCGGCGCCGACATGCGCACGGCCATGGCACCGGCCCCGGGCCAGGATATGAGGGTCGGTTGCATGGGGGGGCGGGGTCGGAATCCACATGTCGTGTTAAAAACATACGAGACGAATGTACGGTTGGAAGTATGCCAAAATAATGTTGATTTTGTGTGAAAATTGGTAAAAACCACTCGACGATTGCGGGGAGGTTCGAGGAACCGGGTCTCGCCTTAGATTTTCGAATAATAGATGAGTTGTGTCTGCGAAATACAGCTTTTGGGTTCGCCCACCCCCTCCCCCAATTGGGGAGAACCCTGGAAGAAGAATCACATTCACAAAACATTTGCAGACTGCAATGGCCCCGCCCCCTGGCAGCGATATGCGCACCGCGATGGCACCCGCACCGGGCATGGATATGCGCACCGCGATGGCACCCGCACCGGGCATGGACATGGTCACTGCGATGGCACCCCCGCCTGGCAGCGACATGAAGGTTAGACGTGTAAAAAGGGGGTGGCATTTGTGACGCCCGCGAAATGGCACCCCCCCAAAACTCGCAGACGGCTATGGCACCAGCCCCAGGCATGGACATGCGCACCGCAATGGCACCCGCACCGGGCATGGACATGAGGGTGAGTGATCACGAGAAAAATTGTGTGTTGCCCCGGAAGCGGGCTACATGCGTGAAAAGTTGCCTCTGTGAATACATTCACAGACTTCGCACTAAATATGATCACAGCACTTCACAAACAATGCCAAGTATGCGGACATATTGTATGCACATCAAATAAATATCTCGTGAAGCGCACTGAAGTGGTCTCTGAAGCAACCCCCAGCATCACAATTCAGAGCCTGATCAGTACGCACTTCACAGCTCACGGTCACACTTCACGTTTTAAAAAAAGTGCAAAAATGGTGGCTCCAAAATTCTCAGACCGCGATGGCCCCAGCCCCCGGCGCCGACATGCGCACGGCCATGGCACCGGCCCCGGGCCAGGATATGAGGGTGAGAAAATTGAAAGAAAGATTAAAGGTGTAGTCGACTCGCCCCGGCCACTGCATTGAAACAAATAAATAAATAAATACTCGATAAATGGGTATGTATACTCGAGTACTGCGTAAATACGTTTACGTTTCCTCCCGAAAAAAATACCGGTACTCACTTACTCGCGTACTTTTTGAAATGAAAACTTAATTCCCTGTGTGAAAATACTGGTTTTTACGTTTACTGACATTTTACGCAGCGTAAAAGTAAAAAAGCTTTACTGTACGTTTTCTGTTGAGTTGAGCAAAAAACTCTCATTTCAACCACTCATAGACCGCGATGGCGCCCGCCCCGGGCGCCGACATGCGCACGGCCATGGCGCCGGCCCCCGGCGGCGGCAGCGACATGGTCACCGCGATGGCACCCCCATCCGGCGCACCGGCACCCCCTCCAGCGGCGGCACCCCCCAGCTACGGCGGCGGCGGCGGCGCGGGCATGGTCAGCTGCTACATGGGCGCGCCCGGCGCCAACGCCAAGCTCGGCGCGGGGGGTGGTGGAGGCATGAAGAGCGCCTACATGGGCGCACCCCAGCCCGGAGGTGGGTTTGGGTGGATTTGGGGGGGGGGGGTGGTCGATTATGATGGGGGTGGCCGAAAGGTGTCGATGTCCCTGTAAATTGTACCCCATAAAATTGTGATTGTCTATTTTGGTCGTCAAAGCACGATATTGAAATTCAAAATGTACTAAATTCGAAAACTTCCCAATTTTTGATGGATTTATTATCGCCAACAAAAGTCTGAAAATGTGTCTGCGGCAACAGCTTAGGGGTAGGGGTGGGAAAGGGGGGTAAGGGGTTAAACCCACATTTAACCCCAACTACGAGTAAAACTTCTCAGGTTTCGGCGGGGGTGGCGGCGGGGGTGCCCAAATGAAGTCCGCGTACCTGGGCGGCCCCGGCGGCGGTGGCGGCGGCGGCGGCGGCGGTCCGGCCCAGTCTGTCTACTTGGGGCCCAAGTGATCCTCCCAGGTGCCGCTGTTGGACTCTGTGAAGTGCCCTGGAAAGTGTCTAGTGTCATGTAAAGTCATGCCCTAGAAAAAATGGTGATGCGCGGTGAAGTGTCGTGAAGTGGCTTCACGCAGGCCTTGCGTACATTCACGAACCATGCAAATTATGCTTATGGTAAATGAAGTGCCCTTTGAAATTTGTGCAATCGTGATGTGTGTGGAAATTACCGTATTTCCTCGAATTACCCCCCGGGGGTTTATTTTTGAGTGGAAATTTCGAGGGGGGTAAAACGAGGGGGGTATTTCGAGGAAAAACGGTACTTCACCTGAAAATCTCGTGAAGGGTGTGAGCGACTGCACAGCTGCCGCTTGCACACGTTTCACAATCCTATTTTTCACGGCATTTTGCATGACTTTACATGACATTGCATGATTTTTCACGGGGCATTTTGACAGGCTCCGAGAATGGCCCCAGAAATCCATTTACCACCGACCGACCAACATAAAAAACTACAACTGGGAACTGCTCTGCGTATTTTTTGCAAAAAATCTCTGCCTAGTGCCTGATGCAAACCGTGTTTCGTGTGCGCGCGTGTCTGTAAATTTCTGATTTTTTGTGATAGCTGAAATAAATTAATGATGTAATGGTGATGCCCCGGATGACGTCATATGGGATGGTAAAATTTAAATAAGATGGTCCCTTTTCACAATTCGCGAAAATGTGAACAATGAAAGAAGCATGAGATTTGATATTCGGTGTGATGCGAAAAAAGGAAACGCCAAAAAGGAAAAAAGAAACCTACCTAGTTGACAACTGAAATTTCGCTCAGTAATAAACAAGGGTAGTAGTATTTCGCTCAAGGGTAGTTGACGGATCCCCATTCCAGTTAACTCAAATGCGTTTATAACGTTTCTATCGGCTTCGAAAGTTTCAATGCGGGCTGGCGGCATATTGTTGTCTTCGTAGTTTTTGACCCCAGATGACAAATAACGAAATAACACGCGACTCAAAATCAACCCACACAAAACATCGCAACTTTAAGCTCGTTCTATTGGAGACAAACCAGGTGTTGGAAAGTGACACCAAACTTAGTTGTTTAAAGTTTCGCTGAAACTTTGTCACGTGGAATCACATCTTATTCACCGAACTAGCAGGATTCAGACAAAATTGTCATATCGAATTTTACTTGTAATTTAATCGTCACTTGAAAATATACAGTATACACTTGACTAGTGAAGTGAAAGCGCCATGGCGCTGGCGCCTGGCGCTAGCGCCAAAGCAAAAAGCGCCATGGCGCTTTTGGCGCTAAAATGCTGTGGCGCCATTGGCGCTTGGCGCCGTGTTTCTGAAAAGCGCCATGGCGCTTTTGGCGCTTGGCGCTACTATTGGGAGTGATTGCGCCGCGGCGTTTATGTGCTTTATTGCCTATTTTCATCAATTTTTGGCCATGTATGCACTTATTTTACATAGGTATTTTACTCAGATATGTAATTGAGCTATTTTTACCCTGTTAGCTTACAGTCCCAGGCCCGAGATAAGGGGGGTCTATAAATAGGTGGTCATTTTGTGTGGTCGATCTGCACATTGACTTTGAAGCTTAATAACTTGACCGTTTCTGGGCCGATTTCGATCGTTCAACACTTAAAATTATCAGCACCACATGCAGATTCCATTTTTGTGGTCGGATTAGTGATGTCTAAATTCCGTATGCCGATTTGACCAGGTTTTTGAACGCGAAAAATAATCGTAAAAATAATTTTTCAACACAGGTTTTTTGAACATGCTATCATGTACACTCGACAAAAAGAATTCATCTGGCTTAAAAATTATTTTTATATCTCTTTCCAGGCACCCATAAATATAAACCACTGTATGAAGAACAATTTATGCAACATCAAAACTCTGTATCTCGGCCATTTTTCAGCCGATTTTCACCAACGCACACTTAAAATGATGAGAATAAACATGAGATTTCATTTTTATGGTCTGATTATCTGTATACTCGGCGTACGTGATACTCTGCCCTCGCGCTGATTTATGTCTCGTGTTGGAAGCGTGCCAATGATTATTAAATCATGCGATTTCCCTAAAAATATGAAAAAAATTCATCGATGTGAATATGTTAATGAATAACATTATAACAACAATCAATTTTGTCATCTTTTTATGAAACTCGGACGCGTTAACCATCGTTGGCACACTTCCAGCGGGAACCACGCGTGCAGGGTGTAAAGTAACCCGAGTATATGCACTGTTCGTCATGTGGTTATTTTGTAGTTGGAGGCGAAAGTTCAAAATGCTATAACTTTTGATAGGAAGTAGATATTGAAAAACTTGAAAAAGATGTATTCTTTTTGTCTAAACTTTACGATTGCATGTTCAAAAAATTTATTTTTCGTGTTCAAAAACCGGGTCAAATCGGCATATGTAATTCAGACATCACCAATCCGACCACAAAAATTGAATCTACAGGTTGTGCTGATCATTTTAAGTGTTGAACGATCCCAATCGGCCCAGAAACGGTCAAGTTATTAAGCTTCAAAGTCAATGTGCAGATCGACCACACAAAATGACCACCTATTTATAGACCCCCCTTATCTCGGGCCTGGGACTGTAAGCTAACAGGGTAAAAATAGCTAAATTACATATCTGAGTAAAATATCTATGTAAAATAAGTACATACATGGCCAAAAATTGCTGAAAATAGGCAATAAGACCAAGCAAACCAAGACAATTGGTCATAGCCCAGACCCCAAACCCCAACATTCTCGAACGGCATCAAAATCGGCCAATGTACAACATAATGGGACACAGGAGTGTGCATTTCTATCAAATCACAAAAAACATACACTAATTAGTTTACACCCTAATATTTTGTCTCACCTGTGTCATTAAAGACAATACATTTTTGGCGCTGGCGCCGTTGGCGCTTGGCGCCATGGCCCCCTGGCGCCTTTGGCGCTTGGCGCTAAGGTCCAGAAAAGCGCCATGGCGCTTTTGGCGCTTGGCGCCATTTTGCTGTGGCGCCATTGGCGCTTGGCGCTAGTTCCGGAAAAGCGCCATGGCGCTTTTCACATCACTACGCTTGACACAGTTAAATCTGCTTTCTACAGCTTTTTCTGAAGTCTGCTAGCCTGTCTGCTGTATTTTAGCTTTTATTAATAAAATTTTGCCCCCATCACATCAGATTTCGTTCGCCATTGATCAATTCAATTTGCTACAGAATTTGTCATCAATTATCATCAATTTATATGTACCTACATAAATATCCAGTCCGACCAGTTTATCTGGAAGGAACTATCGTTTTCAAATCAAAAAATATCGTATTTTTTCTAATAGAACGGCATACCTCCAGAAACAATGTATCAAATGGATCAAACAAGTGCAAGTTGTTCAAAACGATATTTCGGGTTTTTTTTCGTACTTCGTTTTGTTTGGAATGGTGATTAAAATGGTGCTCAAGTTGATTATGAATGTGTGAAAAAATAGTATGGCACCCATTAATACAGTGACAGGCAGGTAAAAAACAGTGACGAAAAATAGAATGGCTATTAGAAGAATTACGGTAGCACAATGACCGGTAATCAATCAAGCGGCAGAACGTGCCTTTCTAACATAGGTAGACAAATTATTAAGTGAGCGCCGTGGGTATTGAATTGACGTAAAACGAACAGCCTTGACACTAGCGTCGGGTGGCTTCCCTGACGCCTGGCACTGTGATGCTACGAACGCTGGATGTCAACTGATTGTCAACTGGTTATCCAGATTTTAGTTGACCGGTCGCAGAACAATTTTCAAGCGCACATGATGCAATGTGGAAAATGAATTAATATTGGTTGATATGTGCATCTGAGCATCTTTCGACGACCTCGTTAACTGAAATGTGAATGGAATCCAGTCGGCCCAGTTGACATCCGATGTCATTGTCAACTAGTTGTCTGCGGCAGGGCCGATATGCTTCAGCTGAAACATATTTACACTTTTTCAAATTGCGCTTTGGCTATTTTATCCATTTCATGTCAATAAACTTCTTAATGCCGGTTTCACGTTGTCACCAAAACTTTGGATAAACAAAACTTTAATTGACATTTTACACGACATTTAATACTACTTTACACTTTACAGGGTGCGTGACATCCCCTAGGCCATATCCCCACTAAATTTTGAATGCGGAATAATCATAAAATAAGTTCCAAGTGTCCGATTTGCACCCCTAATTCCCAGGTCCATGAAAAGCGTATGGCGTAGGCGGCCACTTGAGGCCATACAGGGTGGCTCAAACTGTCAAACATGATGATATATTCAGTGAATAAATTTATTATGTCATTTTCAACTATTTCAGAGTTTGCAAAAAACACATTGAGTCAAGGGGGCAGGCAGTTGCCAATTCTGTAAGTGAAAATGTGACAAGACAAGTACTATTTAACTGAAGTTAATAATGGTGAGTCAAGTGAGGTTATAAACAGTGGGTCAGTCAGCGGTTATAAACAATTGACAATGCAAATTACAAGTATAGCTGACAATGCAAATTACAAGTATAGCTGACAAGTGCATGAATGAAAACGATTGACACTTGTGGTTTGCTTGTCACTGTTAAAACTGGAGCTACCATCACTTATACTCGGCGGACATGATACTCTGCCCTCGCACTCATTTATGTCTCACGTTGGAAGCGTGCCAATGAAAAAGTATGCGATTTTTGTAAAAAAGATGATAAAATTCATAGTTGTGACTAAGTTAACGTTTAGCGTTATAACAACGATAACTTTTTTGAACTTTTTATGAAAATTTCATACGTAAAACAATCGTTGGCACGCTTCCAGCGGGAACCATGCGTGCAGGGTGTAAAGTAACTGGAGTATACCACATTTCTCATCTTGTCTGCATGCAGAATTGACCCAATAATTTTATCAGCCCAATTATTTGCAGGTTCGGAACCAATCAATGCCACTTCTAAGGCATGTTCTACTGAGGCATGATGGCAAACTGCCAATAAATTCTATCTTTAAACTACTTTGAAACATCATAAACAAGAATCTGAATCATAAACAAAAAATCGTGAGGTCAATTTGGGCCACCCTGTAGATCGAATGAAGACAGACTACATCGTCTCATCAAAGGGTTTATTAATTTCCCACATGAACAATGCTTGTCATTATTCATTGAATAAAGGCAATTCACATGCAAATTACATGTGGCATTTGCGTTAAGCATGGTGTTAACTTAGATAGCACCCCACTGGCAACTGAATATAATAGAACACTGATTTTTGTCTCATTTAAAATGCAGTTTAAACTTCAGAGTGAGCAACTTACAAGCATTTTAATGCATTACTTTTCTTGATTCTGAGTGTGGCAAAAATGTTCCATTGTACCTGCACCACACACTAGTTCACAACCGTTAACTTCACGTTTCCCCCCATGGACTTCTTCCCCCCGTGGTGTGATGCATTAGCCTTATGTCCGTGCGGACATAACGCTAATGGAACACGACAAAACGGTAATGCAACACGACAAAACGCTAATGCAACACGGACAAAACGCTAATACAACACACTTCGGGGGCAAGTTGTCCACGGGGGGATAAGTACCTGTAATCGTTCACAACTGCCATTTTGAAAGCTTATAAATTTATGTGTTCGTGAAGCATGTGGAAGTGTGCTGGATGTATGTGAAGCAGCCTCTGTGAAGACACTTCCACATGCTTCCACATGCGTATTTTTGGTGAAGTATCTTCCAGTGGAAGATTTCCACACACTTCACTTATCACCATGACGCCTTAAATTTTGTCAAGCACTTCTCGAGGCTGGCACTTCCCAACAAATCAAACTGATGCCCAAGCAACATCGTGAAGACTTCTGCGATGGAAAGTGTCTTTACAACGAATTTTGTGAAGCGCCGGGAGCGCCATCATCTAGCTTTGTGAAGCGTTGGGAAGTGTCGCCATGAAGACACTTCACGATGCTTCACAACTCATCACGCAACGTATCTTATCTGTGGTAGTAAACTCACCTGTCTTTTTACCGCACTTTTCTATGTAATGAAACGGTCCAACAAAATGTGCAGTGGAACAAAATTGCACTGCAAAAAGTCTGCAGAGTAGAAAATGTTCCACATTTTAGAATTTTTAAATCGCATATGTGGGCGCAAATCATTCAAAATTACCGCAATCAATCGACTGCTTGTAAAATGATAACGTTTGCACATTGATGAACTTTGACCACTTTGACGTTCACCGCTTACCGCATGCTTGCGAAAGAATGTTACCATAATCTGATGATTAACTTCATACAATGAATTACCGTATTTCCTCGGAATACCCCCCCCCCCCCGAAATAACTCAGCTACCGTATTACCTCGAATTATCCCCCCCTTTTGAATTAACCCCCCCTCGAATTAACCCCCCTCGAATTAACCCCCCCTCAAAATGGGCTGGGGAAATAATAACCCCCCCCCTCGAAATACCCCCCCTCGAAATACCCCCCCCTTCGGAATGATGTACGTCATGTACATAATAAATACGTCATGTACGCAATGTACATGATGTATATTACTGTTAATTTGCATTGCAGCTACACAGAGTAGTTTGTGTAGCTACCTATCTACGTTTTTATGTCCAATTATATCATGTTTGGACACATTTATTACCTATTTTGGGTACGCAAATGCCTACTATTTACTACGATCCTTACGAAAATTTCTGAGGAAAAAATAAACCCCCCTCAAATAAACCCCCCCTCGAATTAACCCCCCTCAAATTTTGCTGGCGAAATAATAAATCCCCATGGGGGTATTTCGAGGTAATACGGTATATTCGTGAATGATTCAGGTGTGATAGGGTACATTTTAGCGCATGTTTTCCGCCCGTGCCGTACTTTATTCTACACAATATTATTGACACTTTTCATTCACACCTGCCTAATTAAAATAAATATTTGAGGCGTCACGATATTTTGAATGACTCAATTAATTATTTTTATGACGTATTTAGATGCCCGTAAATGCGATATTTATTTACGTAAAGTCGGCGGACATTTCACCCTACAAGATCGGAGAGTTAGAATTCGCTCGTGAATAGAGCGAACAACGAAACTTGTGTCCCACGCGGACGCTAGAAATTGAAAAAGAAAATCATATTAAAAGAAAAATAGACGTTTCGCTGCGTCCGTGCGTGCCACGCCCTAGTTATCTACATTTTCAACGTTGCCTGTAAAGAATTTGACCGTTCAAACTACCGTTTTTCCGTTCAAACGACTGTTCTTGTTTTTATTTTAATTTTCATTCGTTGGCTCCGTTCCAACAGAAGAGAACTTGGCAGCAGACCAAAATTTCGAAATCCGCTATTAATATGAATAAAATAGGCTCACAATAGCTATATAACCATGAATATAAACAAAAATAGCGATTATGAAGGTGGAAATTGGCAAAGCGAAGCAAATTTTAACGATTTTTAGGTAACTTTCAGTTTTCACTCTCATATGTATAATACGCAACTGGTAACTGGGATAAGGGCCAAGTTTTCATACGTGACCCGATCTATTCCAATGGTTAAAATATTGCGTCACAATACCTAATGCCGTCATGCACTCTCCACTGGAGAGACTGACGCAAATGTTTGTAGGGCGATACGTCTGCCGACTTTACACTCCATTTGATGACGTTCAATGATTATTTTTGGATGTTTTTCAAATGTTTTACCACCTGCCATGGATATTCGCTTTACCTTGTATTCGTGTTGATATTTAAAGGAAACAAACGGATATTTAGTATTTTGTATTGGAAACACAGCAAAACATAAATGTGTCGCTTCGCTTTATCGTTAGAGCTTTAAAGTACTGAAAATGCTCATAAGATTCACTTTAGTTCATTCCACTTGGTAAAATTTTCCGTTTCCGTTTTTTCCCGCTGACTTCCCTGCTCCGGCTCAATTTTCTGTTTTTTTCTCTCCACTTTTTCGGTTTTCCGGCTCAAAGTTTTTATTTTCCAGTATTTAGCCAACATTTTTTAAAACTGTATTTATCGTTTCTTACCATGGAATATTTTTTTCACTTTACTCAAAACAACACCTTTTGAGGGTGATCAAAAATTCCAATTTCTCTTTCAGATGTGATACCTATAGATTTCGTGGTTTCATACTAAAGGTAAATACCGTATTTCCTCGAAATACCCCTTCTCCAAATACCCCCAAAATTGAGTGTGAAGAGAACGTAAATGACAAAAGCCGGGCAATGCAGAACATACGGAAAAAGTAGGTTTTAGGAGAAATACGGTACTCACTTTTACGTTTTTACAATAATAAGAAAAGTGCCTGATTTCATTTTCCTGTGATAAAAATGTGTACCATATTGCCTCGAAATACTCCCCCCTCGATACCCCCCCCTCGATACCCCCCCCTCGAAATACCCCCCTCACAATGGCCACTATTAATTTATAACCCCCCTCGAAATACCCCCCACCAAAATGAGTGTAAATGACACAAGCTACGGTTTGTGGTCCGGGCAACGCAGAACACACGTTAAATACAATGACTGTGTTATGTTAAAACAGGGTTTATTGTTACCATCCAAATACTTACCCTAAATCCTCGAAAGAGTCCCCAGGGCAGTTTTTTTCATCAGAAGTTTTTGAGGGGTAGTTATTCAAGGGGGGGGGGGTATTCGAGGGGGGTTACTTCAATACTATTACCGACTCTACATAATTATATGAAATGAACTTTGAACTGTAATCACACCTATTATTATACCTATGTGGTCATTCAAATGACTACCTATTATTAATAGATTCACTCGTGGTTATACCTACCCTTGTATCTTTGTGTTGAGCACGAAACGAAAAGCTTTATTTAATTGCAAAATCTATTCGCTTTCTATTTTCAGAAAATGTCACTTTTGTACAAGAAACAGGTATTTCAAATTTTGCAAGATCTCTGCAAGATCTGAGAAAATCTCGCCAAAGCTCCATATTCGAGCCAGATTTCTCAAAGCTTCTTAAGTGTCCAAGGATATAAGGGTGAACTTTCACCAGAGTTGTTAGAATAAGTGAACTTAAAAAAAAGTATATGTAAACAAAGTATTTTTTTCACTCACCACAAAGTATAGAAAACGTAAAATACTTTTTTTACTCGTAAACGTTCTACGTAAACGTGGGTAGGTTAACTCGGCAGATATGATATTCTACAATTTTATTCCACTTATGTTTCCCTTCGCTGAGCGTCCGTGAGGCGAATCTTATGTTCGCGGACTGCCTAATAAAAATAAAAATAAATAAAAATCGAAAAAAACCTTCTGCCGGTCTATGTGGGGTACGGCGTTGCCACAAGCTGCAACGTTTGCTCGTTTCGAGGAGATGATTAAATTACCTATATTCATCACAAATAAACAATCTACTCACAATTTCTAACATCAAATCAAAACACTCATTTTTATCGGGTCTTGTTTAAAACTCTTAAAACGCTCCAATGTGACATCTAAGCTTTTTTACTGTCCCATTTCTAACGATGGCAAAAAAAGATTCGAAAATTCGAAAATATTTTCGAATTTTCGAATTTTTTCATAATTTTCGAATTTTTATTTCACCCCTGGAAAAAACACTTAAAAATCGATTTATTTTTTAAAAAATTCGAAAATTCGAAAATTCAAAAATTCAAAAATAGTTTTCGAATTTTTCAGGGAATTTAAGGTAACAAAACGTAGTTTTAAGTTCAGCATGCTAAATAAAGCAACAATTGATATGCGGTGGGTCTGAAAAGGTATCATGTAACAAAAAAACAAACATAAAAACCCATTGAAATGGCATCCGCGGCAAGCGGCGGACTCAATCACATCCATTTAGGAATGCACGGAACCGCCCAAACAATTAGAACCGCGGCGCTCTACTTCCTCGGATACAGACTCCGGTCCATCAAAAAAATCGCTTGCGGGTCTTCCGAGGGGCAGTCGCACACAACGATGGAAAAAACACAGAAATTGAACACAGAAACTCATTGAGTTTCTGTGTTTTTGTTTTACACAGAAACACGGAAACTCATAAATTTTGAAAAACTCAAAACTCAAATGAGTTTTTTTTTGGAGAACACAGAAACACAGAAACACGGAAACACAGAAAAGTTTTTTGAGTTTTTGTGTTTTTTTCAGCGAAGTGGTTGAATGCACATTAATTCAGTTAAACTAAACAAGATAAGATAAGCATCTATAGTATGTAAATATGTACATAATGTATTCATATTTTATAATGGTACAAAAAAGAAATTAAAGATGGCATGCACATCTCATGGTGGATTTGACAATTTAAGTTTCGACATTTAAGTATACCTTATTACCTTGAATAACCCCCCCCCCCTTGAATTAACTCCCCTCAAAATGGACTGGTGAAATAATAAGCCCCGCCCCCCTCGAAATACTCCCCTCTAGGATGATGTACATCATGTATCCAATGTACATGATGTATTAATTACTGCTAATTTGCATAGCAGCTACACATAGACGGCTATGTGGGGTTAAAACATGTGCAAAACCAATATTTTCTAAGAAAACCACTGTTTCCAGATCGAAATGCTGTAAATCAAAATTTTTTGGGGGAAAACTCGAATTTTTTGGAAAAAACTCGAGTTTTTTTAGAAAAAACTCAAAAAAAATCTAGTTTTTACAAAAAACACAGAAATAAAAACAGAGTTACTCAAGTTTTTTTCAAGAAAAAAACTCAAAACACAGGTATTCATTTTTGAAAAACTCAAAACACAGAAAGTGTTTTTTTTTGGAGAACTTACCCATCGTTGGTCGCACAAACGTTTTTGGAAGGCATTCAGCCCCAGCGAAAATGGTGCGATCCACATAAGTGTTTCTACCATGTGTCATGTTAAAGTGAAGTGAAATTGTCATGTCATGCTTCACTTACAGTGAAATTAAGGTTAAAAGGGTCTCCAAACATGAAGACAGTCCAAATACTGTGTTTTAAGCTTCAAATTCAATGATTTTTTAAAAAAAATTCGAAAATTGCCAAAAAAGATTCGAAAATTCGAAAATTCAAAAATTAAATTTGAAATTCGAAAATTAATTTGGGAAAAAATTTGAAAATTCGAAAATTCACTTTAGAAAAAACACTTAAAAATTTAAATACTTTTTTCTGGAAGGTTTGCCATCGTTACCCATTTCTGCTTTTCTAGGAATAACATCACCCATTTTAGTGAAAAACTAATTCATTTGTAAAAACTAATTCACTAAAATGCACATTCCATCGTACATACATCAACGGAACAAAATCAAATAGCGATAAGTTCGTTGATTTTGACGATGCGGAAATTTCGTAATTTCCATTGCGCGTTTTATGATAAACTATATTTAACCCATTTTATTGTTGGCCCAATTCCAGTGTACTGACGTCATGCACACGTTGTATGGCATAATGTCCGCCTTTTGTGAGCGTATAAACACATCGACCAAAAAGATCCACATCGATCATTATCTTATAAAAAGGTCAGATAGAATAAAAATCAACGGTGATTTGAACGGAATCCGTCTGTTCAGAGCAGAATGTGAGACATAAGTTTTAGGAATTTAGTCAAACAACATTGTAGTGTTTCATGTCCGCCGAGTATACGATACACATTAAAATTCATGAGT
The DNA here is from genome assembly GCA_964036195.1 of Sphaerolaimus hirsutus. Classification (NCBI taxonomy): domain Eukaryota; kingdom Metazoa; phylum Nematoda; class Chromadorea; order Monhysterida; family Sphaerolaimidae; genus Sphaerolaimus; species Sphaerolaimus hirsutus. Next base: position 3,942,988 of record OZ038459.1, on the reverse strand, counting down.
GTTTTCATGGTTTTGATGCATTTCTAGTGTGAAAGCCTCCATTTGTTCATGCAGTTCATGCAAAATCTTATGTTTTTGTATCCAAATCTTATTTTTCGGTTTAAGATTTGGATACAAAAACATAAGATTTGTATATGAAAAATAAGATTTCATACACAATTGACACTTTAGATTACATTTGACTTTACATTTAACACTTTGCATTACAATTGACACTTGACTTTGCATTTGACTGTACAATTGACACTTTACTTTACACTTCACAGGGCTTGGGACAGCCACCTGGTGCCAGTCCCAAGCCCTGTAAAGTGTAAAGTAAAGTGTCAAATGTAAAGTCAAATGCAAAGTAAACTGTCAATTGTCATGCAAAGTTCAGTAATAAAATCTTTTCTTTTTTGTTTTGATTGACACTTTACTTTGCATTTGACTTTACATTTGACACTTTACTTTACACTTTACAGGGCTTGGGACTGCCCCCTGGCTAGCATTGTGTCTATTTAGGAGGACCGAAAAAAAATTGAACATTCAATTTAACTCAACCACATTAACCCATTAACCATGTAGTCACAAGTTCAATTATCAAAAATGTTGAATGAGCGGTTCCTGAGTTATAACAGCGTGCTTCAATGGCCCTCCTAATGGCGGCCCACCCACTACGTAGTTGACACTAGTGATGGAAAAGGCACCGGGAAATATCGCACCGCACCGGCACCAGTGCCATTTTGAAAAAAAAGCACCAGCACCCTGGGGCACCGGCGGCTGCCGGTGCTAGCACCAAAAGGCACCGCACTGGGCCGGATGTTCCGATTCCGAAGTATTTATCAGGGTTTTTTTTAAAAGGCAGCACCTTCGGAACTGCATATTTCCATGTATTCTTTACCGATTTTAATAGTCGATTATTTAAAATGATCAGAATGATGTAGCGATCACTTTATGAAGCAATTCAAATGATTAGGTAAAAACGATAGCCCAATATTTAATATGCTCCAATACACACAGTCACAATTGTCTACTGACTGGGATGGATGTTGTACTGAAATTTTTGTCATAAACCAACAATAAATTATGAAGAAAATGATGCAACAAATGTAATATTTATGATTATGAAAACAACACAATTCTAGAAAAATGGCACCGCACTGCACTGGTGCTATTCTAAAAACTGGCACCGGCACTGGCAGGGAACCCTCGAAAAATGGCACCGCACCGCACCAGCACCGGTGCTGGTGCCCTTCGGTGCCCAGCTCCAGTGCCTTTCCATCACTAGTTGACACATGTGTGTCAACCAGAGTCGCTAATGCAATTTCATGCTTACCCAAAATACTTTGGTATTGAGTATTTATATTTATGTCAAAAAGTAAGATTTGGATACAGAAACATAAGATTTGGATACAAAAAAACGATTTGGATACTTTAAAATACGATTTGGATACACATGACACATTACAAGGTATTTTACATGACATTTGACACTTTACAAGGTCTTTTACATGACACATGACATTTTACAGGGTCTTTTACATGACACATGACATTTTACAGTCTTTTACAGGGTCTAGGGTTGCCCCAAGGCGCCAGTTCCGCAAGTGGAGAAGTGAGAAGTAAAATTGCAAAAGCAAAGTAAAATGGCAAAATTGAAGTAAAAAAATAATAATAAAATGTAATTTCTCTTCGCTTTTCCATTTTACTTCTCACTTCTCCAGTTGCGTAACTGGCCCCAGTTTACGCACGTGTGTGGGTTGCAAATATTCTACGCCACAATTTCCGTTGGGATATAATTGGTTTCAGTATTCGTGACTTCTGCTCTCAACATTTCATGATATGGAATGTTGTCGAAAGGATATGTTATCGAAATATGGTAACATTCCTTGTAAAGATTAGGTACATACCGTATTTCCTCGAAATACCCACCCCCTCGAAATACCCCCCCCCCCCAATTGTATGTAAAGGGAACATACATGACTAAAGCTGCGGTTTGTGATGCGGGCAATGCAGACGTTACGTTAAAAACAATGTATGTGTTACGTTAGAACATTGTTTATACCAACTACATACTTATACAAGTCAATAGAGTCTCATACATAGTGCTTTTTGATGCATTTTTCCACGTCTGCGTACGTTACGAACAACAAATTAGTACTGAAATTTCAAAAAATTTCTGGCGAAATAATAAGCCCCCCCCCTCGAAATACCCCCCTCGTTTAACCCCCCTCATAATTCTCAGACTGAAACAATCACCCCCGGGGGGTATTTCGAGGAAATACGGTAGGTAAATACATTCAGTCAGTATAGGAAAGTTTGTTGATCATGATATGCATCCCAAAAATCTCGGAATCTTTTAAATATGAGAAATATAAAAATAAAATTCTCCAGGTTTTCCATATAAAAATAAAATTATATGATTTTATAAGAAGAAACTACCTATATTCTTTGTGCTTTTTACGTTGGCATTTGCATTTATGAGAGTTTCATCGGTTGACTTAATGATTGGTTTATGAAAAGGTAAAAAAGCGATGTCAGACAAACTTAACTAATATTTTTCCTGCATGGAAACCATAAAAACATAAATTTTCTTTTGTTTGATTGTGCAATAAAAAATTCATTAGGAAGGCCAAGCTTAAATATAAGTAGTGATGGCGCCAGGCGCCAATCCGCCATTCGTAAATATAGCGCCAGTAGTGAAAATGGCACAAAATAAAAGTGATGAAAAGTGTCAAGTTTACCTTAAAGTGGAGCTTACTGACCAGTTTATTTTTTGAAAAAGCATGAGTTCATAACTTTACTTACCACCTACATAATTCTTTGTCACTTAAAATTTACTTTTTGTTTTAAATAAAAAATTTTTCACACTTTTTTCACACTTTTCACACAAGCATTTTGAATCGGTGCGAGATGGCATGGCATCAAACAATCGCTATTTAAAATCCAAACAGAATCTGACGATAATCCGCTCCGTGATGGTAAACCTTATAAAAATTGGCTCTGTGCTCTACCGGCAGAATACTCGAATGTTTTTCTTTTGAAAATCGTTGTTCAATTCTTTCAAAACATAAGGTTGTCCCTGAAAAGCACCTTACAGTTTGCACGTTTATTTAAATACAGTATTTCTCCGTGTAAACTACCGTATTTCTTCTAATATGGAGGCTGCCTTTCTATTGGAGGCTGCCGTTCTATTGTTTTTGCGAGTGCAAAAACGTGCCAAAAACCTGCCGTTCTATTGGAGGTATGCCGTCTATTAGAACAAATACGGTACCCGGGTGTTTTACAATTTCGAGGCACTTTTCGGTAAACTTTACTTAGCTGCGTTTACACCGCGACTTGTGCCGACAATTCGAAAAGTGATAAAGTTCCATAATTTTGGAATAAAGTTCCATGTCTGCAAGAAAATGCAGTGAAGTATACTCACTGGTAAAGTGCACTCACATGCCAATTTGCAGATTAATCGTCCATGACGTTCCAGAGTTATAAGCATTTTAAATATATTTCGGTTTTCGATCCAATAAAGCGAACCGACAAGCAAAATATTTTTGGAATGCTTTAAACTCTGGATCGACATCGACGATTTATCTGCAAATTGGCATGTGAGTGCACTTAACCAGTGAGTATACTTCACTGCATTTTCTTGCATATATGGAACTTTATTCCAAAATTATAGAACTTTTTCACTTTTTAAAATTGTCGGCACAAGTCGCAGTGTAAACGCAGCTTATAAAACTTGTCTGCGTAGGCGTACGTTCATCGGGTTTTCCATGAACGTCTCTGCATTTATTTATTTACATTTTTATTCTCAGTTTGCAGCTAAATAGGTAACTGAATAAGTGCAGCCTCACAATCACAACATTATCGTAAACAGTGTGTATATTTTCAAATTTCAAATTGAAATTTTTGTCAATTCACAATAGCGCCCCGGTTGACAACAAAACATAAATTGATACTTATAAATGCTTGGCAATTAGCTTTCCAAAAATGGGTGTTTTTCGGAAAAAATAATAAATTATAATCCTAGAAAATCTCTCAAATAAAAAATAATAATCATATCTCTGAAAAACAACATAATCTATGAAAAATGCAAAAAAAATAAATAAATAAAATAACTAATTTTTAAAAAAATAAATAAATAGAGATAGTTTCTCATTAAAACATTTAATCAAATCTCTCTGGAAAAAAAAACAGAAGAAAATATAAATGATCATAAGATCATTTATATTTTCTTATATTTATAAAAATAATACTTTTTAGAAAAATATAAATTTCCAAAGGAAACTTAATTTCTATTTTCGATAGAATATTTTCGATAGAATTCGATATTTTTTAGAAATTTCTAAATTTCCAATTGGAACGTTATTGTCAATGCTGTTTACTATTTTTAACTTCATTCTTGACTTCCCTTTTTTCTCACTTCATAACGGACCTTACAAGTTGCAACTTTGTGGATCACAATTTGGACTTTCACTGTTCTAAAATGTGGATTTATCCAAATAAAAGAGTTTATTCAAGAGTGGATTACTTCGGCCGCATTAACATTAACAGTAGATGATGGGCGTTAATTTAACTGAGTCTGAGATCATTTAATTGAAATTGAAAATTGGAAGTGAAAATTGAAATTCAAAATGAAAATTGAAAATATTAAGTGTTGAGAGAATTTATCAGCTGAAATCATTATTACCGAATTTCTTTTTGTCATGTCATTACCTATATTGGAGGTACAGTTCTATTGGATGCATGGTTGTTAATACAGATTTACGTTTACTCAAAGATATGTATACTCGAGTAGCGAGTAAATATGTTTACATTTCTTCAGCGAAAGCACCCGTACATAAGTATACTTTTACGTATACTTTTTGTAAGTACAGGAAAAGTATTTCAGATAAGCTTTTTCAATATGAAGGTAGGCTTATATTTATATAGGTAAGCTTTTTGATACCATAGAATGGTAAATACTGAGAAGAAGTGAAGTGAAAATAGCCAAAATGAGCATAAAAGAACATATATAGTCCAAAATAGCTGAAAATGGGCAGACATAGCTAACGATGGCAAATCCCCCAGAAAAAAGTATTTAAATTTTTAAGTGTTTTTTCGAGGGGGGTTATTTCACCAGAAATTTTTTTTGAAATCCCAGTACAAATTCGTTGTTTGTAATGTACGCTGAGGTAGAAAAGTGCAACGATAACTGACATATATAAAGTTCTGTAGACTAATATTAGTATGTAGGTATATGGTAAATATAAACACTCTTCTAACGTGACACCGACATTGTTTTAACGTGTGTTCTGCATTACACAGAACACAAACTACAGTTTTTGTCGTGTACGTTCCCTTTACACTCAATTTGGGGGGTATTTCGAGGGGGGGGGGTGATTGTCTCATAGTGGTCTCGAGAGGGGGGGGGGTCAAACGAGGGGGATACGATATGTGGACTTATATGTCGGACAATTTTTTTGATGGACCGGCGTCTCTTACCGCGGAAGTAGAGTGCCGCGGTTCTAATTGTTCGGGCAGCTCTGTGCATTCAGTTCGTCAACTGATGTGTTGGACTCGGGCTTCGCGGCAGCCGCAGACGGACGCCATTTCAATGGGTTTTTTCATTACATCAGGCGTTTTCAGACCCACCGCATATCAAATGTCAATTTATTTAGCACACTGAACTTAAGAGTGCGGTTTGTCGCCTTGAATCACCTGAAAAATTCGAAAACTATTTTCGAATTTTTGAATTTTCGAATTTTTTGAAAAATAAATCGATTTTTAAGTGTTTTTTCCAGGGGTGAAATAAAAATTCGAAAATTATGAAAAAATTCGAAAATTCAAAAATATTTTTGAATTTTCGAATTTTTTTTGCCATCGTTAGACATAGCACATGAACTGACGAATTTGAGTGAAAAATTTGACAAAAATTTTCAAAAATACTTTTACGTTTTCTGCGGGTACAAGTGTTCTACTCATGTTTACTCTTGAGTAAAACTATAAATAAATTACTTGACATTTTCTGTACTCATAGATGTCTAAAAAATAAATACTTAACATTTACGTATACTTTGAAAAATGTTTGGTGCTTTTAACAACTCTGATTGGATGATGCAGTTCTATTTGTGAATTGTGTCTGAGTCAAAAAACTTGCCGCTCTATTGGACATGCCCTTCTATTGGAGGTGAGCCGTTCTATTTGAAGAAATACGGCATCCAGCCAGAGGCTGATTTTTGCTGAAAATTGCTGAAGAGTACCGTTTTTCAGCATTTTCATTATCAATTAAAATTCATGTTTGTTTTCCAGATGTGGCGCGAATCAAATGCGAGGCACTATTTGCGGGGCACTTTTTTCTTTCTGTTTAGTGAAGTGTTTTTGTTTACATTCTGTCAACACCCGCATTAGTATATCTGAGCTTAATAAGCATCAATATAGATAAATATTTACCTAAGCTGTTATTGCTAAGTTAGCTTATTTAATTACGTAGTTACGTTGCATTAAATACAACACCCACAAAATGCCGTAACACCCACTTATTTAGTAGATGTACAATTTGTTGATAACTATAGACATTAGACAACTTTTATCCACCTAGATTACATGTGACACGTGACCGAGCACAACACCCGATATTAAAATTACTGTCGAATTGAAACAGGGAAGTCGTTTGATGCAACGCACGTGAAGCGTTTGAGGCGTCCATCGCTTGGCGTTATTCACAGCAAAGAAATGGTGGTGTGGATGCGCGGTGAAGCGTCGTGAAGTGTCTTCACGCCGACACTAGCGCTTCCACACATATCACGCAAATCTGCGTGTAGACGCTTCACGCTTTTAAATAGGATGCTGGCTGGCACGCAAATGTATATTTTAGTGAAGCGTGTGGAAGCGCCAGCGCCGTGAAGTGTCTCCCACATGTTTGGATGCGTGAAGCTAGGTGAAGCGTGTGGAAGCGCGCCGCTTCCATGCGCTTCACGAGCCCATTTTTTGGTGTGATTGTCCTGTGGCGCTATTGGCGCTTGGCGCCAAGCCAAAGTGTTGGCCTATTTTACATCACGAATTAAATTACATCAAAACCACTGTTTTACGCTGTTTTTCGGTTGCCCAAATCTTTGCTTGTACACAAAAGCGTTTTTATCTACATTTCCAGTTGTAATTTTCCATCACCAACATACACTTTGCGGTTATTTTGCATAGATAAAGCATAAAGTATTTAGTAAATCAGCTTAAATGGTTTTTAACATGCGTATAGTTTACCAAGATGCTTAAGTGAAGACTATTTATACTAATTGTGACAACGACATTTTGTCAACTTAAATGGGGAAGAAATGTAACACCTTAAAGATATTTTACTGTACGATAAGATATCTGATAAATTTGCAAAAATCTTGCAAATCAACTTTTTATATGTACCTACCTATTTACAATATTTTTCTAATTTTTCATGTATGTACATATTTATTGTATACCCATCAAAGAGTTTGACCATCTAAATAAAAGAACAACCATTAACTTTTTCTCATCATATTTATCACATTGCTTCCACTTTGAGTGATTTCGGTACAGTTTTTCACGTAACTTTATTCATCAAAATATGGTGTCATTAACTGTATAGCGATCGGTCTATCCAGTTTACCCCCACTAAATCGTATTGTGATTTTCATTGGCAGGGTGCCAATATTGTTCGATACAACGTGACAATCATTTTGCGCCTAAATACCTTGTTTGCTTTTTCTACCTAAAAAGTTAAGGCATAAGGTCACTGGATCGGGTGGGCGCGCCAGCGCCATCCCTCGCTGCCGAGGGAGGGCGCAAGCGACTAACGATGGCCAAAAAAGATTCGAAAATTCGAAAACATTTTCGAATTTTCGAATTTTTTCGGAATTTTCGAATTTTTATTTCACCCCTAGAAAAAACACTTAAAAATCGATTTATTTTTCAAAAAATTCGAAAATTCGAAAATTCAAAAATTCGAAAATAGTTTTCCAATTTTTCAGGCAATTCAAGGCAACAAAACGCATTCTTACGTTCAATGTGCCAAATAAAGCGACAATTGATATGCGGCGCGTATGAAAAAGCGAAACGTAACAAAAAAAATTGAAATGTCATCCGCGGCTGAAGAGGCGGACTTCGACACATCCGTTTTTATACCGTATTTCCTTGAAATATCCCCTCCCCTCAAAATACCCCCCTCAATATTTGTCCCATGAATTTATAACCCCCCTCGAAATACCGCCCCCAAATTTGGTGTATAGAGAACGTTTGTGTGGTTTGTTATCTGGAAAACACGTTAAAAACAATGACTGTGTTGCGTTAGAACAGTGTTTGTACCGTCTACGTACTTATATAAGTCTATAGAGTCTTATAAATGGCGGTTTTTGTTGCATTTTTTACATCTGTGTTACTTACAAAAAAAACAATTTAGCACTGGGATTTCGAAAAATCTCTGGCAAAGTAATAATTAGGGGGGGGGGGGGGTTAATTCAAGGAAATACGGTATTCGATGCCAATATTTTATTTGATGCCAATATTCTATGTGATGCCAATATTTTATTTGACACCGATTTTTAAATTGTTGTTTTTGTTGCCTTTGCTGCGTTGGTGAATTGAATGTGTCAATGTGTGAATTAAATGAAGAAGCAAGACACTGGTCTGTATAACTCCTTCCACCATTTTTAATGCTAAATTATGGTAAAAATAAAGTTATAAAAACTGAGGAGAATATGAAAACAGTCTAAATAATGTGTTTAAAGCTTCAGATTCAATACTTTTCCAAAAAAATTCGAAAATTATTTGAAAAAATTCGAAAACTGGCCAAAAAAATTCGAAAATTGCTAAAAAAGATTCGAAAATTCTAAAATTCGAAAATTAAATTCGAATTTCGAAAATTAATGTGGGGAAAAATTCGAAAATTCGAAAATTAATTTTAGAAAAAACACTTAAAAATTTAAATACTTTTTTCTCGGGGGTTTGCCATCGTTACAAGCGACCCACCCATAATATGGTCAGACACACCAAAATGCGGAAATCGCAAATTTAAAATCGCAATAACTTCGGAACGCAATGCGCTAGTGCAGAACCGACTGCACCATTAAAAAGCCCGTGTCGAGAAGTACCGCCATGCAAATTTTCAGATCCAACGGTTGAGTTCGAAGGAAGTTGTTACGGATTTTCTTTTTCAAGTAGTGTTGTTGTCGTTGTTCTTGTTCTTCTTGTTCTCCCGACAATCTTCAAACTGCAATAACTTCTTTGAAACACGACCGATTTTCATGGTTGATGGCTCATATGAAAGAGCATATGATGCCATTTCTTATTTTCGGGAATTTTTTTCACAGGCTCCGCCCACTTTGGAACGGTATCTGTTTGAAATTTTCAAACCTCAATAAATTTAAAATTTGAATACAAATGCAGCAATAAAAAAAATTTGTTGATGTGCGCCATGACTAGAGCTTTCAAATGAGCCAATTTTTGGCGATTTTGGTTGAGATTTACAAAAGTTATTCAAGTTTGCTTGTTTTGTGTAAAATGCGCAAACATGCCTGAACTACTGCTTGATGTGATACTGAGCATGTGACCTTGCATGGTGATTACTATCAGGTCATAAATGTCTAGTGGTTAATGTCAAGTCAAATGTCAAGTTATAAATGTCAAGTCAAATGTCAAGTGATAATGTCAAGCAATAAATGTCAGGCCAAATGTCAAGTGATAAATGTCAAGTGATAGATTTCAAGTGATTAAATATTAAGTGATAAAATATCAAGTCAAATATCAAGTGATAAATGTCAAGTGGTAGATTTCAAGTGAAATTTCAAGTGAAAAATGTCGAGTGATAGATGTCAAGTGATAAATGTCAAGTGATAAATTTCAAGTTAAATGTCAAGTGATGAATGTCAAGACAAATGTCAATTGATAAATGTCAATTGATAAATGTCAAGTGATAAATATCAAGTGATAAAATATCAAGTCAAATAGCAAGTGATAACTTTCAAGTCAAATGTCAACTGATAAATTTCAACTGAAATGTCAAGTTTAATGTCAAGTGATAAATGTCATGTCAAATGTCAAGTTAAACATCAAGTGATAAATTTCAAGTGAACTGTCAAGTTGAATGTCAAGTGATAAATGTCATGTCAAATGTCAAGTCAAATGTCAAGTTGTAAATGTCAAGTCAAGTCAAATGTCAAGTCAAGTCAAATGTCAAGTTTTAGATGTCAAGTGATAAATGTCAAGTGATAAATTTCAAGTGAAATGTCAAGTTAAATGTCAAGTGATGAATGTCAAAAAAAAGTCAATTGATAAATGTCAATTGATAAATGTCAAGTGATAAAAATCATATGATGAATGTCAAGTGATGGATGTCAAATTATAAACAATCAAGTGATAAAATATCAAGTCAAATATCACGTGATAACTTTCAAGTCAAATGTCAACTGATAAATTTCAACTGAAATGTCAAGTTTGATGCCAAGTGATAAATGTCATGTCAAACGTCAAGTCAAATGTCAACTGATAAATTTCAAGTGAATGTCAAGTTTAATGTCAAGTGATAAATGTCATGTCAAATGTCAAGTCAAATGTTAAGTTTAATGTCAACTGATAAATGTCATGTCAAGTGTCAAGTGACAAATTTCAAGTCAAGTCAAATAACAAGTCATATGTCAAGTCAAATTTCAAGTGGTAAATGTCAAGTCAAATTTCAAGTGGTAAATGTCAAGTCAAATGTCAAGTGATCAAATATCAAGTCAAATGTCAAGTTATAAATGTCAAGTCAAATGTCAAGTTGTAAATGTCAAGTCTAAAGTCAAGTCAAGTCAAATGTCAAGTGATAAATTTCAAGGTGAATACAAAGTGATAACTTTCAATTGAAATGTCAAGTCAAATGCCAAATGATAAATTTCAAGTGAAATGTCAAGTAATAAATTTCAAGTGAAATGTCAAGTCAAATGTCAAGTTAAATGTCATGCTTAATGTCAAGTGATAAATGTCATGTCAAATGTCAAGTTTTACATCAAGTGATAAATTTCATATGAAATGTCAAGTTAAAAGTCAAGTGATAAATGTCATGTCAAATGCCAAGTCAAATGTCAAGTTTAAGGTCAACTGATCAATGTCATGTCAAATGTCAAGTGACAAATTTCATGTCAAGTCAAATAACAAGTCATATGTCAAGTCAAATTTCAAGTGGTAAATGTCAAGTCAAATGTAAAGTTAAGTGTCAAGTGATCAAATATCAAGTCAAATGTCAAGTTATAAATGTCAAGTCTTAAGTCAAGTCAAATGGCAAGTAAAAAGAGAAGTGAGAAGTGAATTGCAACAAAAATCAACAAAGTCAAATGAGAAGTGAAATGGCAAGTAAAAAATTAAATTGAAAAACTTTGATAAATGGATACTGAACTGTGATCCATATTTCTAGTTAATTTTTTTGTGAACAATCACATAATGCTATTGTCACAAATATAGTTGTACAGGGGTGGGCATCTTCAGTTACCGCTGGAAAAACGCAATAGCTTGAGCTACGGTCGAGCTATCACAGTGAAATTTTAACACAATGGAGTAGACTCCATAGGACACCTATTATGAAGTTAACAACCCGAACGGCCACATTTTGGGTGAGTTGAGGAACACAGTTTTTAGTGTAATTTTGTGACTTGGCATCATCCACAGGATAAATCGAGGGTGGCATTTTAGGGGAGGGGCTCACCGGTCTTTGGTGTGGTGCCTTTCTGTCGTACATTGGCCGATTTTGATGCCCTTTGAGTATGTTGGGGTTTGGGGTCGAGGCTAAAACCAAATATTTTTTTTCTCTCGAATAGTCCCCCAGTCCCGAGATAAGGGGGGTCAAATCACAAAATTACACTGAAAAAAGTGTGTTCCACAACTCACCCAAAATGTGGCCGTTTGTGTTGCAAACTTCAGAATAGGTGTCCTATGGAGTCTACTCTATTGCGCTAAAATGTCATTGTGATAGCTCAACTGTAGCTCAAGCTATCGCATTTTTCCAGCGGTAACTGAAGATGCCCACCCCTGTACATAGAATTATGATACACTCCTTAACTCTTAATGGCAGACCATATTGGTTTAAGAGACATTTCTCAATGAGTTTTGGATATGTCATTTAACACAACGCATATGCAAGTATCATTGGCACGCACTGGCACCATGTCAGCTGATATTTGTAGGATGAAATTCACCCAGTCACATATAAACTTGGCCCTCATCCAAGTTATGGGTTGCATATTTTTGATCAAAATATAGTGCTGTTTGATGTGATACTGCCACTATATGGGTCTTCAAGGGTTATGATTTCAAATTGTGCAATTTTTTGGAGTGGTGCCATCTACTCCAAAATGGTGCCATTTTCATGAAGTGGCACCAACTACTCCAAAACGGCATCATTTTCATGGAGTGGCGCCATCTACTCCAAAACGGCAGTGCCATCTACTCCAAAATGGCACCATTTTTGTGGAGTGGCACCATCTACTCGCCAGCATATATATATTGTTCAGCAAGACACCTACTGGGTGTCATTTGGGGAAGCCTGGGCCACTGGCCACACAAAAGAAGTATATCAGTAAAAAAATGGCTGAAGCCAAACAAAAAGTGGACGCTGCCTCCACAGCAAATAGACATGAAGTGTGTCTCTCAAATGGACATGAAGTGCATCCCTCAAATGGACATTAATATATATTGGATGCACAAAAGCAATGTATCATTGCTTAGAAAATGGCATACACTTCACTGATAACACACTTTACTGTGGTTACATATCCCACCTGATTAAAAAAACTATTTGTATTACATCACAAGAGTTACATGTATTGACATTACATGATACATTGCTTTTGTGCATCCAATATATATTAATGTCCATTTGAGGGATGCACTTCATGTCCATTTGAGAGACACACTTCATGTCTATTTGCTGTGGAGGCAGCGTCCACTTTTTGTTTGGCTTCAGCCATTTTTTTACTGATATAATGATAACTAAATGCATTTCAGGGGCCAGTTCTGCAAAATGAGAAGTGAGAGGTGAAATGGCAAAGGCGAAGTAGAAGCGCAAAGGCCAAGTGAAACGGCATGTGAATTGGCAAAAGCGAAAAAAATAAAAAAGTTTTTTTCTTTTCGCTTTTGCCATTTCACTTGCCAATTCACTTGCCGTTTCACTTCGTCTTTGCGCTTTTACTTCACCTTTGCCATTTCACTTCTCACTTCTCATTTTGCGGAACTGGCACCAGATCCCTCACCGGAATAGGTATCCACATGCTTGTGGTTGTGCTCGATAGTGCCTATGGGTGCTATCTGGAAACAATTACTAATGTGTAATTGAGCAAACAACACACATTCCCAAGAGACTGGCTATGCATTCTCAGTATGTATTTAAATATATCAAGCAATTACAATGATTACAAATACATAAAGATGCATACTATAGTGCTAAAAACAAACAGATGTCAAGTGACATGCACATATTGACAATTGTCGAAATTTCCCAATCCCAACTCCCAAAATTAGGATGAAATCAAAGAAATTGCTCTTTTTTCAAACTTACATTGTATTTATTAAAGAATTGTACATACCTACAGGCCAGAGTTGTACAAATACTGGTATTTTTGTAAAACGTAAACGTAAACGTAAATACCTTTTCAAATTTTGGAGTATAAATAGTAAAACGTAAGGTATTTTTAAAATACCTGGGAATACGTAAAATAAAACGTAAACGTAAAAATTAATATTAAGTGCTTCCACTATCACTGAATATAAAAAGAACATTTTTACAACATGATGTATGTCCCTTTTATCTTCAATGACATCATCTGTTTACCTACATACCAGTATTTTACCTACCTATATTTTATATAGAATTATGGGATCGGGATATTGAATTGGGATAGGATCGAAACCGATGGAGATTTGGCGTCGTTGTCAACTAGTGCTTGTAGGGTCATATGGTGCCAATTCCTAAAGTGGAGAATGGCAGTTTGAATGGCAAGTGAAAAGTAAAAAAAAACAGTAAATTTATGAGTGGCAAATGAAATGGCAAGTTAAAGGACACATGGCAGGTCACAAGAAGTCACTAAAAACGTTTTTGACTTTTGACTTCATTTCACTTCTCACTCATAAATTTACATTCCTCTCAAATTTTTACTAGTAATTTTTAAATTGTTTCAGTTCTCCACTTGCGGAATTGACACCCTCTCATCATTTAAGCCTGATGAACTCATCATAATACACTACATTTGTCAAATAATACCGTTCCGTTAACTTATATTTTACGTTTTCTATGGTACCCGGGTAATTGTGCCAGGAAAACGTAACAAAACGTAACGGTATTTTTGGAAAGCGTAAACGTAAACGTAAGTATCAATACCCGAATAACCGGGTATTTCGGGTAAACGTAAATACGTTTTTGCAACTCTGCTACAGGCTACAGCACGATTTAGGGATGTAAAGAGCACTTTTTTCAACGGCTCACTTTAAAAAACAATTTCCAGGCACTATGGATAAAAAGAAGGTTTTTCAATGACCCGGTTTCCTTGAGACACAACTTTTTTGGACATCTCTAGGAGTTGCCCTATTTTCCAGTGTCGGTACAAATGTAAACACATCACAGACCACAGTCCCAAGGCAATTTCTTCACTCTTCATTTCCCACCATAATGCATCCTGATAATTATCTAGGCAGAAAAAACTCATTATTGAAAACCTAAGTTTAGCAAAATATTTACGCACAAAACAACAAATTCATTTCGTGATAGCTTTGAACGTTTATATTGGCTGATTGGGAAAAAGTGCAATTAGGTATATAAAAATAGAATTTGTTGCCACACGTGACGTGTCCACGAAAACAAAACGAACTTTTAGCATTGAACATATCCAGTCCACTCGAAATTAAAGTATTTATGCTGGAGTGAAATTCGATATGAATTTGTAATTTTCTAAAATAAGCCACTATTGTTTTCTGTTGTAATTTTGTACACAATTAGCTAAGAGGCAAATTTAGTAACTAGATAATCGTATAAAATTGGAATGTGGAACAGCGCCTGGCCTGGGGCTAGCGTAAATGTGAAAAGCGCCATGGCGCTTTTGGCGCTACACCCATGAAGAGCGCCATAGCTTGGCACCAAAGTCCTGGCGCTTTATTCCATCCATTTTCCCAATGTGTCTGATATTTCATTCTGTTAACTAACAGATCGGTGAATTTGATGCATTACTATTTGTCATGCGACCTTATCCATCATAATGGCCCTACACACACTAGTTTTCACCGTGACTTGTGTGAAAACTGAAATGGCCACATGGCCACATCCAGCCTACTCTTATCGTATGCTATATGTATTTTAGTTTTCAAATTTTCAAACTTTAACGTTCATTTACCTATTTAAATTCAAATTAAATTAAAATTAAATCATTCAACCGAATTCATTAATTTGCATTTGAAAAAATTTCAGTTTTCACACGAAGTCACGGTGAAAACTAGTGTGTGTAGGCACAATAATTAGGTAGGTTGACTAGACTTTATTTGAAATCATGCAACCAACATATCAGTATACCATATGAATTTTACGTGGAGCTTAGGTAATTCCAGCATCGGCATTGAAAAAACCCACACTAGAGTTGTCCAGGGCATAGTTACGCAAATTGAGAAGTGTGAAGTATTTAAAATGGCAAATACGAGGTGAAATGAGAAGCGAGAAGTGATTTGTGACGAAAATTGGCATAAGCGTAGGGAAATCGCTTTTTATTGATTTTTTACTTCTCTTTTGCCAATTTACTCGACATTTCACTTCGCTTTTGACAATTTTCTTCTCAATTCACTTTGCATTTGCCATATTACTTCTCACTTCTCAAGTGACGTGCCACTCCACTCCGGCACCAGGTGCCACTCCCAGACCATGTAACGAAACGTGTAAACTGTCAAATGTCATGTAAAAGACCCAGTGATGTGTCATGTGTATCCAAATATCATTTTATCGTATCCACATCTTATGTTTTTGTATCCAAATCTCACTTTTTGACAGAATATTTGAATACAAAAACATACGATTTGGATACAATAAAATAAGATTTGGATACACATGACACATTACAGGGTCTTTTACATGACATTTTAAACTTTACAGGGTCTTTTACATGACACATGACATTTTACGGGGTCTTTTACATGACACATGACATTTTACAGTGTCTTTTATTTGCACTTTACCGGGTCTTTTACAAGGTCTGGGAGTGGCCCCAGGAGCCAGGACTAGTGATGTAAAAAGCGCCAGAACTTCGGCGCCAAGCACCAAAAGCGGCATGGCGTTTTTCCAACCTCTAGCGCCAAGCGCCAATGGCGCCAGCGTAAAATGGCGCCAAGCGCCAGAAGCGCCATGGCGCTTTTTGCTTTCGCACTAGCGCCAAGCGTCAGCGCCAGTTTAGTTAGTTTAATGTCAGTGAACATAAATATAAATCAACTTTGAATGGCATTTGATTGGGTTACTTATCTAAATCAGGTGTTCGTTGACAAAAATGAAAGTCACATGAACGTCAACAAACAGTAGTAAAATAACTCTTTCCAGTAAACTCAAATGCACAACGACAAGTAGGAGCTGAAGCGACAAATTCGGTGTCGACAAATTACAAATACTCGAGAACGCTCAGATCCATCCCCAAATTGAGATGTTGATTATTATGTCCATCCCCAAAAATTATCCAAAAAGCTCCAGTAGTTTTCGAAATATAAATTTAAAATAAATATTCCGCTATTTGTTGGCAATTGCAACGAGATATTGCGGACAAATAGCGAAATTTTTAATTTTGATTTATATGTTAAGAACCACTGGAACGTTTTGGATAATTTTTAAATAATAATTTTTAGACACCATGTAGATATCGTGGATAAGTGCTTTCAAAAACTCAATTTGGGGATGTATATCTCTTAAGCGGCGTTTACACTGACACGTGTGACGACAAAAACTTTTTGGGCTTTCAACTTTCTTTATGTCACGAAAATTGAATAATTGTTGTGTCAGACACCTAGATCTCGATCACTCTTTCTGCCTAGGACAAACATAAATTTTTATATATGACGTTATCATATTTGTCGTCACAAGTTGTCGGTTCGAGTTGTTCCCGGGAGCCTCGTTAACGAGGCTCCCGGGAACAACTCGAACCGACAACCTGTGACGACAAAAATTTTGTTTCGTTTTATTGTGTATGATCACGTCATATATAAAAATTTATGTTTGTTCTAGGCAAAAAGAGTGATCGAGATCTAGGTATCTGACACAACAAATATTCAATTTTCGTCACATAACGATCGTTGAAAGCCCAAAAAAAATTTTGTCGTCACACGTGCCAGTGTAAACGCAGCTTAAGCGTTCTTGAGCAGGGTTGGCAAAATCTCAGAAAAAAATAAAAATAAAATAAAAATAAAATTGAAAATTGAAGAATAAAATAAACATAAAATGTAAAATTGAAGAATAAAATAAAAATAAAATACAATTTTAATAAAAATAAAATACAATTTTAGTAAAAAGAATTTTACTTAAATCAATCCTGGTCATGAACTATAATAAAAAATAAAAATGAAATGAAAAATTGAAGAATAAAATAAAAATAAAATGGAAAATTGAAGAATAAAATAAAAATAAAATACAAATTTAATAAAAATAAAATAAAATTTTAGTAAAAAGAATTTTACTAAAACCAACCCTGTTCTTGATTTTTCTAATTTGTCGACACTGAATTTGTCGCCCCAGCTCCTATTTGTCGATGTGCTTGACTCCGGTTTAATGAGTTTTCTAAAGTTCCGAAATTTCATTAGTAAACTAATGTGTGCAGAAATTTAGTAACAATAAAAAAATATTCTACAGGAGGCGAAAATAAAAGAAACTTCACGCTTGGCCCAACTAATTTTTTAATCGCTAAAAATTTATTATCTATCAAGTTTTACGCAGCAGGCTGGAGTCGCAAAAATGTCTACATTCACCACAAAATCAATATGTCTAATTGCAATTTTTGTGGTAATCTGTTCGAGTCATTTGTGCAACGCTAGATACATTTATACCCAAAACTTTTACTCCGAAGGTAAGTATCGGTTTTTAAGAGTGGGGGTGTCCTTTGCGGTACAATATACTCACTTTTTCACGGTGTAGAACGCAGTAAAGGTAGAAAAATCGCAAAAAACTACCGTATTTACTTGAATAATTTCCCCGTATTGACTAATTCCCCCCAGTGGTGACTTTGAAGGTAAAAATGGGCTGTGTACGAAAATTAGCGATTTTGAGTAACATTGGAGCAAAATTTCTCGAAGAAAGCTCTATGTAGATAGCTGGCCGATTTGGGTGGGTGGTTGCAGGGGATAGTAGCCATAAATTTGCTAGGATACACATTTAATTAGCTAGAGCGTTCGTGGTGGGCAACCCCCCACCTGCATCAAACCCCCGGCTCAACAAAGCCGAATCGCATCGCATTCCTCAAGTTGCCAAAACACTCATCCACCCAAAAAACAGACCCCCAAAACCCCCAACCACCCCCCAGCACCCCCGGCCGTATCCAAACGGGAGCCTCCGAGCTACGCGGACTACACTCGACTGGCGAAGCTGCGCGACCGGCTCAAGCACCTGACGGCCAGGGTGCGCGACAGCGCTGGCCACCTGCGCAGCTACATCAGGCAGCCCAACCAGTACTACGCTCATGGCAGGTGGGTAAGGGGGGGCTGTGCCGCTTGGCATGTAACCCGTTCGGCATGTAGACAGCGGAGCGGGGGTTTCCGAGGTTTTGACCCTCGCGGGGGTTTGATAGATTGCAAATCTCTCCAGATAGCTGAAAATTCTTCTGGGGGCTCGCTGGGGCAAAATATATAGGATATATGGAAACATTGACAAAATGGGGCAATATTTGGTGATTAGGGATAGTAGTCTCGGGATAGATAACTAGCTGAGCAACCCCCTCCCCCCCATGGCACCCCCGCAACGGGTCTACATGCCAAGCGAGCCTACGGCGAGGGGGGCTGGGGGGTGCGTGGGAGGTGGGCGGGGGGAGGGTGAAGTGTTGTGAAGTGCCTTCGTGTGGATGCACTGTGTAGGTGTGAAGGTGCTTCACTGCGCCTCCGAATGTTTCAGTTTGATCCCTACCTAGATGATAGTTGAAGCATGTTGAAGGTGCTTGTCAGTGATCGTGAAGTGTATGACAGCTTCTTGTGCATCCAGCCAACTTCACATTTCATGAATCTATGTTTTGCAGTGGTTGAAGACGTGTACTGAGGCTGGATTATCAACTACACCTCCTCATAAAATCAGAAACTATCTATCGGTCTGGAACAACTTTTGAGTGATTTTGCCCCATTTTTACACAAAATAGCTGATTTTCATACCTTTTTTTGAAGAATTGAACCTTCAAAATCACTATTGCTTATTTGCAGCTATTTTTGGCTATGTACCTTAATGATTACATTTTAGCATTTATTAACCCAATTTTTGTGGCCTTTCCCCTTTTTCCCATCTACACCTTGGAAATGCCTATGTTCAGTGGCGTAGCCAGGGGGGGCGGCACTCAATTCAATGAAAATGCACTCAATTCTGTCCATGTCGCTGTATACGTATGTGTAAAATACATACATTTACAGCGGTCTGTGGCGCTAATGGCGCCATGGCGCGGCGCCTACGAATGGCGCCAGCGCCATGGCGCAAGTTCCCTACTACAGTGTCAAATTTTAGGGGAGGGGACGCCGCCCCCCCCCCGTTCGCCGGGCTCCGTAAAGAATGCGCCCCCCCCCCGCTCAAAACTCCTGGCTACGCCACTGCCTATATTTTTTTTGGACCCCAGTGAACCTGTCCCCAGCAAAAAATTTTAACTATCTATTCCCCCAAAGGAGAGATTTACTATTTTGTCAGAACTCTTGCAGGAATCCAAATCTACAAAACACTGATGCTGATGCTGTGTTTACATGAAGGTACTCCATGACACTTCATAATGCATCACATGCCCATTTTTGCCAGGTTTGTAAATGTGCCATGTGACTTGAAACTATCACTGGCACCCATCTTTTTCAATCACAAAAATTTTTGAAGCCCCTACACCCCAAATTTCACTAAAATCACTAACTGACCTGACCCTACATATATTTAAGCATATTGGAGAGGTTTAGAAAAACAAACAAAAAATTTAAATAGAAACATTGGGTTTGGGTTTACTTTGGGTTTTTTTCCATTTTATATTTCCCATTAGTTCCTGATGTTGTGTGGATTTCTTTACAATTATAAATGTTTAAAATAAAGTAAGCAACACTACCAGAGCTGCAAAATGTATTATTGTGCCTACACACACTAGTTTTCACCGTGACTTCGTGTGAAAACTGAAATTTTTTCAAATGCAAATTAATGAACACGTTTGAATGATTTAATTTAAATTAAATTTGAATTTAAATTAATGAAAGTTAAAGTATGAAAATTTGATAACTATAACACATATAGCATACGTTAAGAGTAGGCTGAATGTCGCCATGTGGCCATTTCAGTTTTCACACGTGTCACGGTGAAAACTAGTGTGTGTAGGGCCATTGAATCCGCACAGCCTCCGGAACTGACAGCGAGAACTTCAGACAATAAGTGACTTTGCTGTATGAGTTCAATTCAAAACATGGTGCGTTACGACTAAAACATTTAATAATTACCGGGCCACAGGTTTTCACATTCTTTCATCTTTTCCAGATGAATAGAAAATTGATCTTGAAAAGTACCCTTATTCAAAATTTTTTACCTTTTCAATGTATTCATCTGGGGGGTTACCCCAAATGCTGCAGCTTTTTAGGGTGAAAATTTGCAAAAAAGTACATAAATAGCTAGGGTTTTTGAATGAAAGACAGGGCAAAATGTCTCAAAAGTTGCTCCACATAGTTAGATAGCAGGGTTCAGGGAATATTAGCCAAACACTTTGCCTCGGGATATATTTATATTTGATTGGGTGAGCGGCGCCAGGCATAGATACCGTATTTCCTCGAAATACCCCCCGGGGGGTGATTGTTTCATAGTGGTCCCGAGAGGGGGGGGGGTTAAACGGGGGGGGGGGTATTTCGAGGGGGGGGGGATATTGTTTCACAAGAAAATTTTTGAAAACCAAGTACGAAATTGTCGTCTGAAACGTACGCAGACGTCGAAAAATGCAACAAAAACTGCCATTTATAAGGTTCTGTAGACTAATATTAGTATGTAGATGGTATGTACACTGTTCTAACGTGACACCGACATTGTTTTAAAGTGTGTTCTGCAGTACACAGAACACAAACTACAGTAATTGTCATGTACGTTCCCTTTACACTCAATTTGGGGGGGGGGTATTTCGAGGGGGGGGGGGGGGTGATTGTTTCATAGTGGTCCCGAGAGGGGGGGGGTCAAACGAGGGGGGGGGGTATTTCGAGGGGGGGGGTATTTCGAGGAAATACGGTAGATAGCTTAAGCGTTTGTGGGGTAAGCACTAGGGATGGCAAGCGCTTTTTTACAAACACCGCTTTTTTTTAAAGCGCTAGGGACCCAGCGCTTTTTTAAAAAAAGCGCTGGCAAAAATTTTTGTACTCATGCACAGGGGTCTCCTAGGGGGGGGGCTGGGGGGGGGCTGCTCCCCCCCAAATCGGCCAGCTATCTATCTATCCCGGAGGCCGCTCAGCTATCTATCTACCCCGAGGCAAAATTTTTGGCTACTACCCCAAAAGACCCCCCCCCAAATCGCTCAGCTATCTATCTATCTGGAGTGGTTTTTGAGAAATTTTGCCCCAATTGTCGCTCAAAATCACTAATGTTCGCACCTTTTTATAGTTTTTCACCTTCAAAATCGTGCTTTCCGGCTATATACATGGTTATATACCTATTTTTAGCCATTTTATACCTACTTTTGGCTACTTTTAACTGATTATTAGCGATTTTTTCCCCTTTCTGCCTTCTTAACCTTGAAAAAGCCTATATATTGTGCCCCCGCCAGCCCCCCCCCAAGCCCCCCCCCAGAAAATTTTTCCAGCTATCTATCCCTCCGGAGGAGCGATTTGCTATCTATCCAGCCCCCGCGAGGGCCAAAATCCTGGAGACCCCTGCTCATGCACTAGGTATTTTGCTATTTTTTGAGCAAAAATTTCACATGCAAATTACCACTGGTGCCTGTTTTCATTGGTTTTGTGGCATTTTGAGTGTCATTGCTTCTATCCCTGCATGCTATCATGTAATAAAAAGTTGTGATATGTTAGTGTAGTATAGAATATTCAGCCAATGTGCTCCCAAATACTTCAACAGTGGGGAACATTAGTCTCAATGTATTAGCCTTCTCTTATAGCCTTATTTATAAGCACTATTTCATGCCTAACTTCACTCAAAGTCATGAAACATTCACAAACTGTGATTGCGATATACATAATGAGTCAACATAAAAAGTAATTTTTTTGGCAGAAATCACCACTGATCATGTTATCCAATGACTACACAGCCATTATATGGCTATATATCATCACAAGTACTGCCACTTGTCTGATATACCTGTATATATTGATACAGAACCGTATTTGGGAGGTTTTAGGGAACGTTTCAACATTTTTTGAAAAAAAGTGAAAAAAAGTGAAAAAAGCGCGTTTTTCTCTCAAAAAACGCGCTTTTTTAAAAAAAGCGGGGCCGTTAAAAAAGCGCTTTTTTCCATCCCTAGTAAGCACACCCCCTACTCTCCCTCTGAATGTGAAAATGTAATTGTGATCAGGGACGTATCCAGGATTTTTGAGCGGGGGGGGGGGCTGCTTGTTTCCATTCCGCCACCATGTAGCTAAAATTTAGGGGGGGGGGGCTGAGCCCCCCCCCCCCTCGCCTGCCTCCGTAAACAAGCAGCCCCCCCGCTCAAAAATCCTGGATACGTCTCTGGCAAAAGTCACTACTGAATCTGTGGTACAACAAATCACAGAGTTTTCACATCATTTCAGGTAACACGATACAGACCAGAGGCAACACACTTCGATATGACAAAGATTTATGATTTGACAGAAAATGTGATACAGATAATCCCTCCAAGTTTTAAATTCGATTGTTCAAATAAACTTGAGTGTCTTATTGCTATATAATTCTACAGAATTACGCTACACATACTGGGTGTCAACTGGTTTCCATGTCAATTCAGATTTTAGTTGACAGGTTGCACAACAATTTTTAAGTGCACACGAGGCAAACTCGAAAAGAGATTAATATTCACACGTGCATTTAAACATCGTTTCGTGAGCCGTCAACTAAAATCTGAGTGGAAACCAGTCGGCCCAGTTGACACCCGATATTATTGTCAACTAGTGTGTGTAGGGCCTGTGAAACAGTTAAATAAACTGCGCACGCGTAGACTCAATGTGAAATGCGCAACGGAAACTTGGCACTGATCCACAAAAATGTAACGTGGTTAAAAAGGTAGAGGAAAAAACAACTAAGAAATGAGTTGAAAACCAAACTACGAATTTTAGACATAACTATTCACATCTAACTCGTCCAAAATTGCATAGCAATAAGTCACTCGAGTTTAGGATGGGTGTGCATCAAGATTGTTTTCCGATATAAAATTTGCTGCTCGAATATATATCTATTGTATTTTTTGATCCAACATGCTCAACATTATTTTCCCCCGTGTGCAAGATTTCTAGAATTAACCAGGGATTGGACAGATACTTGGCACGGAAATCTGAAAATCTGGTGCCAGTTCCGCAAATTGACAAGTGAGAAGTAAAATAGCAAAACCGAAGTAAAATGGCAAAAGTGACGTGAAAGGGCAAGTAAATTGGCAAAAGTGAAGTAACAAAATAAAAATAAAAGTCTTTTCTCTTAGCTTTTTCCATTTTACTTATCACTTCTCAATTTGCGGAACAGGCCGCTGGAATGTGACACCACCAAACTGAATGATAAACATTTTTTTCAAAACTGTCATATTTATACAATCTACATGATCTCACCATTGCATAAATTGGCAGAAAGTTTATTGTTTGACTTAATTCATGAAATTATGGCAGCATTCTGTGTAAAACATGCATTCCATGATATAGACAGTATGCTTAAACAACTTTACGAAAAACTGCGAAAATGGTGGCCCGCACACCAGTTGACAAGTTGTGTACTGCATTCAGTTGCGTAATAAAAAATTTTTATGCACATTTGTCTGTAATTTGGGTGGGGTGGGTAGGCATAGGCCACCATTTTCATTTTTCAGTACTAGCATGATATAAACTGACAAAAACGTGACTGACAATGATGATTTTATGCAAACATTACATTTAGACCACTTTACATTTGTGTGTTCACCACTTGTTTATGGGAAAAAAACTGTTGTCAACTGAACTGTGAAGATTTTTAAAGAATTTCCAAGCAAATTCAATTGCTGCATTTCTTAATGTTACAGAACCAAATGATGCACAACAATCTGTAAATTCTCTTCAAAAAGTATAAAAAAGGATAACTTTCCATCCAATAAACCTAGTTTGGACATGGTGGCAGGCAGTGTGTATCAGGGTTTAGTAGATTTGGACCCTGGCGGAGGTTTATATAGATAGTAAATCACTCCCCCGGAGGGATAGATAGCTGAAAAAATTTTTTTTTTTTGGGGGGGGGGTTTGGGGGGATTGCGGGGGTTCAATATATAGGCTTTTTCGGGGTGTAAGCGAAAAAATGGAGACAAATAGGTGAAAATAAGCAATAAAGTACTCGAACTAGCGATTTTGAAGGTCAAAATCGCCAAAAACGCATGAAAATGAGTGATTTTGAGCAAAAAAGGGCCAAAATTTCTCAAAAATTGCACCAGATAGGTAGATAGCTGGGCCGTTTTGGGGATAGATAGCTGAAAATTTTGTCTCCGGGATAGATAGATAGCTGAGCGGGCCTCTGGGAGAGATAGATAGCTGGCGGATTTGGGGGGGGGGGGTAACCCCCCCCCTACTGAACCCCTGGTGTGTACAGAACAAAACCACACACAAAGAGCTAATGTTCTGCACATGTTCACAAGGTACCCCACACAGTTGTGTAAACTAAACACACCATTACACTTGCACTTGTTTTTCAGTATAACTTTATTCAAATGTGTTTGTCAACTAAATCATTGTGCACTAATGGAAAATGCACAATTACCTTAGTATCCAAACAGCATTAAGCACTGCTGTCAACTAAATGATTGCAGCATTGTGCATGAACATTGTAACATTTTGCAATTTAGCATGCAACATTTTTGACAGTATTATGTATGTGACTTCCCAAAACCCAGTAAGCACAAACATTACATGCAATATTTGTACTAAACCACTGTGTTGTCACCTACCTTTATATTTTGATGTGTTAACTAGTGTGGGCTGCCAATGGAATTGGTCTGGTGAAATTACCCTGCCTTAGAATGTGAAATTCAATAGTGTTTTCAATTATATATTTACCTATTTTATACATGATCAAGCACATGATTAATTTTTTAAGGAATAATTCAACTTTGGATGGATTTGTTATATTGAATTAGGAGTTTCTTAACAATGGTTACACTTAACAATCATTGATGGAAATTATCAACAACTCATAAATCAATTTTGGATAGCATTTAAGTTTACTGGAATAGGTATTCGCCAACTGCAGTAGACGGGGTGTAAAAATGACTCATTCTAGTTAACTCAAATGCATTCACAGTCGATTTATTAGTTTACCAAATTTTTAAAATTTCATTAGTAGGCCAGGGTCAGTGTGTTCAGTGACATTTATAAATCCGCACAAAAAAACGATTGAAAATATTTCTATCTAAAAGTACAAATACAAATAATTATTGAGAAATGTTCTTTCCAACCTTGAATCTTGGAACTCTGTTCTGATCACTAATTATAATGAGCCCTTGGCAAACCGGGAACTCGGCCAATTGCCAAGAGATAAATAAGGGAACAGTTGTACTGTTTGAATCGGTTTAAATTCACGGAAATGAAGTGGCCCCGGGAATGAACAGTCGTTTGAGTATTGCTATTAAGTATTTGTTTGTTATCGTATAAATAGTATAAACTGCGGCTGGATCAAAAATATCACTATTTGGTCTCAAATTTAGGTTGAAAAACGATGGTAGGGCTACACTCGTACCGGTCACCTTTACACACGCGATTTAAAAAAAGAAAACGCGTCCACCCGATTGGAACGGTGCCAATCGCAAATTTAAACGCCCAAAAACACTGAATTCCCCGTCGTTTCATCTAAAAATGCCATCGGCAAGAAAACAAAGCATCGCGGCAGACGAATGGCTATCGACCCATTTCACTTTGCACTCGAAAATCGGCCAGGGTTCTTTCGGCTCGGTGTATTTGGTCAAGTCCAATTACGACAACAAGCAGTTCGCCATGAAGAAATTGGTCGGATTGATCGAGCCCAGGAATGTATTGACTGAATTGAAAGTTATGTGCGAGTATGGGTTGGTTTGTGGGTGTTTTTTGGCGGGAGTTTTTGGCTTTGCCTTTTTCTGACAGTTAGGGCATGTGGTCATTTACCCGGTTGTTGATTGGGCGATTTTTACGCTCGCGGAAGTGACATTTTGGCGAATTCCTAACTGGAGGGTATACATATTGATACACGTTTTGAAAAATATTTAGAAGAAACATATACTTCCCTATAAAAGTAAACTCTGGCGTATTGTGACATTGTGACGTTGTGACGTTGTTGGCACGTTCGCAAAACGTTTTTTTTTCTTCAAAACGACTCTGCAGGGGCTGCCACGAGAACGTTATGGGTCTGGTTGCGAGCAATCGAGTTGGCAGTGACGTCTACTTGGTCATGAAATATGTTTCACACGATCGTTTCAAGGTATTTTTGGTATATTTAATTTTTGTTCGAATTTCAAACTTATCTTAACTTTTTACTTCACGCTTAACTTGTAATTTTGTAAATTTTCTTTTATCATTCGCTCTTTTGCCTCTGCGGAACCGGCACCAGGTTTTTTGACACGGAATTTTTGTGCCACCCCAATTCAAACACCTCATAAAAATTTTCTCTGTCAACTCACCCCCAAACGCAGGACATAGTCGACCAGTTGACGGGCCGCGAAATTCTGAACTACATGCGTCAACTATTTGGCGCCCTAGATTTTTTGCACCAAAAACACGTCGCGCACAGAGACGTGAAACCTTCGAACATTTTGTACAGCAGAAAAAAGCGCCGCTTAAAGTTGACCGATTTCGGTTTGTCGGAAATGTATGAAAACGACAAAAGGGCCAGGGCTCTTTTGGATTTCACAGCAGATTTGGATACCAATAGAAAGAGGGCTGCTGATTCGAGTCCGGTCGGTTTTTTGGTTTTGGAAAATAAACCTAAAATGTCAATTGAAATAGAGGAAAATTTTGTTGTTCAACTTTTGACATTTTCCATGACATTTTAAGCTTGACTTTACAGTATACAGGGTGCGGCAGTGCCACCGGGATAGATTTTTTATTTTGCGTGATTTGGATTTTTTGGGGTTAAAGCTGGGCTGTGATTTAGCGAGAGTTTGCCGATGATAAAAATTTGACAATTGTATTTTTATTGCAACTTTTTGCGGTGTTTGAAACTATAATTCAGTTGAAAAATAGAAATTAGAAATGGGACTGTAAGTCTGAAAAGTATCTGAAAAGTATTATTTTCTGAAAAAAACCCGTAAATGGTGAGTCCGTTTTACTATTGAACAAAATGTTGTTATAAACATTCATCATAAAAATGCCACTTTCTCTCAGATAAAAAAATCTAATTGCAAAAGAGTACGCCTAAGCCCGACCGCAGTGCAAAATGGAAATTCAATGGAAAAAGTTTCACAAAATGAAACTCACGTGCGTTCTGCCGCTGTGAAGCGCTTGTTTAGTCCCCAACAGCCGAGTGCGGATAATAAAAATGGTCTGTGTATTATTTTTGAATTTTGAATTTTTTATTTTATTTGATTTTTGAGTTGATTTCGCATTCATTGTTGCAGCAGTGCACACACTAGTTGACTTATGATATTAGAAAAATATTTTAAACTCGTAAAGCTGCCTTGAATGCATTTAAGTCTACTGGAATGAATTATTTCTATTCTCCATCAACTGTAGTTGACAATCATCTAATTCCAGGAAACACAATGTCATTCATAGTTGATTTATCCCCCCCCCCCCCCAAAAAAAAACAACACAACAACAACAACAAAAAACTGCCCCTCCCCCACAGTCACCCGCCTCCCACGGCGTAACGAGCGCCATCTAGCGGCCGGTAACGGGCAGGCAAGTCGGCAGCAAGTTTCCCAATCTAATCACTGTCAATGCCACCAGACTGGCTGCATGCGCTGCGCGCTTTGCGATCGACGGCCGGTGCAAAAGTGGGATAAATCGGGCACCCCCGGATTTCGGGCCCCCGAGACTATTTTGAGAGCTGCTCTGCAGGGGGTTCAGGTGGATGTTTGGGCTGCCGGTTTGTTTTTTTATTTTTTGAGGGTGTTCCGGTTGACATTTGACAGTGTCTGGTATCGCCCCCTACTGTATGACCGAAAGATAACTTCAGCAAATCAAAATTTTTTTATAAAATCTCCATGACATGACATTAAAATATGAATAATTTATTTTTAGAGATTTTCTGATATTTTTCAAATTTTTAGAAAATCTCTCAATACGAAAATATTTATTTATCTCTGGAAAAGCGTGGAAAAATTTGAATACAGTAAACAAATATTGTGTTTTCTATTTTATGATATTTTTGTATGAATTTAAATCCTTATAGTGTTTCTATGCCAGTCACATAGAAACCCAAAATAGGTTTCTCCTCAACTAATCAAGCACCCCAAAATGTCGGGCAACCCCCCCCCCCCTCAGGCGTGGTGCTGCTGTCTCTGCTGAGCGGCAGGTACCCTTTGATGCGGCCCGACGACGACGCGGCCGCCCTGCTCCAGCTGTGCTTGCTGTGCGGCATGGGACAAGTGAGACGCGTCGCTGCCGTTGGTTTTGGATGGGGGTGTTAAGGGGGTGTTTTAGAGGTTTCATGGTCGGAGGTTTTTGTGTCAAAAATCCCGAAATCTCAAAAAACCAATCGATATCCCGAAAAAGTCCGTTTAAAATCCTAGGTATCCAGGGCCGTATCCAGGGAGGGGGGCGGGGGGGGCTGCAGCCCCCCCTCCCGGGGCGAGACCAAAAAGTGACCGGAAAATGCGACTTTTTCAACGTCAGCGTATAAAATTTTGCGCGCAAGCGCGAATTTTTCACCAGATATAAGGTATTATCATCGGATTTGCTTCATGTGGCCACAAATCATTATAAATCCACTCAATGTTGTGTTTTTTTGCTGTTTTGTAGGTATATTTACATACATATACAGCATTCCATGGCGCTGACGCCAGCGCCATGGCGCCATTCCGCCATAATGTAGCTAAAATTTTAGGGGGGGGGGGGGCTGAGCCCCCCCCCCCCCCCCTCGCCGGCCTCCGTAAACAAGCAGCCCCCCCCGCTCAAAAATCCTGGATACGTCCCTGTAGGTATCCATAAGTTTTTGAGAGAAATTTAACTTTATTTTCTGAATTTAAAGATGATTATATTTCCCTAAACTCACCCATTTTTAGTAACCTCAATCCCAATTCACTCCCAACAACCCTTACAGAGTCTAGGCAAACAGTTGGTCATCAGCCCCGCCCCTCCCGAGGTGGGCATCGACCTGCTCAAGTTGGCCGCCGCGTGTCGTCGCAACGAATTGGATCGGTGCCAACAGACGAAATGCCAAAGTTGCGCCGATTTTGTGAAGCATTGCGATGGGGGCAGAACGAGAAGCGTTTCTGGATGCTTTTGTGGTGATTCACAGGTTGGGGGCGGTATCTGGGGAAATTTGCCATTTTTTTGCCGGTGAAATGTCAAATCGGTTTACTGGTAAAATGGCAGCTTCACATATTGTTAACTGCGGGTATCTGGTAGCAATTCGCTTAAAAAGTAAGTGGGGAAGTAAAAAACAGTTAATCGGGTCCCAATTTGCACGCGCAGATTGATCTACTCACGATTTACGAACCTACTCACATTCCACATTTTTGTTTTTTAAACTTTTTAATCTTGATTTTAATTAGCCTTTAACAAATTAGTGAATTTGAAGAAAAAACATCAAATTTATCTTCAGTCTCGCCAGCGCTCGCTGCAACTGTGGCAAGAACAATCGGAAACACAATCGCAAAACGACATCGAAATGGATCGCCTGTCCGATCTGTCGTCCAGCGACAGGTCCGCCGTGCACAACTTGCTGTACGGCGTGCTCACTGCGCATCCGGATGATCGAATGACCGCAGCGGAAGTGCAGCAGATGTTAGGATGATTTTTGTGGTGCTTCCTGTGTATTATTTGTAGTGATATAAAAAGCGCCAGGACTTTGGCGCCAAGCGCCAAAAGTGCCATGGCGCTTTTCCGATCCCTAGCGCCAAGCGCCAATGGCGCCAGAGCAAAATGGCGCCAAGCACCAGCGCCAGGCATTTTGTACCTGGCGCTGGGTAAAAATAGCGCCAAGCGCCATGGCGCTTTTCGTGGGCATGGTGCCAAGCGCCAACGGCGCCACAGCAAGTTAGCGCCAAGCGCCATGGCGCTTTTTGCTTTGGCGATTTTACATCACTACTTATTTGAATCCTAGCTCTGGTATTGTGAAGTTGTACATACATTTCTGTAAGTTATGTGCTTTTGTCTATCTGAAATAGTTTTTTAGTTGACACCGTATTTCTTCTAATGGAAGAGCGCCGTTACATTTTTCGTCTACTTCACCCACCGTTCTATTTGGAGGTGCCGTTCTATTTTTTTCACCAAATTTTCCGCACATTTTTCAATTAAACATAGCCTTATTTCTAACGAAGCTTTTATAATTTTTAATGTTCGAGCATCAACTTGAAATTTAATTTATATTTGAATGCTTTGAACTCCCTCGTCATCCTATGTATATATATATATATATATATATATTATTGAATATATATTTTTGTGTGTGTTTTGGCATTCTTCCAGAAGAATTTGCCCGCCGTTCTATTGGGTGTGCCGTTCTATTAGAAGAAACACGGTAATTGGAATTGAGAAATCTTGATGTTGAGACCGTTGGTGTTGAAAAATGCCTTTCAGAATCCAAAAACACAATTTTGATTATCTTTCAATGATTGCGAGTATATAAAAGATATCACTTATCACTCGAGTATTGTTTGTATTAATTTGATTTTTTCTGTGCAATGACACGTTTGCCAATGTTTTTCTACAAATTCTTCTAAATTAATTTATTAATGTTTTTCCCCGTGCTACACAGAGCATTGAAAAAATGGGCGATTTTTGGATTTTTTTATCTCAGAAAGTCTACAAAATTATCGAAAATCCTGGTAAAATATTCAAACATTATAATTTACACTTTTATATACAAATCATCCAGACATTTTTTTCAATGCTACATAGCTATGTATGACATACATAAAAAATTCGATTTGCATTTAATTACTCACATATTTCATTTGAACAAATTGTATATTGCTTGGTTTCTATTTACCGATAGGTATCATTTTGTGAATGGTGAATACTTTTAAACATATTGTGGACATTTTCTAGCGATTTAAATGAATTTAAGGCGGCTACTTGTGACAATTTTTCTCGTTAAAGTTTCTGTTAAAAATCGCTTGGCTATTGCCGCTTAAATATCACACATTTAACCGTTCCATTTTGTCGCTTTTAGCGATTTTTAAAATTTTCTGAAAAAGTGTAAATTATTTTTTTCGTGCAGAAAAGTGTGCAAAAATGGAGGATGATGATGCATTGGTTGATCCTAATTTCGAGGCGGCCGCTTGTGCGTTTTTCTTTGTTATTTTATTTTATTTTTTTGATGAGGGGGGCGGAGTTTGTGACCATTGGTTGTTTTCGCCCACCGGCACCGTAGCTTTGGTTCCTTGAGCCTTTGGCTTTGAAAGCTATTTTTTAAAGAAATTTAGACAATTTGTATGGCACTTCAAAACTTAACTCCGGTGCCTTTTTTGGCCCCTGTAAAATGTGAAGTGTGCGAAGTGTCGAGTCATCAATATCGTATCGAGTGTCGGGTAACAAAATAAAAGAAAGTTACAGGCCATTTTACATTTTAAAGGACATTTTACAGGAATTTGGCATGGTAAGGTTCAAACGGGATTCACTTTTCGGGGTCGGGCTCGGGATTGACTTTAATTTTGGGGATTGGGATCGGAAAATTTGACAAAGCTCTAGTATTTAGGGTGTTTCTCAAATTTTTCACAAAAATGTCTAAGACACTTTGAGACCGGGACACGCCTGGGCCCTTTCGATAGATCAATTGCGCTTCTATCTCCAAGGCGCTTTCACATGAGAACTAATTGCACTTCCACATGAACCCTCACCCTCGATCTACCCCCCCCCCCCTCCCCTCAGACGTGCGTCAAAAACGGGCCACTTTCGGCTCGCTGGACGAACGCAAAGCGCTGGGAAAGTTGCGCGCGTGGGTACACCAGTCCGCCGAGGGCTCGGCCGCCATGGTGCGCACCAACGTGTTCAATAACTACTACCTGTTCATCGAGACTGCCAAGCAGATTTCTTGTGGGTTTGGGGGGGGGGGGGGTGTTTTTGATATATTTTTTTGTTGGCGTCAGATTTTGATTTGACTCTGAAATTTTGTCCGCACGTGGTCTGTTGCTCGAGTGGCAAGAATTGCACTTTACGCTACTTTCACACTTTACATATCTTTTTACATTTGACATAACTTTTCACATTTTACTTTTGACATTTCACAAATCGCCTTCATTGTATTTCCAGACTTGGAAGGTGAAATGTACGAGCTTAATCATCTGCTCGGGGAACAACGCCGTTTGTTAGAAAATCTACACGAGTCCGTGCTGCTTGACACACCGCAATTGAAAGGTGAAACGGACTTTTTTGTTGCGTTAAATAGTGTATTCTTTTTTACCACCTCCTTAATTTTTTTAAATTGTGAAATTACGTGAATTCCGTCGTTCGTTTGATGCTTCGCTGCCTTTTTTGAAAAAAGTGAAAATTATAGCATTCAAAAGGCTGACAAACAATTGCTGAATAGTTAGCATTACCATGGTAAAAATAGAGAATTCAAATTTCTGCAATTTAAATATTAGAATACAATCGAAACACTTCCATTTCCACAATTCACGTGATTTCTATCACAAAACCTGGCAACCATCCAAAAATTTCAGATGGCAAAAATGTCAATTCGAGCGATAAAAAAAGCGCGCAGCACGGGAAAACCGTTCTGCAATCGCTAATGGAACGAGTCGATGGTCTAGCTGTGCGTTTTCCTTTCGTTTTTTTTCTCCTACATTTTGAATAATCCCACACTATAATGGGAGAGTTTACCGTGCCGGTAATTACCGGTAAATGTGAAACTCTAGGAACTTTTGCCGCTATTGTAAAATATGCATGTGAAATAGAAATTTTGAATTACGTTTCCGCATCTTGACAAAAAATACCGGAAAATTTCGGATAAAAATTTTATTATATTTTTCTAGCGGTAGAATATAAAGTGCAAAAAATTCGAAAATTCAATTTTTTTCGAATTTTTATATTTCGCCATTAGAAATCAGCATAGAAATCTGCAACTTTTCATTTGCACACCGATCCAGGCTACGGGTGCGAAAAAAGACGATTGGGCTATTTTACTGGAAAGCGATTTATCCGAATTAGATATGGATACGTTCGGGGAAATGGGACGAATTCACGTGTGGCTATTGTCTGATTCGTTGCTCATTGCAAAACCAAGTTATGACGCTGGATTTCGGTGGGTTTAAAGTGGAGTGGGTTTTTGGTTGTTGTTGTTTGTTTTGTTTTGTCAAATTTTTTGTGACTTTTTCGTGTGGTTAAGATGGGAACAGACTTGTAACCCTGCGAGGCTTCAGATTGATAGTAAATATAAATACCCAGAGGTATAGGTATAGAGTTGAAAAAAATTTCTATGGGAGGGAATTCACGGGGCTTCAATATTTACGGGGAAGAAATCTACAAAACGGTCAAAAATAGCTTAAAGTAAGCATCAACACCAAAAAAAAACTGGTGATTTTTAAGCTGAAAATTTGCAAAAAGTTATAAAAATCAGCAATTTCGAGTCAAAACTCGAACACCATGTCTAAAAAACCCTCCAAACTCAATGCCACCCTTCCCAGCGACGGCGTGACCCGCTACCGCCTGGACAGTCTGCTAGCGTTGGAGAACGTTGCGCTGGCGTCGGTGCCCACCAGGGAGGACTCGAGGCACGTGCTCAAACTGTTGGCCTTCCCCCAGCAGAGGTTGTTCGCCTGTCAGGACTCACAGTTGAAGGTTGGGGGTGTAGAGGGGTTTAATGGGTGGAAAAAAGTGTGATGTAGGTGTCTAATGACATTTGTAGGCAAAAATAGGCAATGAGGCACCTGAATTTAATCTTTTTGTCTTTTTGAATCGAAAAAGTCGACAAAAATGTGTGAAAATTATTGATTTTGAGCTAAAATTGGACGAGTGCTGTTCAGGGGATAGTTTGGCGTACTCCCC
The DNA here is from genome assembly GCA_964036195.1 of Sphaerolaimus hirsutus. Taxonomy (NCBI): domain Eukaryota; kingdom Metazoa; phylum Nematoda; class Chromadorea; order Monhysterida; family Sphaerolaimidae; genus Sphaerolaimus; species Sphaerolaimus hirsutus. The sequence goes on along the minus strand of OZ038459.1, from coordinate 3,908,569 downwards.
CCCCCCCCCCGCCCGGCTACGTCATTTATGCCCACATCGTTTTTTCGTTTTTAATCGCTCACACTATATGGAATGAATTTGTTGTTTAGTTTATGACGTGCTTTTTATGGCAAATGATGCAAATTCTGGCAAATCATGCATTTTGATCATTATAAATATGTTTAGAATATATAATGTATGTACAAAATGTATCCCCGAACTCACTCAAAATGTATTCCACCCAAAAATGTACCACTCCAGATACCCCATTTATATAATCCTATGCATACAAAACTCCTACCACCCAATCACCATCCCGACTCCGCCCACCCGTAGACCAACTGGCTGCAAAGTTTGGAATCAGCGAAACGCTCATTGGTCCAGGCGGGGTCGTTTCAGCGCCAGCGGACTATACGGTCGAAAACGAATCCCACTTTCATGTCGCCCGCGCACAAGCCCAAATCGCCCATTGGGGCAAATCCTTTTGAAAGTGACCAGGTTCATGAGAGAGAAGGTTGTTTTGGGGGTCTTGGGTTGGTTTGGTATATTGGGACTCAGCAGCTTTGGACATCAAACGCCGGTGGACAACGGCTTGGCGGGCGGTTGCGGCCCACTGCGCGCACGCTGTTGTCTAGGGGTGCTTGATGTCCAGGGGTGTTTGATGGCCAGGGGTTATTCCCCGTATATTGGCGCTGCGCGCGCTAAAGTGCTCGAACTCGGTAAGCGCATGTAAACTGAACACGGAAATTCGCTTTGAACGTATTTGTGTTTATTTTGTAATCTTCAGTTGACGGAGATCACATTAAAGTTGAATTTAATTAACCAAAGCTTATTTGTAAGGATTCACATTTGTGTTTACCGGTGTTTGTAAACTAGTGTGTGCAGCTACATTGAGTGATATTATTTAGGTGATATGTAGGCTGTATTTTGCCGACACACACTGGTTGTCTGTGGAGTGAAAAGTAAAGCGTCAAATATCATGCAATATGTCAACAATAATCAAAAGATTTTACTGCTGAACATTTAACATTTCACACGACATTTGACAAATTTCTATGCCACTTTACACGTCATTTGACACTTTACGACATTGATTTTGATTGTTTTTTTTCTTCTAAAAAAACGTTCCTATTATTTCTTTCTAGAGGACAAGCCAAGATTGGAAGACGGCAATGAGGATTTGGAGTGGCTGCTCGAGTTGCCGGACGAAATCGACGTTTGCATAGCGCAGAGGGATTTCGATAATGCGCTAGAGTTACTTTCCGATGGTGGGTCGTTTTCGCAAAGGGGAATAATTACGTGGATAAAGGGACCGGGGAATTTGGGAAACTCGTAAATATGTTTTGAACACATTTGAGTTGACCAGAATGAAGAGTCTGTCAACTACTCGTGATGCCGATTCAGAATAATTCATTCTGGTAAACTCAAATGTCTTCAAACCAAATAAGTGAATTTCCTAAATTTCAACGGTGCACTAGTTTTTGCTTTGAGTGTGCAAAAGCGGCTGCGCATTATCGTAAGTTAGAAGGAAATTAGTGTAACAAAATAAAAGTTGAACTGAAGACTGAACTTAAAAAGTAACGGGTCAATTTTTTCCTTCATTATTTCAAAAAGAACAACCAAATATTCAATCAAAATCACCATTTTTCCGCAGGCCGCGAAAACCTCGCCCTAGTCGCCGACACGGCCGCGTCTCTGGACATTTCCGAACGCCTGACACAGCGCGAAACGAATTTGGTATCGCTTTTAAGCAACGAGCTGCGCGGCTGCACCCTCGCCGATACCAGGTGCTAATTTTACAAGTTGAAAAGTGACAGGGAAAGTGCTAAGTGGGGGGAGATGTAGGGGTGTGCAGTGGGAGTTACCCCCCACATCACCCAGCTATCTGGCTACCCGAAACGATTTTTGAGAAATTTAATCCAATCTTTGCTTAAAACAATTGATTTTCTATTTTTTTCTCTTCGATTTTCACCTCCATTTTTCAGCCAAGCGCCATGACGCGTTTCCGAACCCCAGCGCCAAGCGCCAATGGCGGCACAGAAAATGGCGCCAGGCGCCATCTCCACATTGCTTTTCCACCACTTATCACTTGACAAGCGTGCATTTATTGCCCACAGTTTCGCATCCGCGGCAGTGGTTTCGTCGGGCAAAAATGCGGGCACTCTGGGCACCGGTTCCAGTGGAGGCCCGAAAGCCGTTCGAAAAGCGGCTACCCTTTTGGTCAAACTGGGAAAAGCCAGCTTGGTTGGTGGATTTGTTTTGATGGGGCCAGTTTCGTGCCCTGTGGAGTGTCAAGTAAAGTGTCAAACAAAATGTCAAATGTCGTGTAAAGTGTCAATTGAAGTGAAGCATCAAAGATTTTATTACTCAAGTTTTGACATTTTGGATTTCATTTCGCACTTTACAGTTTACATGGTGCGGGACTGCGATTAGTCAATGTACTTTGAAAAAAAACTTTATTAAATCTGGCAAAAGAATTACAAAAAATCATATTTTATTTTTCCATTTTCTGATACCTATGTGTATTTTAAATATAAACCTCGGAGATATTTTCAACGTTCAGCAGAGGTTTCCACCGACTCTAGTCCGATTTTAGATACCGTGTTTACCGCGGGCACCAACGTTCGGGACAAAAAACGTTCTGAACAAAAAAAACGTTTCGCCAAACGTTTCACCCTACACAGGCTGCGGATTTGTACCTAAAACGTCGCACTGCGGCCGTTCGGAGGGCCGGGCGTCGTCTCAGATTAGCTGAAGATCCTTTGAGCTACTTGAGACAATTGTGCAGAATCGTTTTCGGAGCACTTTTGGAAGTGACGCACGAATTTGCGTCGCTTTTTGCTACTGACGAAGGCTGTTGCGCTGGTCGGTTTCACTTTACTTGATGGGGAATTAGCCTGGGGCCACTCCCAATTTAAAATGCATTTCTCAGTACAATTAAATCCTTTCTTTCACTTATTATCTTTTGCTCTAAATTTTTCGGGATTGTGTCGGGATTCCGATTGGGGAAGTTTTTCGGGATCGGGATTTGAAAATTTTCGGGATCGGGAACGGGATTTTCAGATTTCGGGATCGGGATCGTGACCCCCGAATCCCCTAAATTATCGGAATTCGGGGTCTGGATCCCGTTTGAACCCTAGACCTCCGGGATAAATATTTAGATAGCTGGGCGATTTGGGATGTACCCCCTACTAGACCCCTGTACCAACCCCCAAACCGCAGTGCTCCTTCTATGGGCGTCGGGCGAGGTGCGCACCTTCTCCACGCTGGTTTTGAGGCATGTGATCGAGCCGGGCACCAGGTGCCACTCCCGGACCCTGTGAAATGTCCTGTTTAGTGTCAAGTGTCATGCTAAGTGGCAAAAGTCATGGAAAATATGAAATGTCGTGCAAAGTGTTTGAAGTCATGGAAAATGCCCTGCAGAATGTCAAATGTCATGTAAAATATCAAATGCCATGTAAAATATCAAATTTCATGTAAAATATCAAATACCATGCAAAGTGTCTCGAGTCATGGAAAATTTCAAATTTCGTGCAAACTGTTAAAAGCCAATAGTTCATTTGTCATTTTCCTGGACATTTTCCGTGACTTTATACACTTTGCATGGCACTTGAATTTCCACGTGGCATCTTCCGTGACTTGACACTTTGCATGACACTTGACATTTCACTTGGCATTTTACAGTGTCTGCAAGTGCCCCCCAGCTTGGCTCTGCTCGCCCATTGCGTCCGCCTTATATTCAACCACTGCAAACAGTTGGCTGATTCGGGCATGGATTTGACTTTTGAGGTTGAGTCGTTGCTGCTGCCCGCGCTGCAGAAATCGGTCGCAACAAATTCCAGGAGTTTGATCGATGCGGCTAGGTTGAGAACTAGGGTTGGTGTTTTTTTTATTTTTGCGGCATCTAATCCTTGGGTTTTTTTTAATCGCTGGCATGCACTAGGTTAGCGGATGGCATTGCAGGGGTCTCGAATGGGTGGGGGTTACCCCCCCCCCAAACCGCCCAGCTATCTATCTATCCCGGAGGCAAAATCTTGGGCTACTACCCCCCAATCGCCCAGCCATCTACCTATCTGGAGCGATTCTTGCGCAACTATACCCCAATTTTCGCTCAAAATCGCTATTTTTCATACTTTTTTTATAGATTTTCACTTCCAAAATCATGGTTCTGGTTCCTATTTGCCTATTTTCAGATATATTTAGTACTATATGCTCCTATACACCCATTTTGAGCCATTTGACATCTACTTTTAGCGATTTTTCTCCCTTTTCTTCCTTCTATGCCCCGAAAAAGCCTATATATCGAACCACCACCGCCTATATATCGACACAATACCAATGGCGCCGCTGCGCTGCGCTGCAATTTTTTAAATATTTTTTTTCAAATGCCCAGGAAGAGAAATGGCGGCCGTATAATCTACAGGCAGAGGCGCACTTATACCGATTTATCGAGGAGATGATCGATTTTGGCCTGTTTCTGGATGCCTACGTGTTGGATGGTTAGCTTGACCCACCAAATGTCAACTGGTTCCCATCCCAATTTAAAGCTTGTTGACAAGCGGACGAACGACGTTCAAATGCAAAAGTGTTCAATTAAATGAAGCTGTCGTGTTGAGAAAAAATTTTTCGGTATGTGCAATGTACGAGGCCGGCTTTGAAGATGCATATACATCAAGAATACATATACATCAAGAAGATGTGTATTAATACAAAAAAGCGTAGTGCAACTCGTCTGTTAGCTTTGAATTGGGGCGGAAACCAGTTGACGTTTAGTTTCCTTTGTCAACTAGTGCATGTAGGGCCATTCTGGTTACATGTGTTAAGTGATAGCAATTAATTTGCAGATTTCAGATTCATTACATCTGATACCTCACTTGTCATTCAGGACATTTTGGTTATTTAGTTGACAGTACACTTTACCACTCAATTACCCCCCCCCCATAGACCCCCCGGCGGACTCAATGGACCGCCCTGCAGAGAGGGGTTCCCTACACGATTCATCCCTCCAATCGGGGGGTGCCCTCGGCGGGGGTGGCACCCCCCGCTGCCGTCTGTGCGTGTCTGAGGCCGCGTGCACTTTCGCTAGAACCGTGGTCCCATTGGCTAGGGATTTGTATTTGGTCAGCGCGCCTACTAGCAGTGTAAAGTTGAAGGTTGTGTGTCAGGTGGGTTTTTTGGGAGAGGGGGGGTAGTTTTTTGGTGGCTTGTTGGTGAGGGAGGGGTCGGGGCCCCCCTCGCTGTAAGATGAAAAGCAGTTGTCGAAGGCTGAGAATAGAAAGTGCTTTTAAGTGCGACTAATTGGGTTGAAAAGCGTGGCGTGTTCGCAGACTAGTGATGGAATGGCGCCATGGCACTGGCGCCATTTGAGGGCGTCAAAGGGCGCCGCGCCATGGCGCCATTGGCGCTTGGCGCCCTTTTTCTGTGGCGCCCTTGGCGCCTGGCGCTAGGGTGTCAAAAAATTTTTTTTACGGAAAACGGAAAGGTAAAATTTTTTCACTTTACGGAAAACGGAAAACGGAAAGGTAAAAAAAAAATTTCTGCCGGAAAACGGAAAACGGAAAGGTAAAAAATTTCACTCAGCGGAAAACGGAAAACGGAAAGGTAAAAAAAATTGTCGGCCGGAAAACGGAAAACGGAAAAATGAAATGCCGGAAAACGGAAAACGGAAAGCAAAATTTTCACGGAAACGGAAAAAAATAAAGTGAAATTAGCACGGTAATAGACAAATTTGCAGAAGGAAAACCTGCATGCAGGTTTGCCTGTTTGGCTTTGATTGTGGTAGCTGTACATTCTGCAACTATGGATCATGCCTGTAACTTCACTTGTAGTTCAAGCTAAACTGAACCAACAAAAAATCATCAAAAAGTAGCCATAGTGGCCATAGAAATGGAAACACTACGACAATTTCACAGTCTAGAAGCAGTGGGAATCACTGATGACCCCTATGCAATTGATGACAACATTGCAGAGGAGATGATAATAAATAGCATAAAATTCAATGACAACAACAAACAATACTATATTGACTGGCCATATAAAGAGAGTATCAGTGACCTGCCCACAGGAAAAGCAGAAGCCTTGGTGTGGTTTAAATCACTGATAAGAAGATTCAACAAAGATCCAAACTTATTCGAACAATACCGGAAAGTTTTGGACAACCAACTAGAAAAGGGAATAATTGAGATCTGTGACGACAAAACAGACAACAAGGGGATTCATTACCTGCCACACCAGCCAGTAATCACGCCAGGTAAATCGACATCATGCAGAATCGTGTACGATGGGTCGGCAGGTAAGCCCAGTTTCAACGAGTGCCTTTTTAGAGGACCAATCACAACACCATTAGCACTGGGCCTACTCCTGAGGTTCAGGGCAGGCAATCTAGCATTAATTGCCGATATTGAAAAGGCATTTTTGCAAATAGGATTGCATGACCAAGCTAGAGACTACACACAATTTTTCTGGCTGAAAGATGCCTCAAAACCAGTAACTGAAAATAACTTATTGTACTTTGTTTTAAATGCGTACTGTTTGGACTTGTCTGCAGCCCAGCAATTTTGGGAGCAGTCATAAAATACCATTTAAATGTGACAATAAACAACATGAATAAATATGAAGAAAATGAAGGGGAATGAAACCAGTTGGCGATGATAATAAACAACATTTAAGTCGATAACTTCATCATGAGTGTCACGAATGAAGTTGAAGCTTTAGAACTATATTACAAAGTCAAAGCTTTATTTAACCAATGTTCTATGCAAATGCAACAAATGCCAGAAAACTGAAAATCGAGCCAGAAAATTGAAAAATGGCCTGGTAAAACGGAAACGGAAAGGTAAAAATTTTTCAGCCGGAAAACGGAAAAATGGGCCGGAAAAACGGAAACGGAAAGGTAAAAAATTTTCAGCTGCCGGAAAACGGAAAACGGAAAGGTAAAAATTTTTCGGCTCCCGGAAAACGGAAAACGGAAAGGTAAAAAATTTTTGGTTGCCGGTAAACGGAAAACGGAAAGGTAAAAAATTTTCCTGCAGAAAGGCGGAAACGGAAAACGGAAACGGAAATTTGACACCCTACCTGGCGCCCACATTCTGAAAGGCGCCATGGCGCCCATGGCGCTTGGCGCCCTTTTTCCGTGGCGCCCTTGGCGCCTGGCGCCCTGCTTTAAAAGGGCGCCAAAAAGGCGCCAGCAGGGTTTCAAGGTGAGTGCTGTGTGAATGAAAAAAATAATGAAAAATGCATCTGTGGATGATCTAAATTCGTCAGAAAAATGGACGAAGTGATGTGAGTCGGTGGAAATCTTTCGTCCAACGTTTCATCAGATGTGTCTGATGGATCAGAAGACAAGAATGATGGACCGTCGAACTTGCAAAATTATTTTTAAAAAGTTTTCAAATCGTTGCAATTCCGTTTTTGTCCATTTCAGGGAAATATTGATTGGAAAAGCCTATTGGAAGTGAATGGATTGTTATCAAATGACAATTTCCATTGTGTTTGAATTCGTCATGTGGATTTTATTGAAAAACATTTTGTTGCCAGATGTGTTTTTGTTCATTACATCCTGAAGAACGCGAATTAAGACGTGAATGCGTGTACCACGGTGCTGTAGCACCATTTTTAGCACAAGCAGGGTGTTGTAGGCACTTATTTTTCCTGGCGCCCTTGGCGCCTGGCGCCCTATTTTCCAAATGGCGCCATGGCGCCCTTGGCGCTTGGCGCCCTCTATCCGTGGCGCCCCTGGCGCCTGGCGCCCATTTTCCGAATAGCGCCATGGCGCCCTTGGCGCCTGGCGCCCTTTTTCTGTGGCGCCCTTTTTCTGTGGCGCCCTTGGCGCTTGGCGCCCACTTTCCGAATGGCGCCATGGCGCCCTTGGCGCCTGGCGCCATTTTTTCTGGCGCTTTTCCATCACTATCGCAGACATTGATTTCAGTTCTCGAATAATGGAATTTTATATTTCTCCAATGAAACCCCCTTACTGCATAATGTAATCGTGAATTTTGCTGAAAATTCTGGCGAGAAACTTAACCCATCCCCCTGAATAATCTCGCCCGTTCTGAATAACTCCCCGGTCAAAAAATTCTGACGAAAAATAACTCCCCTTGGATCTTATTCAAGGTTATACGGTACATTTTTGTATCCATTACCACCCCCAATTACCCCCAGTCTACGATCTGCGAGCTGTGGAGTGTTCAATTGGATACCATGGCCGACTGCGTGCAGCAACTTCCCCAAGCGACAGAAATGCAAAATGGCACCGCCGCTACCAGCGGGGACGACCAGCCGGCTGCAGTTTTAGCACAGAGTGCTGAATTTCTGCTGAATTGCGTGCTGCCAAAGTGCAGGGAGGCCTTCCCCAATGCTGAGTGGATGGTGGGTATGGTGGGCGGAGTTTGGTTTTTTAAATATTTTTATTTGTGGGCATAATTTCTTTGTTTTTTGTTTTTAACAGTTATGAACCTTGGCTGATGCCCAAAAATGTGGCTATTTTAGCTGGATTAATGACGTCATTAAGTCGCAGGGCCGTATCCAGGGGGGGGGGCTGCAGCCGTTCCCGGAGTGAGACCTAAAAAATGTGACAAACTTTACAGCAATAAATTTAGTTGCTACCAATTCATTTTTTTTCTGGTCGCTTGTCTCGCGCTTATAACATACATTACCAGATACAAATTCCGCAAGTGGAAAAATGAGAAGTAAAATGACAAAAGCCAAGTGAAATTGCAAAAGCCAAGTGAAATGGCAAAAGCCAGGTGAATTGAGAAGTAAAATGGCAAACGCCGAGTAAATTGGCAAAAGCGAAGTGAAATGGCAATTAAATTGGGCAAAAGCTAAATAAAAATATAAAAAGTAACTTCTTTTCGCTTTTGTCATTTTACTTCTCAATTCACTTGGCTTTTGCCATTTCACTTGGCTTTTGCCATTTCACCTGGCTTTTGCCATTTTACTTCTCACTCCTCCACTTGCGGAACTGACCATATTTCTTGCATTTCCACCGGGGTTATCGGCGCCAGATCACTCGCTTATCTGTTGTCAACTGAGGTAGTGTGGTATTGTGGCAACACACTAGTACACCGTCAAAATTTGGGAACTCAATCTACTTTGAACGCATTTGTGGTTGCCATAATGAATGATTTTTGATCGCCCGTAAACAGTAGTTGACAGACTCCTCATTGTGGTAAACTCAAATGTGTTTAAAACATATTTACGAGTTTCCTAAACTTCAGCGGTGTACTAGTGTGCGCAAGGGCATTCGAGCCTGGCAATATTTTTCACTTGAAGCCATAAAAAAACAATACATTTGAAACTTTTTTATCGTTTTAGGAGGACCCACCATTGGATCAGATCAGTGATGAATTTATCAAAGAGAAGTACCCGCAGCTGAAGGACTTTTTTGGTCGGTCAACGGCTGCCTTGCAAAAATTTGAAAGTATCGGTGATGTTTGAGTTGAAAAAGGTTCAATTTTTGTGTGTTTTGCGTTCAAATCCAATTTAATAGTAGTCCGTTTATCGCACACTCTTCAATGAAATCTACCATATCTCATCTGAATAAAAAATAATAATAACTAAAACAATTAGTTAAAAAATAATATTTTTTGAGTAATTTGGTACAAAAACTTTTGCAAAAATGCAAAAACAAAACGACCTCATTGATGAAAATACTTAAAAATTCATTGTATAGCGTTCAGTCCGATTAGCACACACCGAATTTTTTATTCTGTGAAACCGTCATGGCAATTTTGAGTGCGCCCCACTTTAAAAATCGTTATGTCAATTTCGTACTGTCTGAAACACGACGTTGTGCTGAGTCCATTATGCGGTTTCCAAAAAAATATATAAAAATATACATACAAATGCTGGCGTCGCGCACACCAGTACGCGACCGAAATTTAGGAAACTCATGAATTGGTTTTGAATTAGTTTCAGTTGACCAAAATGAAAAGTCTGTCAACTACTGTTGATGGCGATCAAAAATAATTCAAAAATGGCATGCACACTAGTTGACAAGTAAAATTTTCGAAGCTGGTAAATCTGCAATAAACGCATTTGAGTTTGCCATAATGGGATTCCGTCAACTACTTTCGATGGCAATAAAAAATCAAAAAATCATGATAAACTCAAATGTGGTTACAATAGATTTATTTGTTTTTGAAATTTCGGTTGTCAACTAGTGTGCATGGAACCATTCTGGTAAACTTAAATTTGTCCAAAAAAGATTCATTGTGCCTGCGCACACTAGTTTTCACACGAAATTTTGAAAACTCACAAATCAGCTTAGAACGCATTTGAGTTTTCTACAATGAGGTGGCTGTCAACTACAGTTGACGGAGATTTAAAATGACTCATTGTGGAAAACACAAACACGCTTAAAGCTCTTTTATGAGTTTTCCAAATTTCGTGTGAAAACTATTGTGCGCAGGGCCATAAGTTTCCCAAATTTCGATGGTGTACTAGTGTGCGCAGCCGCACTTACCCACTTGTATACATTTCGGTTCTATTCACCTGGGTTTTTTCAGCCAATGTTTAATGTATTTTTACCGTTAGCACGCGGCACTTGAACTGTATATTATTTGGTGAGTAATATTCAAATATACCTATACGCTACTGTGATACAATGAAAGCTACTATTTTTTATACTTAATATCCGTAGTGCGGTCACGATTAAATTTAGGTTTTAAATAGTCTTGGGATTAATTTATTTTTAATTTAAGAAAATATAACAATATAAGACTTTTTGTTTTTATTTTATCCAGCAGTCTCCTGAGAGAAATAAGTTTTCCTTTATACAAAATTTTCGGGTTTTTTTTGGAAATATCAGAAAATATAAAAGTATCATTTTTTCCATCAAATCTTTCCAAGTTTTTCAAGAGAGATTTAAATGAATTTTCTTTTTGAGAGATTTTCTTACCTTTAATTCAATTATCTTTTCTCAATATCACCCAATTTCCAATGCTAGTCGCAATTAATAGCGCAGACATTTTCGTATTTTCGTATGATACGTTTCCTGTGTTTGGTTTCTTTCTAGTTTTTTTTTCGTTTGAAAATGAAATCAGTCCCATTTTACTTTTCGTACTTTTTTGTATTGCGTAAATTAACAATATGAAGCCTTCGCATTTCCAGAAAACGCGTTATTACAAACTACTATTTCCAAAAATCATTTGTGTCTTTACTTGATGTTATATACCGTATTTGCTTGAATAGTTCCCCCTTGAATAATTCCCCCCCTCGAATAATCCCCCCTGTAAGACGAGTGAGGAAATAATAATTCCCCCTCTCGAATAATCCCGCTTTAAAGATTTGATTAATTTGTTAGACCGAATTTTACGAATGGCACGTTATTGTCTTTATAAGGTATGTTTCATGAAATGAGTTGATGGAAACATGCTTGAAAATTTTGACGTAATAATAATTCCCCCTTGAATAATTCCCCCCCTCGAATAATTCCCCCAGGGGGATTATTCAAGCAAATACGGTATTATATATTTATTTGGTAGAGACCGCATCCATTCACCGTATTTCTTCTTATAGAAGGGCGGGACTCCATTAGAAGGTACACTTTTAAACTTTTTGAGCCACAAAAAAAGAGATGTAGGTATTTTATTTATAAGCGGACGTGTTATTTAGTCATTTTGGTCAATTGGGTTGTTGCTATTTTAACAAAATGTTTAATGTATTTTAAGAATCGTTGTTTGTATTGACAGTCAATAAAAACTGAAGTAAGTTTGCAAAACTTTGACATAACTTGAGAAAATTGCCTGATAATGTGGCTAAGAAAATAGAATGGCGGCTTCCAATAGAAGGCCGTAAAAATATGACGAAAATTAGAAACTGAAACACACACACGAAAACTTGCTTCTATTAGAAGAAATATGGTGACTTTTTATCGCTGTACGGCTTTTTTTTTGGTTATTACCAGTATTACTAAAAAAACTTCACATCAGTTCACCCGAATACCATTCGCACACTGTCTATATTTGTTCTATGGACTATACCAACAATTGCTTAGAAGCTAAGAAACACAACAATATTTTTTTGCCCAATCGTTATGTCTGAAAAGGTAGTTTTAAACCCCGTATTCACAGTGGAAAACACTGGGTGAAACATTTTATGGCGTGAAACAGATTAACAGTCCGCTTGTCTGTACTTGATCATTCCACCTACATTCAAATTGCATTTGCCTTATCTAGGTATGTATTCACCTAAATACCTATTAATTGAACATATTGCATGTACATATGGCGGGGGTCTATTCTACAAGTGCAAAAGTTATAAAACAATTTAATGATATGTAAAAAGTTAAATATAAATAGTTAAAGATGTAAAGAAAAGTACCTAAATAAAAATACAAGAATATAATTTCTTGTTGTACACTTTTTGTGTTTAACTTCTTACTTGACTTTTTAATCCTCACTTACAAATTTTCTTTTCTTTTACTTCTCACTTATAAGTTGTATAAAGTCAAGTGACAGGTAAACTTACCGTATTTACTCAAATAATCCACATTGTGAGGGGGGCATTCATAGGGTGTGTATTTTTATTCAAGGGGAATTATTATTACGTCAAAATTTTCAAGCATGTTTCTTGCAATTCATTTCATGAAATACGCTTTATTAACAGCATGACATGCCATCCTTTATTCAAATTATACACAACAAATTGATCATATCGATAAACGAAATTATTGGTCTCTAGATAGGGGTACCCCTCGTAGTCAGTTCCGCAAGTGGAGAAGTGTAGTAAAGTGCCAAAAGCGAGGTGAAATGGCAAAAGTGAAGTGAAATGGCAAAAGTGAAGTGAAATGGCAAAAGTGAAGTGAAATGGCGAGTAAATTGGCAAAATCGAAGTAAAAAAATAATAAAAAGTAATTTCTCTTTGATTTTGCCATTGTACTGAACCATTCATTTTGCATTTGCCATTTCACTTCGCTTTTACTATTTTACTTCTCCACTTGTGGAACTGGCCCCAGGAGCAGGACTCAACAGTTGTGAGTCACTGTCTTTTATTCAGCTTTACAAAAACTTAATAAAAAAAGCTGAGTAGCAACAGCTGAAACTGAGAATAAATAAATACATCAGTAGTCGCCTTCCCTCTGAGCGAACTGAAACGCTAAATTGCATTTTTGTTTGTTTATTAGGTTTACTTATTTAAATTATTTAGACTGGGCGTATATTATATATTTACTTACACTTAAAATACCCAGATTAAGGGATGACCTTGTTTTACTCCAATCATTCCTTTATCAGCAACGTTTTTTAATTGAATTACAACCTGAAACTCAATAAATTGATCATTGAAATTTGTTCTTACATAGTAATTACCTGCACCAAAGTAGCTGAGCACTGTTTCTATTGCGTATTTGAAGTACGGTGTAATTTTGAGCTGCTTCAAAATTCCACTCTCAATTTTCTGCAACAACTTCTGCACTTGAAGTTACGGTTCAAACGGGACCCCTATTCTGAATCCCGACAATTTTCGGGATTCTGCGGGTGTGGATTCGGATATTTTCATACACATTAAAGCGTTTTCTCAACTTGAATCTATTCACCTACAGTTTTGGCTTAAATTTTATCAAATTTATATGTATGTTTTATCATTAGGTTCAATTGTATTTGTAGTAAATACGTGCCCTGTTTTAATCGCAAAGCGACATCAGTGAGTAATGTCATGTTGGTGCTTTCTTCGTTGAGTTTTTTAACATGTGCCTCTCAAGTTTCATATTTTTCTTTTGTATTTTGGTGAAAGTCTGCTCATTTCCTGCGCAATCAATAGATTGTCAAATTAGTTTCTTTTTCACTGGGTACCCTGGAAATTTAGCTCATACATACCTACCGTATTTCCTCGAAATACCTCCCCCCCTCGAAATGCCCCCCGTATCGAAATACCCCCCCCCCCCCTCAAAATGGACACTATGAAATAATTACCCACCCCATCGAAATACCCCCCCCCCAAAAAAAAAAAAATTGAGTGTACAGAGAACGTACATAACAAAACTGCGGTTTGGACAATTTAGTACTGGAATTTCAAAAAATTTCTGGCGAAAAAATAAGTCCCCCCCTCGAAATACCCCCCCCCCCTCGTTTAACCCCACCCCCCTCAAAATTCTCACTCTGAAACAATCACCCCCTGGGGGTATTTCGAGGATATACGGTATGTGTCAAAAGAGCTATTCTTGATGTAAGCTTTCTGAATGGTTATATACGTAGAAAGTGAAAACTACAGTAAAATTTCTTAAAAATTGTGATTACCTTATTTCTTATAATAGATGAGTGCTGTTCCATTTTTTCATCAACTTTGTTAAACCGGCCATTCTATTTGAGGTGCCGTTCTATTGGAGGCTGGCATTCTATTGTTTTCATGAGCACAAAAGCATGTCAAAACGTGCTGTTCTTTTGTAGCTGCCCTTCTATTGGAGGTATTTATGTGTGCCATTCTATTAGAAGGAACACAGTAATTGCTTAAAGAGAAATTCAGTGCTAATTGACACATAATCGATGTTAAAATTTCTCAAAATACCTAATACACTTTCATTCCACAACAATTTCATGCCAACCGCCATGTTCCACTGATGGCATTATCTCACATAAATAGACCCTCAAATCCACACCCAAACATACCTTCCCAATATAGGTAAACAAAATACATACATACATACATAAATACACACACAACATACACACGTACCCAATGTACACACTGCAAGCACGCACTATGCAATGTCAGCTAATATACATAAGCTGAGTGCTGAACCTCCTTGGGGCACGCTGTGTTGCGCTGTGCTACTGGGGCGCTATCGATTTTGCTGCCAGCCTCCTATTTTAGCTGTGCTAGTAGCGCAGGGACCAGTTTCTCAATGTGGGGAGGGTGGAGGTTGAGTGGAAAGTAGGTTGTCAGTGCCTTTGTAGGGTGGCTGTGTTTGATTGAGGGTTTTTTACATTTGAGGGTTTGTTTTCGACCGCCTTTCCGCTTGGGTGTTTCTATTTTTGTTTGTGACACGGGAAATGTCAAGTGACGTTACAAGTGTTGATCTAGTGACGTGTATTTTATTTTAAAATAGAAATTCACTTGTCATTCTCGAATTCACTTGACACTGCACTCACCATATAGGTATTCAAAATTTGACTCCCTATTTAAAACTTTTCGTGACATTTGTGTAGTTGAGGAAATGGGCCCAGGTTCACTACCGCCAACGTGTACTTTATCAGTACTTCTATTTTTAATACGCCCCTTTATAAATTTTACCTTGAAATTTCATTTACGGCAAATTTTCTAGCGCGGCTTAATTAAGTGCGAAAATTATACGTTATAGAGTGATCGCGATAATTTTGCGTGTAATTTTTATAGAATTAATTAATCCGGCTGTCCTTAAAACGCCTGTTAATCGAATAAGTACTTGCATTTCACCGTGCGGATTTTTTCATGATTTATTTCAGATGATTGTCGTGCATGTTTATATTTGTTAAATGAGTGTGTACAGGAAACGTGTATTTTTTTGTGGAACGGTGCAAAAATTCGGACGTGCAATATTTCCTTTCCATTCGAAAAGACTCTTTTTCACTGCCACCTCAAATAGAAAAAGTATACAAATACCAGGACATGTATGGAATGTTGCATTTTGCTCCATGATGAGTAGCGTTAGCCGCACTAAGCTAATATGACATCTGACTGGCCCCGCGGCAACGTAAAACGTAAATGTTTACAGTGGTGTACTTTGCTGTGACGCGTACTTTACGTGAAATCTACCATATACCATCTGATTTAAGAAACCAACTTTGAATTTTTCCTCGTCAAATTACATGGTATTCCAAATATGGGTAGGTACATCTTGTGCACAATTTAACAGTGACTCCATTCATACAAATACGGTAATTCTCTCTGTAAATCGTGTGCTCCAATCGTAATCAGTATTTTTATGCATGTATTTGCAAACCGCCTGTAGCTGTGTAAGTACGCAAATACATGTACTCAAATACGCATTTATGTACATCTGCATGCACATCTGTACGTCCCTAGTTCACTTTGGAAGCCTGTACAAATACGCGGTGTTGCTCACTTGGCCCAGATGCATCTGGCACAGGGGCGCCCCCAGCGGCGAAAAATTGCAGGCACGTCGTGGGTGGGGAAGTTAGGATTGTTATTTTTGTAGATTTTATGCATTGTATATCGTCTTTTTCGATGTCAGGGTAGAATTTGTGTCTATTTTCCGCCCATGCGATACAGTAAATCCCTCATCTGGTGAATCATTTCACCTATTTGCATGTGCAACAGTAGCCATGCAAAATGATAACTGTGAAATTGGGATTTTTACTATAGAATTTGTGTATCATCTAGTTTTTGCACCCCTCATCGCTAAAAGCCCATTGAAACGGGTTTGCATGAATCTAAACGGTGCAAGTGACTGATTACTAATTGATCCCCAGTAGTGATTATCTGAGTAAGTGTAGAAAACCGGACCGAAGGTCCAAAACGAACCCTGCTAGTTCTAACTTAAGTAGTATCTGGTCGCACTGCATCCATGCGAATGCCTATAAAAGACTCAGCTACAAGCGAAGCTCTCTGATAACAAGCCATTTCGTCTAGTCCAATTTTTCCTATTTTGGACCGCCCCTTTTATTTGGATCGCGGATTTGGCAGTGAGGGTCGGGGGATTTACATTTCCATGGAATGGAGTATTTTCTTACCGATGCACATTAGTTCACAGTTTTTTTTGTGATGGTGAATAGATAGGTAAATTGCAAATATTTGCCGTAGTTTTTGGGCTGTGGCCAGTTGCCAGTATACTCGGCGGACATCACGCTTAGTATGGATACCTACCGTAACCCATCTGAATAATGAACCCAAAAATTATACAGTTTTTTCATCACAAGATTTTATTCATTGATTTTGGTAGGATTCTACACTTACATACTTTGTGGTCCGCTGAGTATACAACACCCTGTCCGCTGGCGCCATATTTTCTTGCACCGTGACTTTCACTGCTACCAAGTCTATCCCTCTGTGACGCGTCATTTTTACAGTTGGGGGGGGGGGGGGGTGTTGCTGCGACGTATGGCAGCGTGGCGCTAAATTTGATGAAAAAATTGGGCGCCCGACAAACTGGGTGTCAACTGGTTTCCCTGTCAATCCAGATTTTAGTTGACCGGTGGCAGGACGATTTTCAAGAGTGCATGCGACAATGTCGATAAGGAATTAATATTGGAGTGTGCATTTAGCACGGTTCGGCGACCCATCAACTAAAATAGGTAAGAATGAAACCAGTCAGCCAAAGGGTTATTCCCAAACCCTGTAAAGTGTCAAAGACACTGTAAAATGTCATGTGTCATGTAAAAGACCCTGTAAAATGTCATGTGTCATGTAAAAGACCCTGTAAAATGTCATGTGTCATGAAAAAGACCCTGTAAAGTGTCATGTAAAAGACCCTGTAAAGTGTCAAATGGCATGTAAAAGACCCTTTAAAGTGTCAAGTATTTAAATCTTATTTTATAGTATACAAATCTTACGCTTTTTTATCCAAATCTTATGTCTTAGTAAGATTTGAAAAAAACATAAGATTTGGATACAATAAATTAAGATTTGGATACATGTGACACTTTACAGGGTCTTTTCCACGACACATGACATTTTACAGGGGCTTTTACATGACACATTAAATTTTACGGGTTCTCTGACACTTTACAGGGTCTGTGAGTGGCAACAGGTGTCATTGTCAACTAGCGTTCGTAGGTCTTTTCTCGCTAGTCGGGCGCCCTACATTCCAATCGAATCCGTACCCTGTATCTGTATGTTGGTGGCTGCTTCCATGCACGTTTGCGTGGAATGGAAGGCAAAAAGCATGAGCTACACTGCTCTATGCATGTGACAATCCATGCGAAGTTGGGTGGCGCGCGGCGGCGTTAAGACATTGCCGCGCCGTTTTTGCATTTTTCTGCGAGATTGGGGTTTGATGTTTTATTATTTTTGATCAAATCCACTGTACCTGTTGTGTGTAGGTGGGAAAATTCAATTAGTCCGACATCTCATTGTATATTTTTGATTTCCCATGGGTGGCATCAAACGTGCTGTACCGGCTATTTTTTTTAACCCTCCCACATTTCCTTGACATGTGCATTTATGGTCTATAAATTCTTCCTTATACGCAACATTTGCCCCGTAACTTTACGAAGTGTCTAGATTTAGACTCATGAAATTAATTGCTTTTTCTCAGCATTCAAATACCAAATGTTACTGTGGCAGTCCCGCACCGTGTAAATTGTGAATTAAGGTGTCAAAAGTTCGTGTAAAATATCGTACAAAATGTCAAAAGTTCAGTACTAACTTTTCAGTTACTTCAATCTATGCTTTTTCACGTTTTACACTTTTTACAGGGTGCGGAACCGCCCCCAGTCCCCCCCCCCCCCGCAATCAAATCAACTCCATCCCACAACCCTTCACAGGCCCCCCAACTCTACACTCAAACAACCCATTCTAGTCAACTCCCCCAAACTTCAATTCCGGTCGCCGGACCGCCAACTCGCCGCTCAGCTTTACGCCGCCGCGGCTGAACGGTCGCGGCGACACTTTGCCGCCGCGGCGCGACGATGCGGCGCGACGACCGGCCGCCAGTAGCCGCCGCTGCGTCGCTGCCGCCGCCGCGGCACGACTTCGATAGTGAGCCGCCGCTCAACAATAATACGGCAGTGGAGTTGGGGTGAGTTTTGTGGTTGGTGGGTGGTTGTGGTCTGAGGGCAGTTCCGCAAAATGAGAAGTGAAATGGCAAAGGCGAAGTGAAAGCGCAAAGGCCAAGTGAAATGGCAAGTG
Organism: Sphaerolaimus hirsutus; assembly: GCA_964036195.1. NCBI lineage: Eukaryota > Metazoa > Nematoda > Chromadorea > Monhysterida > Sphaerolaimidae > Sphaerolaimus > Sphaerolaimus hirsutus. The sequence continues at coordinate 3,889,804 of OZ038459.1, read as the reverse complement.
AATTGGCAAAAGCCAAGAGAAATTGAATACTTTAAAAAAATTTTACTTCACTTCTGCCAATTCACTTGCCGTTTCACTTCGCCTTTGCCATTTCATTTATCACTTCTCATTTTGCGGAACTGGCCCCTTGTCTGGCCTTCGGGCGAATCCTAGATCATGTAAAATGCCCGGTATGATAACAAGTGTCTAAGGCAGTGGAGTATGCCCTGAAAATATTACAAAATTTCCCTTTTTATTCGTCATTCGACGTTTCTCATGACATTTTGCACGACTTGAGACACTTTGTATGGCATTTTCAAGTGTCTTGATCCGGACCAAGTTTTGGCGGTGTGTTTTGATGGCGGTGTGTTTTGATGGCGGTGTATTTTGGTGGCGCCCCGGTGCCTTCTTTCTTTTGTGGCAATCGTGATGTAAATTGCCACTCTGTGGGATAAGTGCCACGCTGTTTCAACACCGCACTCAACTTGTGTCACCTTTTTTGTTTTTGTTTTTTTTGCTACCCGGCTGCAGCGTGCGGGACTGTCCAGTCCACTGGCTGGGGAGGCATTTGCTCTACACATACTGGGTTTTTAGTTGAACTTTTTAAACGCATAAATAGCTTTGAGCACATTTGAGTTTATCGAGTTAAGGTGACTGTCAACTCCAGTTGATGGAGATAAAAAATAACTCATTCCGGTAAACTGAATGCTTTCAAAGCTGATTTATGAGTTTTCAAACTATCAGTTGAAAATATGACGCCAAAATTCCCATCACTACTACTTCCCATTTTTCCACCACTAGCAATCTGCGTTGCGACATTTCTCAGTGCACTGCAATTCAGTCAGACGCAGATGATCGGTGCACTGCGCGACCACTATTTTTGTCACTCGGCCATGGTTGTTTGCCGTGGTCGAGATGTATTTGTGTAGGTAGGGTTTGGATCGGGACCCGACCCGAAACCCGGATCGGGATTGAGTTGTTCCGGGTTGGGTTCATTCGGACTCGGCTAGGGTGAACAATGTTGCAGGTAATTTGTGGTGCTCTTAAAGGCTTCTGGAAGTGGGCGTCTCACATTGACTGAACACATTTCTTCGTGTTTTTCACACAAAGAAAATAGACTTTTCGACTTTTTGATGGACACAGCATAGAGTTATCAACTCCTTCCTGGGGATTTGAAAATGTGACACTAATTGCCCCAAAAGTATCAAAATCTGACAGTTTGAAAGGGACAAGTGTTGCCGAAGAAAATTCTGAAAATAGTGAAAAATGTGCGGGACCGATTCTTGATGCCGTTTCCACGCATAGCTAACTCAATTTCAAATAAAGGTGATCGACTTGTAGAAGCTAAGTGGACGCCTCAATGTCAATCCACGAACGCCAATATTCCACTTTTTCACTGGTTTCTTGCTCCGGACCCGGAAACTCAGAAATCGTGTCGGGTCGGGTCGGGTCTTATTCCAACTTTACGTTATGAGGTGCTGCGCTTGGCACTGACAGTTGACAACGTGCCAATCGCCGTAGAATAGCGCATGCTTCAAATAAGTGCGCCGTGTTTTGTGTATGCGCGCTTTTCAAGTGTTATTTGACACTTTACGAGTGTTATTTGATGGTTTTTAAGTGTTATTTGACAAACCCGTCTCGCAGATCCACCGTCGACAATAGTTCAGATGCGGGAAATTTCCTGGCCGACTGCAAAACGGACGAAAATTGCAACGTGCGTTGTTTTTATTAATATCTTCATCGCTCGCTTTCGTTCGACTCTCGCGCATTTTACGCACTTGGCCGAGTGCCAAAAGTGCACAAAAAGTAGGTCAAATCCCGAAAAACGGAGCGATCTCACAATTAGCTCTAAAATGATCAAATTACGACACTTTCCAGTCATCCGGAGACATGAATAATTCAAAATCTGGAAACGCGTGCACTGAAAGCGCTTTGGAAATGGCCCGCGCAATGTGCACTGGGACGCAAAACTCAAAAAAGCCGCCTAGTGTCAGGAGGAATGGTTTGTTTTTTTGGGGATTTTAGAGATGGTGGGGTTTTTTAAGCTTTTGGGTTGTTTGAAATGGGTACTTATAGTTCTAATCGTGTTTTATGTTGTGGTGTATGTATTGGCTTGTCTTGAACCCCGGGGACTGTATTTTTTCACAAGGCTCTTACAGTGGGACTTGATTCGAGCATGCTTTTGTATTATTTCGTAGTACATTTAGTACATATTTCGATTCCATTATAGATATCGATATATGTACATATTTTAGTAGACATATCGATTTCAGCTGCGACAATTACAACACCGACTAGACATTTCACAACAGAACCACTTTTGCCGCTTGAGCACAGTCACGTTTTTTAACATATTGCATTTCCCACATCACGTTTTCTTCTATTTTCTTAGGTATGAGGGGCACTCAATTAAAACATGGTACGGTATTGTTTCATGAGTTGGTTACCCTGGTACTGTATTCGAGCATGGTACTCAACTCAAGCATGGTACTCAAAACAAGCCCATATGGTATGTTAGTACAATAGGCAGGTAGGTAGTTTTACCACTTTATGTCTATTTTCCCATGTGCTATATGAGAAAGTCTACACAGTTTTTTTCTTTTTCATGGGTTTGCAAATTGACGGGACTTATCCATTGTCACTCGACAAAGTGTTCAACTGAACCCTCACTCACACCCCTCTTGGCACTCTTCCAACTCCCCCCCCCCCCCACAGAAGTGCATTCGTGGCCCAGTGTGCGCGGTGGCGATCAATCGTCGCAAGCGAGCAGCGCGGAATCTGACGGCGGCGACTGGCAGCAGCAGAAGTTGTGCAGCGGCGGCAGGACTGCAACGAGACGTGCCGCCGCCTCTGCGGGGGTTTCGGTGCAGGGACAAGGGCAAGGGGTTAATCAGGGCCAGGGTAGACGTAGGAGACACCCTGCGAGGAAAAGTGCCGGTGGGTTTTTTGGGGGGTCATGTGTAGTGATGGAAAAAGTGCCAGACTTTTGGCGCCAAGCGCCAAAAGCGCCATGGCGCTTTTCTGACCCCCAGCGCCAAGCGCCAATGGCGCCAGAGCAAAATAGCGCCAAGTGCCAAAAGCGCCATGGCTCTTTTCTGAACCTCAGCGCCAAGCACCAATGGCGCCAGAGAGTGATGGCGCCAATAGCGCCAGCGCCAAAAACTTTTCTTCTGAATTTCATTTGTAGAAAAATCAATTCGTAATTGTGACATACCGCTGCTGTCGCAGTAGTCGATTCAACTTTTGCCATTAAAGTTCAATCAACCACTACATCATTAAAATCCCAAGGGATACACCTATTTTTCAGCCAAACAGCCATACGATGATAGGTCCTAAATATTATATCCCATTTAGTCATGTTTATTACCAGTTATGGGTATGTAAATACTTATTCTTCACATGATACTTTACGAAAATTCCTGGCGAAATAATAAACGCCTCGCTCGAAATACCCCCATCAAAATATGCACTCAGAAAAAATGAACCCCCTGGTGGTGTATCGAGGAAATACGGTATATTCATTTGCCCAAAATATCAAATACCTAATCAATATTTAATTAATATAAATGTCCCCTTACACCCTTATATTTATCAATATTTATTCAGTTAATCTCAAAATTTATCAACTGTCTTGTCCATTTTCACTGAATCATAAGAATTTTTTAATCATGGTTGGCGCTTAAAATGCCGGCGCCAGGCGCCAATAGCGCCACCAGAAAATGGCGCCAAGCGCCAAAAGTGTCATGGCGCTTTCTCAGATCCCAGCGCCAAGCGCCAATGGCGCCAGAGCGTTTTAGCGCCAAGCGCCAATGGCGCCAGAGCGTTTTAGCGCCAAGCGCCAAAAGCGCCATGGCGCTTTTTGCTTTGGCGCTAGCGCCAGGCGCCAGCGCCATGGCGCTTTTCCATCACTAGTCATGTGTCTACAGTATTTCCTCGAAATGCCGGTCGGGGGTTATTTTTTCAGAGTGGAAATTTTGAGTAGGGATAAAACGTGGGGGGTATTTCGGGGGTTATTATTCGGGGCGAGGGTTATTATCTATCACACTAATCCAACACTTTTTCCCCCAACCCCCCTCCCCCATACAATAAAGTACCCCCCCCCCCCCGCCCATTTTCCAGGCGACACGTGCATCCACAACAAGCCGGCGGCCATGTGCGCCGAGCAGCACAGCTCCGCTGCCGTCAGCAGCGCCACCGACGACGACGACGATGATGATGATGGGGATAGTGACTCGTCCACTGGCAGGAAAGTGACCGGAGAATGTCGCGATAGGTGTGTGGGGGAGGTTTTTTTGGATGGTTTTGCTCTCTTTTTCTTGGGCGGGGGGGGGGGTATGAGGCCTCTGATTATTTTGTCTCTATTTTCATGGGTGTATTGCACTATTGTATCTACCTAAATAACCCATGTTTGATGAGTGAAAAAAATGATTTCCCCACTTGAATAATCCCCCCCCCTCACTGGAATAAAAATACTGTATTTACACATCTTTTAAACAACAATCAATTATACCAGACCAAGCAAAAGAGTTTTTGTAACATATTCATACATAAAAAATTTGACAATAACTGGCATGCATAAGCATCTATAGACTTATATTTATAAGTATTTATGTAGATGGCATAAGCCCCTGTCCTAAAATAACCCAGTCACTGCTTTTAACGTGTGTTCTGCATTACACATATCACATACTGCAGTTTTTGGCGATATCATTCTCTTTACACCCCTTTTTGGAGGGGTTACTCTTTCATAAACAAACCTGTTGGCATTTTGAGGGGGTATTTTTGAGGAAATACGAAAATATTTCCAAAAAGATCATCATTTTTGACATATTTCCTGTACCATATTCCCTTGAAAATTCCTTGTCAGTTACAAACAACAAGGTTGACTGAGAGTTCGACAAATTTCTGGCGAAATAATAACTCCCCCTCACTGAACCCCCCTCACTTAACCCCCCTCAAAATTCTCACTCTGAAAAAATAAACCCCCTGGGTATTTCGAGGAAATACGGTATTTATCATTTCTCAACCTTTTGCTAATTTAAGTAAATTTGAGTACCCAGGTAATTTACACATTTCATAAAGCTTACATATAGATACATATGTTTAGATGGAAGTTTCCATCCTGCCCCCATCCATCAAACGGACCCAAATTCTAGTGTATTTACCTAAATATGTTCCACTACATGAGTTTTCATCATTTACCTTTCTCACCAATTTGACACAATTTCTCTATGATCACAGGGTGGATGCACTTGGATCTAGCACATCAGTGAGTGTGGATTCATTTGAGATTGCAAATCTGACTTTGACAACCAGTCGGTACAATGTGGATGGGAGGCACACTGATCAAGTGAATGAAAATGGCCAGGTTTGTTCAAATTTACTCATTGTGTTGTAAAATGTTTTTGGGCATGTAAAAAAGTCTCCATTTTTCTTCAGGAAACATTTTTATAGACACTTTTCAAGCCAGGTTCAGCACCCATTTTCTCAATAGGTGCCAAACACCATATCTCCAAGTTTTAGTCAGGGGATTTATTTGAAATTTTTAGTGGATATACTGAACACCCCCGCTTTTATATGCAGGATAGGGGGAGTCTTGCAGGAGTGTAGGGTACCACATACATGAATATTTTTGTAGAAACTGCTGTCCAGGTGAGGTTTTTGAATATAAATGGTTGACTAACTAAAGCTGTCAGTGGGACATCATAAATTTTGAGAGGGTGTACCTAACATACCCCTCTACTGTACACTGAACACTGGATGGCGGTAACCCACCAGATAGCTGGCCGCTGCAAAATAAGCTGATTTTTTGTTGGAAAATTTATTGTTGTGTCCAGTTTTTGCACTGGAATGATAAAAATATCAATTACTCAACAAAAACAGGACATTCTAAACAAGTATGAAAAATGTTTATTAAAAGAAGTGACTTCAAATCATTGTTTCACTTGGCAAGTTGTCTATGGGTGTAAAAGGTACACCTTATTGTGCTTATTTAACATATTTTGCAGCAGCCCACTCTTAGGTGGGTCGACAACGGGAATGTGTCGGTGCACAAGTTAACCCGGTGCACAAGTAGAAAAAGTAGTACAAGAATGTCATTTGCGGCGTACTTTGGTGCCTCAAATGGCGCCATTCCCTCACTAATCATGTGTATACCGTATTTCCTTGAATTACCCCCCGGGGGTTTATTTTTTCAGAGTGGAAATTTTGAGAGAGAAACGTGAAAAATGCAACAATAACCACCATTTATAAGTTTTTACAGCCTTATATAAGGATGTAGATGGTATAAACGATGTTCTAACGTAACACAGTAAGTGTTTTGAACGTCTGTTATGCATTTCCCGGACAACAAATTCATAGTGCCTTGATGTGTATTTTGATGGGGGGTATTTTGAGGAAATACGGTATTTGATGTTTTTGGAGGGGGTCGCAGGGGTTCAATATATGGGTTTTTTAAAGCTTTAGAAAGCAAAAAGGGAGAAAAATCGCTAGATACAATGTAGATAGCTGGAGTGTGAGCTGGAGTAACCCAACACCCCATACTGAACCCCTGCAGTGCCCATGAAGACACAGTGCTCAATTATGGGGGCCGTACCTAAGCACCAGGTCTACATTGGCACTGGACATTGTTACTTGTGCACCAGGTTTACTTATTGTGCACTGGTCCTGCGGCATCGACAACACCACTCTCTCTGCATACAATAGTGGGAGTGTTGTTGGGCATTCTGCCTTGAAATTTCAATTAAATCCCCTTGACAGCCTGAGTTCAGTGGTCGTTTATATTTAAAAAATCAGCTTATTTTTGAGCAGCACACTATCAGGTGGGCCGACACCACCCCTTCCAAATATAATTGTGCGGGATGCGACGTAGTAAAATTTCAAATAAATCCCCTCACTACAGCTGGAAATATGGTGTTTGGCACTGATTCAGAATTTGGGTGCCAAATTTGACTTGGAATGTTGTTATATACCATATTTGCTTGGATATTCCCCCCTTGAATAATTCCCCCCTCGAATAATCCCCCCTGTAAGACGAGTGAGGAAATAATAATCCCCCCTTGAATACCCCCTCCCCCTTTAAAGATCTGAATTATTTGTTGTACCTAATTTTAACAAAAATGACAGGTTATTGTGTTTATAAAGAATATTTTGTGAAAGAAGTTGATAGAAACATGCTTGAAAATTTTCATGGAATAAGCATTCCCCCTTGAATTATTCCCCCTCGAATAATTCCCCCCTCAAAAATTTCTGATGAAATAATAATCCCCCAAGGTGATTATTCAAGCAAATATGGTAAAAGCTATTTTGGCTACATTTCCACTATTTCATAGATTTTCCCCCTATTCTGCTTTCTACACCTTGAAAATATCCTATTTTTTGAACACCTGCAACACCCGCAGCCCCCTGCCCACAAAAATATTTCAGATATCTATCCCTCCAGTGGAGTGATTTGCTACTCATTCAACCTCTGGGGTTAAACCATAAAAATGCTAAAACAGCAACAGTTCTTTTGTGATATTTTACAACATGTGATGACATCAGAGGCCTCATAACTCTTATCATCACTCTTAAAACTTCCCTTTCCAGTCTCCATGGGAATACGACAGTGCACACGAATCTTGTTCCACATTGGAGCAACCCAACACTGGTACCATGGGTCAGAGAGTTACTGCTGGTGACGAGTGTTGCACTTCTAGCACTAGTGACTATGCGCTGTCTTCCTCAGCTGATGCAAGTATGAATAGACAAAGGAGGGATGGTGGAGCCAAACAAACTAATGATAATAAACAGTGTGTTCAGGGGGTGAATTTTGTTATTTTTGTTCATGAATTCAAGAAAATACTTATGTTTGAAGTGTATCCCATTACAGAACCAATTGGTGTAATTTTTTTGACAGATTGGTGTAAATTTTTGTGAATACATTCAAGACACTTCATATATACATTTATCGCACCATATAAAAACTTGATATTAATTTTGAATTAACAAGCAACTTGATAAAAATTAATTTTTTCCATCTGCATGTGTGCTGTGGTAAAAGTCCATAGCTTTCCAGCAAAGTGGATTTCCCCACCAATTATCCCCACCCAAAGATATTTCCCACACCCAGGTATCCCAGCAGCCACACTCATCCGGTCCATTCACATACATACAGCAAACCCAAACAACCACCCACAAGTCTCCCACTGGGGTCCTCCTGTGTGCGAACATCAGTAACTTGTGGTGCATTGTCTGATGCAGCCAGACGCAGCATTCACGAGGAGTTGTCAAAATTGGACACTGGAATGCCTCAATTGGACTTTGAAAAGTTGGAGAGACAATTGAATGCTAGTGCCAGTGCTACCCAGGAGAATCATAGGAAGGTGATTTATTGGGTTGTGCTGAAAAAGTGCAAAATTATGCACACAGGTCATAAGTTTCACAATTGCCTCTGCAAGTTTGTAGGAAAAATTTGTAATAAACACCTTCCCGATCAAGTCTGGCCCCCAATTTTTTATTTTCCTTCTGACGTCCTATCTTCAGTTCTAGGGCGCGCCGGAAGCTGAAACGTGGGGGAGATATGGGCGCAACCCCCCTCTACTTTTTGCATGAATTGGGGGCGTCGCAGCGACCCCTTACAGGGTGGGTCGCCCTAAGTGCCAAAATATTTATTGGCTTTTTTGGTGTCCCATACAGGTCCGGCCCCCACTGAATTCTGAGCTGTGGGAGGGGTATAAATCTAAAATTTTGGGGAAGTTTTACCAACACACCTCCTCTACTATACACTATACAAAAATATCATATTATTGTGGAAAAATTTCTTAAAATTTCACTTATTCTCTAAAAAACACCACCCCCAATAAATGGATGACAAAAAAATTCACGTTTTGGAACTTTTTTGTTATACACTTGAAGAGCTGGTTTAGGATACTTTAAAGGGAAGTGTTTGATGTTTAAAGTTATCTAAACAACCATACCTCGAAAATGCCTGCATTGCAAAATTTATTTTGGGGGAATTTCAAAGTGTAAGTTTTGTAAATTTTTGTTCCTGCAATGATGTCATTATGATGTCATAAAATTCCCCCCAAGTAAATTTAGCAATGCAGGCATTTTAGAGGTATGGTTGTTTACATAACTTTAAACATCAAACCCTTCCCTTTAAAGTATCCTAAACCAGCTCTTCAAGTGTATAACAAAAAAGTTCCAAAACGTGAATTTTTTTGTCATCCATTTATTGGGGTCTGGTGTTTTTTTAGAGAATAAGTGAAATTTTAAGAAATTTTTCACAATAATCTGACATTTTTGAATAGTGTATAGTAGGGGAGGGGTGTTGGTAACACATCCCCAAAATTTTAGATTTATACCCCTCCCACAGCTCAGAAATCAGTGGGGGCCAGACCTGTGTGGGACACAATAAAAAGCCAATCAAAATTTTGGCACTTAGGGCGACCCATCCTGTAAGTGGTCACCGCGACCCCCCCAATTCATGTGAAGTAGAGGGGGGTTGCGCCCATTTCACCCCCACGTTTCAGCTTCCGGCGAGCCCTAGAAGTGAAGATAGGATGTCACAAGTGAAATCAAAAATGGGGGGCCGGACTTGATCGGGAAGGTGTTGATGTAAACAATGTAAGCCTACACTTGCTGTACAGTTCTAAGGGGGGTATTTTGAGGAATCATGGTAGAAATTTGGTGAACTTCTTCAATTTTGAATATTTAGGAAATGCCAAAAAAAGATAATATTTTCTTAGTTGTGTTGGTGTGTATAGTATTTAGAAAAAGTGCAAAAAGTTGGCATACAGCACTAGGGGTTCCCAGGCTGTCTCCAATCCAAGTACTAACCCAGCCCAAAGGTGCTTGACTTGCCAGATCAGACGGGATGGCGTATGTTCACCGTGGTCTGGCCGTATGCACATGTAGCTGTCATTGAATTGACGCTATGAAATCCGCCACTGCGTGCTTGCGTATCAGAGTGTAATATTTAGAAAAAGTGCAAAAAGTTGGCATACAGCACTAGGGGTTCCCAGGCTGTCTCCAATCCAAGTACTAACCCAGCCCAAAGGTGCTTGACTTGCCAGATCAGACGGGATGGCGTATGTTCACCGTGGTCTGGCCGTATGCACATGTAGCTGTCATTGAATTGACGCTATGAAATCCGCCACTGCGTGCTTGCGTATCAGAGTGTAATATTTAGAAAAAGTGCAAAAAGTTGGCATACAGCACTAGGGGTTCCCAGGCTGTCTCCAATCCAAGTACTAACCCAGCCCAAAGGTGCTTGACTTGCCAGATCAGACGGGATGGCGTATGTTCACCGTGGTCTGGCCGTATGCACATGTAGCTGTCATTGAATTGACGCTATGAAATCCGCCACTGCGCGCTTGCGTATCAGAGTGTAATATTTAGAAAAAGTGCAAAAAGTTGGCATACAGCACTAAGGGTTCCCAGGCTGTCTCCAATCCAAGTACTAACCCAGCCCAAAGGTGCTTGACTTGCCAGACCAGACGGGATGGCGTATGTTCACCGTGGTCTGGCCGTATGCACATGTAGCTGTCATTGAATTGACGCTATGAAATCCGCCACTGCGCGCTTGCGTATCAGAGTGTAATATTTAGAAAAAGTGCAAAAAGTTGGCATACAGCACTAGGGGTTCCCAGGCTGTCTCCAATCCAAGTACTAACCCAGCCCAAAGGTGCTTGACTTGCCAGATCAGACGGGATGGCGTATGTTCACCGTGGTCTGGCCGTATGCACATGTAGCTGTCATTGAATTGATGCTATGAAATCCGCCACTGCGCGCTTGCGTATCAGAGTGTAATATTTAGAAAAAGTGCAAAAAGTTGGCATACAGCACTAGGGGTTCCCAGGCTGTCTCCAATCCAAGTACTAACCCAGCCCAAAGGTGCTTGACTTGCCAGATCAGACGGGATGGCGTATGTTCACCGTGGTCTGGCCGTATGCACATGTAGCTGTCATTGAATTGACGCTATGAAATCCGCCACTGCGCGCTTGCGTATCAGAGTGTAATATTTAGAAAAAGTGCAAAAAGTTGGCATACAGCACTGGGGGTTCCCAGGCTGTCTCCAATCCAAGTACTAACCCAGCCCAAAGGTGCTTGACTTGCCAGATCAGACGGGATGGCGTATGTTCACCGTGGTCTGGCCGTATGCACATGTAGCTGTCATTGAATTGACGCTATGAAATCCGCCACTGCGCACTTGCGTATCAGAGTGTAATATTTAGAAAAAGTGCAAAAAGTTGGCATACAGCACTAGGGGTTCCCAGGCTGTCTCCAATCCAAGTACTAACCCAGCCCAAAGGTGCTTGACTTGCCAGATCAGACGGGATGGCGTATGTTCACCGTGGTCTGGCCGTATGCACATGTAGCTGTCATTGAATTGACGCTATGAAATCCGCCACTGCGCGCTTGCGTATCAGAGTGTAATATTTAGAAAAAGTGCAAAAAGTTGGCATACAGCACTGGGGGTTCCCAGGCTGTCTCCAATCCAAGTACTAACCCAGCCCAAAGGTGCTTGACTTGCCAGATCAGACGGGATGGCGTATGTTCACCGTGGTCTGGCCGTATGCACATGTAGCCGTCATTGAATTGATGCTATGAAATCCGCCACTGCGCGCTTGCGTATCAGAGTGTAATATTTAGAAAAAGTGCAAAAAGTTGGCATACAGCACTAGGGGTTCCCAGGCTGTCTCCAATCCAAGTACTAACCCATCCCAAAGGTGCTTGACTTGCCAGATCAGACGGGATGGCGTATGTTCACCGTGGTCTGGCCGTATGCACATGTAGCTGTCATTGAATTGACGCTATGAAATCCGCCACTGCGCGCTTGCGTATCAGAGTGTAATATTTAGAAAAAGTGCAAAAAGTTGGCATACAGCACTAGGGGTTCCCAGGCTGTCTCCAATACAAGTACTAACCCATCCCAAAGGTGCTTGACTTGCCAGATCAGACAGGATGGCGTATGTTCACCGTGGTCTGGCCGTATGCACATGTAGCTGTCATTGAATTGACGCTATGAAATCCGCCACTGCGCGCTTGCGTATCAGAGTGTAATATTTAGAAAAACTGCAAAAAGTTGGCATACAGCACTAAGGGTTCCCAGGCTGTCTCCAATCCAAGTACTAACCCAGCCCAAAGGTGCTTGACTTGCCAGATCAGACGGGATGGCGTATGTTCACCGTGGTCTGGCCGTATGCACATGTAGCCGTCATTGAATTGACGCTATGAAATCCGCCACTGCGCGCTTGCGTATCAGAGTGTAATATTTAGAAAAAGTGCAAAAAGTTGGCATACAGCACTAAGGGTTCCCAGGCTGTCTCCAATCGAAGTACTAACCCAGCCCAAAGGTGCTTGACTTGCCAGATCAGACGGGATGGCGTATGTTTATTGTGGTCTGGCCGTACACACATGTAGCTGTCATTGAATTGACGCTATGAAATCCGCCACTGCGCGCTTGCGTATCAGAGTGTAAGGCCGTGTTTACACAGATTTTGTGTGACGACAAAAAAATTGTGTCGTCACGGACATTTTTCCGGTGAAAACTGTAAATTTTCCATGTGTGACGACAAATCGGCCTCGATAACTCCGACAAAAATCAGCCTCGATAACTCCGACAAGAATAAATTTGTGTATTTCACCTGATTTTGCACACAAAATAAGACTTTTAGTTTAATAATCATATGATATTGTTGGTGCCGAGTTTTTGCTTCATTGTGCCACACATTGTTTGGCATTTTTGAGGACTTTTTTGAAATAACTGGGGTTCATTGTCGTCACAAAAAAAACACGTTCACAGCTTGTGACGACAATGTCACCATGCACAAATTTGCAGAATTAGGATTTGTCGGGATTTTGTCGGAAAGCCTCGCTAGCGAGGCCGCCGACAAAATTTTTTTTTGGAATCACCAGTAAACTTTGATGTGATGTTTCTTGGTCATTCCTCATCCGATTTTGACCATTCAAAACTTAAAATGATCAGGAAGATGTAAGGATTCCATTTTTGTGTTCAGTTTAGTGACATCTACTAATGAAAAATGCTGCAAAACTGATAGCATTCAAACATAATGCCATGGTTAGTGATTGGTAGTGATGGAAAATGGCGCCTTGTGCTAGCTCCAAAGCAAAAAGCGCTATGGTGCTTTTGGTGCGCGGCACCATTTTGCTGTGGCGCTATTGGCGCTTGGCGCCGTGGTCCCAAAAAGCGCCATGGTGCTTGGTGCTATTTATCATTGGCACCTTTGGCGCCTGGCGCTGGCGTTTAAAAAAGCACTAAAAAGCGCCACCAACAGACAGTGAAAAATGCAGAGCATTCACATGTAAAAAGTAATTATATCTCATGTGTGAGTATTCTGTGAATTGTGATATTACAAAAATAGCATTTGAATGGGTGTGGACTGTGGAGCATTATAAGTTGTGATTTCAGCATTAAAAATGGTGATTTCTGCCGAAAAATCTGTTTGTATGTTGACTCGTTACGTATACCATCTTTTTGAACATTTGCATTTTTTTAGTGCCTTCTTTAAAAAAATGTTTGAAGATGATGATATTAAAAATTTCACTGAAGATGTTTCTAGGAAATGGATGTTTTCATTTGAATTCTGGGAGCACCCTAAACCACAGAAGTATTGCCTATGTTGTACAAAATCGCTCCACATTTACTCACAAATTCAGCTACCGTATTTCCTCGAAATACCCCCCGGGGGTGATTGTTTCATAGTGGTCCCGAGAGGGGGGGTTAAACGAGGGGGTATTTCGAGGGGGGGGGGGTTATTATTTCACCAAAAATTTTATCAAATCCTAGTACAAAATTGTCGTTTGTGATGTAGACTGGGGTAGAAAAATGCATCAATAACTGACACGTATAGACTCCTGTAGACTAATAGTAGTACGTAGATGGTATAAACACTGTTCTAACGTGATTACGACATTGTGTTATGTGTGTTCTGCACTATGCAGAAATAAAATGCAGTATTTGTCATGTACATTCTCTTTACACTCAATCTGGGGGGTGGGGTATTTCGAGGTGGGGTGATTGTTTCATAGTGGTCTTGAGAGGGGGGTCAAACAAGGGGGGGGGTATTTCGAGGAAATACGGTAGTACTGGTGTGCAGGTGTCTCCAGGATTTTGGCCTCGCGGGGGCTGGATAGATAGCAAATCGCTCCTCCGGAGGGATAGATAGCTGAAAAAATTTTCTGGGTTGGGGCTGGGGGGGACTTGGGGGGGGGCTCGTGGGGGCAAAATATATAGGCTTTTTCAGTGCATAGAAGGCCGAAAGGGGTAAATATTGCTAATAATCAGTTAAAAGTGGCCAAAAGTAGGTTTCAAATGGCTAAAAACAGGCATATAATCATGCATATAGCCGGAGAGCATGATTTTGAAGGTGAAAAACTATAAAAAAAGGTGCAAAAATTAGTGATTTTGAGTGAAAATTGGGGCAAAATTTCTCAAAAACCACTCCAGATAGATAGATAGCTGAGCGATTTGGGGGGTCTTTGGGGGTAGTAGGCAAAAATTTTGCCTCCGGGTGAATAGATAGCTGAGCGACCTCCGGGATAGATAGATAGCTGGAGAATTTGGGGGGGCAGCCCCCCCCTAGGAGACCCCTGCTGGTGTGTCATTTCAGGTGTTTAGTATGTCTAAAGATGTATTTGGTGTGAAACATATGTAGTTACCAAAAATACATATACTCAAGTACTGCGTAAATATGTTCACATTTCCTCTAGCATTAGGCACAAAGCAAATAAGTAGTGAATTTGAAGATGAAAATGGTCCAAAAAGGGATGCAAATTGGTCATTTTTGTCAAAAATTGGGGCAAAATTTCTCAAAAATACTCACTTTCACATTTGACAATGAAAAAGTACTTTTAAACACATTTACTCATGAGTAAAAGTAAAAATTGTTTACATTTTCTGTACAGTGTCCCACACTGGTCTGGCTGCCACCCACTTATTCCTGAGCTGTGGGAGGGGTATAAATCTAAAATTTTCGGGATGTGTGACCACCACCACTCCCCTACTATACACTATTCGATAATGTGAGATTAATGTGAAAAATTTCTAAAATATTCTTTTACTCTCTAAAAAACACGTCCCCCAAAATAGATGGATGACAAATAATTCACTTTTTATTAGACACTTGAAGAGCTGGTTTATGATACTTTAAAGGGAAGGTTTTGATGATTAAAGTTATGGGAAGAGCCATACCTGTAAAATGCCTGCATTGCAAAATTTACTTGGGGGGAATTTTATGACACCATAATGACATCATTGCAGGAACAAAAATTTACAAAATTTACACTTTGAAATTCCCCCCCCCCAGATAAATGTTGCAGTGCAGGCATTTTAGAGGTGTGGTTCTTTACATAGAAAATCATCAAACCCTTCACTTTAAAGTATTGTAACCAGCTCTTCAAGTGTCTAATAAAAAAGTTCCAAAAAGTGAATTATTTGTCATCCATCTATTGGGTGATCCATCCGCGTATGTTTTTTACAGAATAAATAAATATTGTAGAAATTTTTAACATTAATCTCATTATTGAATAGTGTATAGTAGGGGAGGGGTGTTGGTGACTAACGATGGATAAGTTCTCCAGAAAAAAAAACACTTTCTGTGTTTTGAGTTTTTCAAAAATGAATAACTGTGTTTGAGTTTTTTGCAATAAAAAACTTGAGTAACTCTGTTTTTATTTTTGTGTTTTTGGTAAAAACTTGAGTTTTTTCATGAAATGCAAGTTTTTACTCAAATGCAGTGTTTCAATGCAAAAACAGTGGGTTTTTTCTCATTAAAAATTACTTTGTGCATGTTCAGGGGGCACCAGAAGACCCTGAAAGATGTGCTGAAAAATGTAAACAGTCATGTAAAATGTCAAATTTAATTTTTTAACTGGACATTTGGGATTTTTGATAACATTTTACTTTACTGTT
Source organism: Sphaerolaimus hirsutus (assembly GCA_964036195.1). Lineage (NCBI taxonomy): Eukaryota > Metazoa > Nematoda > Chromadorea > Monhysterida > Sphaerolaimidae > Sphaerolaimus > Sphaerolaimus hirsutus. The sequence goes on along the minus strand of OZ038459.1, from coordinate 3,873,909 downwards.
TACACTCCACATAAAATTTTACATGAACTGTGATTGATACCATAAAAACATCACTGTACCAATCTGTCTATCATTCAAATGTAGAAAAAAGCACCACCAAAATCAACAACATGTCCACATGGTCAACAAAATCGATTGCAGGGGTCTTCAATGGGGAGGCTGGGTGTAGCCCCAAATCGGCCAGCAATCTATTGATCTATCACTGTTTATAAATATTGCTATCTATTGAGACCAAATTACTGGAGACCCCTGATCAAATGCACATTCCTTATTTTGTTCAGTTGATTACAGACTATTCCTCAAATCCTCAAATTCGAGGAAAAAACTAAAGAACTTTCCTGTGTTTCTGTATTCTCCAATAAAAAACTCATTTGAGTTTTGAGTTTTTTGAAATTATTGAGTTTCCGTGTTTCTGTGTAAAACAAAAACACAGAAACTCAATGAGTTTCTGTATTCAATTTCTGTTTTTTCCATTGTTGTGGGTAAATCAGATTTTTCACATCGCCAAAATTTTAGATTTTTACCCCTCCCACAGCTCGGAAATCAGTGGGTGCCAGACCTGTGCGGGGCACCAGAAAAGCCAATAAATTTATTTGCACTTCTGGCGACCCACCCTCTAAGGGGTTGCAGCGACCCCCGAATTCATACGAAGTAGAGGCTTGTTGCATCAATATTTCCCCCAAGTTTCAGCTTCTGGCGCGCCCTAAAACTGGAGATAGTATGTCACAAGTGTCATCAAAAATAGGGTGCCGGATGTGACTGGGAAGGTGTTTACATCATTCCAGACGGGGCGTATTTCGAGGGTTTTTTTCCTCAACTAGAAAACACCTGGGGTATTTCGAGGGGGGGTGCGGACGGGTTAATTCAAGGTTTTTTTTAGTAAATACAGTATGTAAAACAGAGCACAGAGACTTTTTTCCCAGGAAACGTAACCGTATTTACTCTGTACTCGAGTATATGTATTTATCGATTCAAAGTAAATACGTTTTCACAAGGATGCAACTCCCCACCTAAATATCACACACTGCCTGCAATGTTTCCAAGCTACTATGTTAAAGTCGACAGATGTATCACCTTACAAGAACCTTTATGACGTTTTCGCGTGTGGCCGCATAACTGCATAAATTGTATTGAAATTTGGATGAATTTACCATGTAAGTATGCCGAATGTGCTGAAATACTTCATTAGTCACATAATTCAGTTTGTTCATGCCGTTTTACAATGCATACACAATAAGTCACATTGTCGTCACTTAAAAAACACGTTCACAGCTTTTGACAAATATCAACCAGATTGTCATAATGTCAGATTCTGCGTGTGACGACTATCTGTGATCGTCACACTGTCGCAGCATGAAAATTGAGTTTTTTTCAGATTTGTCGGAAAGCTGTCGGAAGGCCCGACGGAATAAAAAATGACTAAGCCAATTGAACTGAAATTACACACACATATACACCTTAGTATGATTTATACTCGACCATTTTTACTTGTGAATATGGAACTTTATTCCGGAGTTATGGAACTTACAAAAAATAATTTGTCGTAGCCATGAAATCCGTGTAAACGCCGCCTAATATTTAGAAAAAGTGCAAAAAGTTGGCATACAGCACTAGGGGTTCCCAGGCTGTCTCCAATCCAAGTACTAACCCAGCCCAAAGGTGCTTGACTTGCCAGATCAGACGGGATGGCGTATGTTCACCGTGGTCTGGCCGTATGCACATGTAGCTGTCATTGAATTGACGCTATGAAATCCGCCACTGCCCCCTTGCGTATCAGAGTGTAATATTTAGAAAAAGTGCAAAAAGTTGGCATACAGCACTAGGGGTTCCCAGGCTGTCTCCAATCCAAGTACTAACCCAGGCCAAAGGTGCTTGACTTGCCAGATCAGACAGGATGGCGTATGTTCACCGTGGTCTGGCTGTATGCACATGTAGCTGTCATTGAATTGACGCTATGAAATCCGCCACTGCGCGCTTGCGTATCAGAGTGTAATATTTAGAAAAAGTGCAAAAAGTTGGCATACAGCACTAGGGGTTCCCAGGCTGTCTCCAATCCAAGTACTAACCCAGCCCAAAGGTGCTTGACTTGCCAGATCAGATGGGATGGCGTATGTTCACCGTGGTCTGGCCGTATGCACATGTAGCTGTCATTGAATTGACGCTATGAAATCCGCCACTGCGCGCTTGCGTATCAGAGTGTAATATTTAGAAAAAGTGCAAAAAGTTGGCATACAGCACTAGCGGCTCCCAGGCTGTCTCCAATCCAAGTACTAACCCAGCCCAAAGGTGCTTGACTTGCCAGATCAGACGGGATGGCGTATGTTCACCGTGGTCTGGCCGTATGCACATGTAGCTGTCATTGAATTGATGCTATGAAATCCGCCACTGCGCGCTTGCGTATCAGAGTGTAATATTTAGAAAAAGTGCAAAAAGTTGGCATACAGCACTAGGGGTTCCCAGGCTGTCTCCAATCCAAGTACTAACCCAGCCCAAAGGTGCTTGACTTGCCAGATCAGACAGGATGGCGTATGTTCACCGTGGTCTGGTCATATGCACATGTAGCTGTCATTGAATTGACGCTATGAAATCCGCCACTGCGCGCTTGCGTGTCAGAGTGTAATATTTAGAAAAAGTTGATAGCGCTTGGTGTTCCCAGGCCACTCCAATCCAAGTACTTTATAGAATTATGCCAGTACATTCACTTGAGTTGAGTTCCATAAAACCAGCTTAGCCACACATACTGATGGCAAACCCCCTGGAAAAAGTATTTAAATTTTTAAGTGTTTTTTTCTGAAATGAATTTTCGATATTTTTAAATTTATCCTTGAAATAATTTTCGAATTTCCAATTTACTTTTGGTGTTTTTGAATATTTCTGTTCAATTTTCGATTTTTTTTGTAGTTTTCGATTTTTTGCAATAAAACACTGTATTTGGATAGTAATGTTTGGATTGCTTTTTGACCTTATTTTCACTGTAATTTTTAAACGGCGGACATCACACTTCATATTGGAAACCAATCATAAACTGTCTGAATAGTGATGTAAAAGTTATACATTTTTTCATGTTTTCATTTTTTTGCTTCTACTATGGAATAATTAATTGCGAAATTTATCACAAGATTTTAAACATCAAATCAATGTAGGATTCTGAGCATACTTTGCGGTCCATCGAGTTTACCTTAGGTTAGCTAAATACAGCACAAATATGTCCATCATTTTCCAAAGCATTTTCCATGACTTTGACACTTTGCATGATTTTTGACATTTGACAGCACCTTTTTCAGGGTTTGGGTTGCTGGGTGCATTCCTAATATTCAAATTTTTTGAGGAAAAATCGATTTATCGTATCGTTTTTTAAGTGTTTTTGAGAGGCGAATGAAAATTTTCAAATTCTAAATCATTTTCGAATCTTTCTTTGCCATCGTTAGCCACACAGACCAAATAACTTTTGACAAATGCTGACTAATATAAATATCAAGGTTATAAGTACATTTCCTTGGCAAATTAAATTGGAAATGTTTTACATTTGTTTGAGGCTGTTTGTATATTGAATGCTTCATTTAGCACCTACATCACATTTGTCTTCATGCTGACAGTTTTATGTGCATGTAGAAGTGAAGGATTTGAGATTTGCATCATTTATTTACATGTATTTTATATCCAAATATTTTTTGCACACAACTAGCATCATGTAATTAACAGGAATTATTTCAGTATAAATTATTTCTGATACCCCTGGTTGCTGGTACCATTTTCAATGGTCTTCATTGCTACTTGTTTCATCATTGTTATATTTACTTGATAGGTATCACTTTGCAAACTGAATTTTACTCTGCAATCAACTCTCAGGCACTCAGTGAAGAAGTGCGTCGTCGTTTGGCTGCCATGGACTCAGAAGATGACACAGACCACTGGTTGGTTGACAGCACAGCAACTGCTGGGGTGCCTGGCACCAACGGGTCTACTGGTAAACAGACTTCTCAGCAGTGGCAGAAACGACCTGCATTGGGCAAACGACTCCAGAGTGCCATGGAGTTGCAGGTGAGATTATTGAATTCAAGTCATCTTAATGCTGCGTACCCATCATTGCACGATTTATGGGTAACATTTTGGAGAGGAGGCTTCATGTTCATGTGTGTCTCCATTCTCTTGGGTATTGGCTGATTTTTCTTTTGTTTTAATTTGTTGGGTTCTGTGATTGTGACAGTCATATGATATTTTGAAATAAAACATGTTTTCAGGTTCAAAACATGCATTTTTACTATTGTGTAGATCATCCAAAATCTGGAGTGCAGTTTAACTGCCATTTGTTTAACCAATCTGGACTGTGTCACACTTAAAATGTTTGGGATGACTTGGAGATTTTAATTTTGATGTCAAAAATGATGCTTCAATTTTGTTAGGCATTGATTTTCAACATTAAACTTCCTTTAGTGGTCCACATTCACCTTCCATACAATACATAAACATATGATGTCTAAATATCTCAGCCATATCATCAGATTATTTGTTTAATCAGATAATCAGACCAAAGATACCTACTTCATTAATCCAACTTCAAAATGAAAGCTCTAGTTGTACTGATCATTTTTTGTCTTGAACAGCCAGAATCAGCTGTGAATTGGTAGATACCCTCTAACCTGAACCTAAAACAAAACATATTTCAATTTCATCAAAATCAGCCAATGCACAACAGAATGGGAACACACCAAACATGACAGCCACCTTCTATTATGCCATCCTCAAATTATGCTATGTTCTGTGCAGAACTTATTGTGTGATTTTATTCATGGTGACATCTCTGTAAAGCAGATGGTCTGGCCAATATAAATAATGTATAGAATCAGCATCTTTGCCATAGCACTGCCAGTGCAAAGTCATGGACCGAAAATTACAATTTTTCATCCACAACACCATACCTCCAATGCAGCTGTGCTATGTGAACTCCACAGCAGACAGCGACAACTCCACAGCCACTGGCAGTGCATCAAATCAGCAGCCAATAGACAGGGCTGCCGAGTTCAATGGTGCATCAGTGGCATTTTGTAAGGGCTTACCAAAGTCTGACTCTGCACCAGAATATTGTGATGGGTGGCACCAGCATCAGAATGGTGGTGCCTGGCACCAGGTACATGTGGATGATGATGAGAAGAGTGCATCTGAACTGAGGAAAATGCACTCAAGTGCTGTGGAGACTCGTCAGTTTTTAGTTTCATTCATTTTAGTTGCTGGTGTATAAATTTTGCAGAATCCAGTTTCCCCCAATTCCTCATTTTCCCAAATCCCTATTTTCCAAATTACACTCATTTCCTCCAACCAACAGCTGAAGCAGTAGAAGCTCGTCTTGCCCGTGAAGCCCGTGTTTTGCTAGCCCAAGCTGCACAAACTGCCCACATGCAAATGCAAGTAGAGAGGGAGCGAGCCAGAACTGAGTCTGGTGGGAGTGAGGGACACAATATGCAATTGGAGAAAATGGTTGGTGATTTGGGTTTTTTGTGGGGATATTTGTGTTAATTTGCTGTGTGCCCAGTTGCTCAATCTCAGTAGTTAAGTATTTCTGGACATCTGAGAAACTTACTATGAGTATTTATTGACTAGTGCCAAGAACAGGATGCTGTGCAACAATGGCATCAGATACCACAGAATTCCATTTGCACATTTCTTTCCACCTTTGGAGCTGTCATATGGTGTTCAATTTTACAGCACCACTTTCATAACTAGTTAAAATAGATCAACCTGATGAAGCTGACCAGAACTACTATCAAAATGATTGTACAATTATCAAATATAATGTAAAGCCCAAAAAATTATTAGACCTGCCCAAAACATCACTTAATCTGAACCAATGTTCAACTATCTCAAATGTCTTTCTAAATCCCAGGTGGGGGTATCCCTAACACGCAAGCACAGTCGTGCAGCCCTGTCTCGCATGTGCACCACCCAGCTGCAAGTGGTTGCCAATGAATTGGGTGACAGGGTGCAGCGCTTGTCGGAACTTCTGGTACAGTTGCTAATTGAGAGGGACCAGTTGCACATGGAACAAGATAGTATGCTGGTTGATGTGGAGGATTTGTTGCAGTGAGTTGTTTGTTTATTTGTTTTGGATACTGAGCATGGTAGAATGCTGAATGTAACAGTGAGATATTGATATTTCATTCTTCCAAAAATTTGAAATTCATTATCAATTTGGAATGAAGCTTGATACTTGATTTTTATTTTAAAAATCAAGTTGCCAGAAATATTAATTTGAAAAAAAAACAATTTGATTAAAATTCAAATAATTCAACCCAACCAACTTCAAAATTTTCTACCTTTTAAGCAATACCATTGCAGGCACCGAACATGCCGAGATGTTGCCATGCCAAGCTTTTTGGTGCCTGCCTCCCCAACAGCTAACAACAACAACAAGCGCTTCCGCATTTTTAAACGGCACTGATAGCAGTTGATGTATATTTACAATAATTGGTTATTCATAACTTTTATGATTGGTAATCGGGTGTAAGTGAACAACTCTACTTAATACATATGTGAATACAGTTATTTCCTATATGCAAATCGAATTGCACAGGCACAACAAAGGCATACTGAAGGCACAACAAAGGCATACAAATCTCTGCATTAAATTTTCAATTATAAAAATAGTGTACTGTTTACTAAATTGGCTTGGTACAATACTCAAATGTGTGCCACTAAACATGTAAACACCTTCCCGGTCACATCTGGCACCCAATTTTTGATATTACTTATTGGCGCACCGCACACTCAAAATTTTCAAGGGCGGTTTGAACGTTTTTGAGTTCCGCCAAGGCGGAACTCCAAGGGCGGTTCGAACGGTTTGAGTTCGGCCAAAAACAGTGTCAGGGGCAGAATTCGAACAAAGTCTGGACCAAATTCTGACGGATCCACCCAAGTTCGAACACTTTTTGGGCATTCACTTGTCATAACATGTGCACGCCTAATGTTTCAAAAACATATGGACACTTTCAATTCTGCCCTTGACTTAAGAGATACGCCACTTAGAGAAGGTTGTTATGAGAAACACATCTTATTTATCTTGCCAAACATATTTGTAAAATTTTTTATACAGGTAGATTCAGGCTTTGTCTTCAAAAATGAATAGAGAAATTTTTTTGTAATATCCACTTGTTTTAATGATATTAAAGTTCACCATGTGGCATATTTGTGTAAACAGAAACTGAATTCCACCCTGGTAGAAAGTGTCCGTATGTTTTCTTGCCTAGATGGCACACCGCACACTCAAAAGAGTGCGGACATTGTTCAAACGCTTTGCGCTTTCCGCCCTTTCCGAATTAATTTGGCCTGTGCACAATTCGAGGCAATTCCGCTATGAGTAAAAAGAGTGCAGACTTTGTTCAAACGCTTTGCGCTTTCCGCCCTTTCCGAATTAATTCCGCCCCCGCACAATTCGAGGCAATTCAGCCATCGTCAAAGTGTTCAAACGTTTCATGTGCGGAATTGAAATCGAGGGTGGTTCGGACGTTTTTGAATTCCACCCCCGATTTTAATTCCGCCCTTTTGAATTTCGCCCTTGAAAAAGTGTTCGAACCGCAACTGCAAATTTGAGTGTGCCGTGCGACAATTCATCCTATCCCCAGTTCTTGGGTGCGCCAGAGGCTGAAATTTGGGGGATATATTGGCGCAACCCCCCTCTACTTTGCATGAATTGGGGGGTCGCAACTACCCCTTACAGCGTGGGTTGCCCTTAGTGCAAAAATTTTATTGGCTTTTTTGGTGTCCAACACAGATCCGGCACCCACTGATTTCTGGGCTGTGGGAGGGGTATCAATTTAAAATTTTGGGAATGTCACGACGATTCATCAACATTATGACATGTAGTGCCAACGTGGGGACAACAGTTCCACCAACTTGAAAACAACGTTCTGACAAAATTTTCAGCGTTGGGACAACATCGTCCCACAGCATGTTAATGCATGCTTTAATTGTGACGCGCCCAAACCCAACATTGAAACAACATTATGACACATCGAGACAACACAATGCCTTGTCAACACGTTGTTTCGCTGTTGGCACTACATGTCATAACCTTGCTGAATCGCTGTGTGTGTTACTAACACCACTCCCCTACTATACACTATTCCATAATGTGAGACTACTGTGAAAAATTTCTCAAAAATTCATGTATTCTCTAAAAAAACACCACTCCTCAATAGATGGATGACAAAAAAATTCTCTTTTTGGAGCTTTTTTAGACACTTGAAGAGCTGGTTTACGATACTTTAAAGGGAAGGGTTTGATGTTTAAAGTTATGTAAAGAACCATATTTCTAAAATGCCTGCATTGCAAAATTTACTTTGGGTGAATTTTATGACATCATAATGACATCATTGGAGGAACCAAAATTTACAAAATGTACACTTTGAAATTCCACCTGAGTAAAATTTGCAATGCAGGCATTTTAGAGGTATGGTTCTTTACATAACGTTAAACATCAAACCCTTCCCTTTAAAGTATCGTAAACCAGCTCTCTAAGTGTCTAATAAAAAAGTTCCAAAAAGTGAATTTTTTTTCATCCATCTATTGGGGAGTGGTGTTTTTTAGAGAATAAGAGAATTTTGTGAAAATTGTTCACTTAAATCTCACATTATTGAACAGTGTATAGTAGCCGAGGGGTGTCGGTAACACCTCCCCAAAATTTTAGATTTATACCCCTCCCACAGCTCAGAAATCAGTGGGTGCCGGACCTGTGAGGGACACCAGAAAAGCCAATAAAAAGTTTGCTTTTAGGGCGATCCACCCTGAGAGGGGTCGCCGTGACCCCCCCCCCATTCATGCGAAGTAGAGGGGGTTCCACCAATACCTCCCCCAAGTTTCAGCTTCTGGCGTGCCATAGCACTGGAGATGGGATGTCACAAGTTAAATCAAAAATATGGTGCCGGATGTGACCGGGAAGGTGTTTATAATGTAATAAATACCGTATTTCCTCGAAATACCCCCCCCCCCTCAAAATACCCCCCTCAAAATGGGCACTATGGATTTGTGGTCCGGGAAATGCATAACAGATGTTCAAAACACTTACTGTGTTACGTTAGAACATCGTTTATACCATCTACATCCTTAGATAACGCTGTAAAAACTTAAAAATGGTGGTTATTGTTGCATTTTTCACGTTTTTCTGTCAAAATTCTCACTATGAAACAATAAACCCCCGGGGGGTATTTCAAGGAAATACGGTATATGTGATATAAAGATGTGATTTCGTTATTTCAAACAAGCCCATACCATATGTATCTTTGGTGCCCATGCATTTTGTTTTCCATTTTGGGATATCACTACTTAATGAAAAACTATTGCTACTTAAGACACTTTTTAAAATTTTGTAGTGACATAATTGATTTTGGTGCAGAGTTTACCATTCAAAGCATTTATTCCATTTTTGAATCTAACCATGTTTCATTTGAGTGCCATCATAAATGTCTGTTAACTTAGGTGCCATTCATCCTTGAATAAATCCCCCTGTCCTTTACTGGGTAGTTTTTCAATATGATTTTCAGGGTAATTAATCATGAACTTTATGTGTGAATGTGGTTCCATTAATTCTATAAAATGAAGTGCAGTTGGGGACGTCTTTGGGGGACAAGAAGGACTTGTACAACAAGGACTAATTTGAGGTGTTACAGTAATTATATAGTCTTTTTTCATGGTTCATAGAACAGATTTTTCTTGTGGACATGCATGAGCACACTTTGATTTCTGATTTTTTATTTATTTTTGAGGTGATTAAACATGACAAAATAAGAGCTTTTCTGTGTGCAAAGTGTTTGCTTCCAATTCTTTGTATTTATCTCTGGTTTGAAACTAGCTTGGGTAAAATTCTGAGTATGATAACAACTTGCATATACTTTTTTTGTATTTTTCCACTCATGCACAGTGGTTGAAAAGTATAGATTAAATTATGTTGCACATGTTTTAATCTGTTTGTGTCTGTTTTTTAGATAAATTTGAGTTGTTTTCAGGAGTGATTTCTCAACAAAATGTTTTTGAACTGTCATTTCAGCAAAATTCGGGTTTAAATATACTAATGTTTCCACTAGTTTGAACGGTTTAAAGATATGTTTCTATATGTTAGTTAAAGCTAAATAACATGGTTTATTGTTGTTTTGTTCTAAAGACAATCAGCATTTTCATGCAGCATTTCCCACTTTTATTATACACAATTTGCAGTGTGAAAAATATGCATTTTGATATAGTGTATGTTCAACTGTATGTATAGGTAGTTACCCATTTTCTGTTCAGATAATTTCACAATGCTAAGAGATGATATAATTTCAGTTCATATGTGCTATGGATAACACCATAAATATAACTTTATACAGCTAACTAAATATATCTGTAAAAAAATTTATCAGTAGCTGTTCATCAGATCTTTTTTGTTCATTATAGTCACACCATGGCAGATTTGGTAACATACTGGTATTTTGGAAAGCATAATTGTAAATGGAAATATCTTCTCAATTTGTATTATTTACACTAAAGCATTAGGCATTTTCCAAATACCTGGGATGGAACAGTGTAAAAAAAAGCATAAACATAAGAAAATCACTTCTATCATTAAGTGACAGCTAGTAATACCTGCACATTTTGTGCATAATGTAGATCATTTTTAAGGGGGATATTTCAAGAGGTTTTTATATTACTCACTCAGACCCCGGGGTAGTCTCTAGTTGTGTTAAGTGTAATGTCTGTAAAACGTTATGTAAGTAAAGCACTAGTGCATTTTAATTTTTATTCAATAATTTTTTGTACGAACATATAATTTGCAAAATCATTCACCACTTGAAGGCATCATATGATCCTTCAAATAAATATCAACATATTTCTCGCATTTGTCCGTTTTAAACATCACTCCCTTTTTTATTTTTACAAAATTCCGCCGTACAAAGGGGGGCACGTGTTCCAGGAAAGGTTTCAGGAATTGGCATGGTTCCAATTCTGCGGCGCACTTCGACACGACGATCAGCATGTAAACTAGACCGGATTCCCACGTGTTTCTGTGCATGTTTTTAAGTTGATGGGTATTTTAGCAACATACTTGTAGAATAAAAAAATGACAGCCCCCGGGGTGTCAGAGGCGCAACGGAAACATGGTGCCAATTAGGAAATTTTCGCTAGGCGGAAAAAAGGCGCCAAGCGCCGAAGGCGCCATGGTGCCGCGCTTTCAAATGGCTCCAGCACCGTGACACCATTGGTCCTACACACACTAGTTTTCACCGTGACCGATGTGAAAACTGAAACGGCGACATGACGACATTCAGCCTACTCTTTTTGTATGCTATAAGTGTTTTAGTTTTCAAATTCTCAAAGTTTAACTTTCCTTTTATTTAAATTCAGATTTAAATTTAATTAAATAATTCAACCATGTTCATTAATTTGCACTTTAAAAAATTTCAGTTTTCACACGAAGTCACGGTGAAAACTAGTGTGTGTAGGCACAATCCATCAAGACTGCAGACCTTGAACTTTGGAAGTTTTGAAAGTTTTCACTTTATGGTAAAAATAAAAAAAGTCAAAAAAGTTAATGTATGTACAGCTTTAATTTAAAGTCAAAAATACTTTCAATGTTGTTTTTGACATATCTTTTCATACCTCACTGGAACCAAACATGAAGATATCAACCTTAGGCTTATCACTTGCCAAAGTGCCGTTGTAATTGGAACTGGGCCCCAAACTCACCGGTTGTATTCTTCCAGTTCAGCCTGCATACTCTGCCACACTTCGCACACGCGGTGGAAATGCGGCGTGCTTTCCGTGCCGCTCGCGATGCCTCGTGTAAATTGTAATGTGTAAATGAAAATGTATGATGAATTAACCCCCCCCCCCCTCCCTCGAATTACCCCCCCCCCCTTCAAAATTTGCTGGCGAAATAATCCGCTAAAATACCATAAAAGTCCTGAATTTTTAATTATTCTAAAAAATTCAACGCAACTTAGCGAGAGGCATTGCGAGCGGCTAAAGCGGTCCCTTTGCAAGTTTCACTAGCGCCCGTCCAATTTGATCGTTTTCCGGCCCATGGTCGCAATGGAATCGTATCGCCCGCGTGCAATCGGCCCACGGTGGTGTCGGCGCTGGTGCCGGACTGGTCGAAGCTGTGCAACGTGGACAATCATACGGTTTCAGGGGCCAGTTCCGCAAATTGCTAAGTGAGACGTAAAATGGTAAATGCGAAGTGAAATGGCAAATGCGAAGTGCATTGAAAACTAAAATGGCAAAAGCTGAGAGAAATTACTTTTTATTTTGTTTTTACTTTTGCCAATTTACTTGCCATTTCACTTCACTTTTGCCATTTTACTTCGTTTTTGCCATTTTACTTCTCACTTCTCAATTTGCGGAACTGTCACCTGATCGATACCTGCCAATTCTGCTGTTAGACAAGTGATAAAAAAGGAAGTGAAAGGCCACTCCTCAAATGTTGTAAAATGGGCCTTGCAAATGTCAAAAATATTAAATCCTGTTAAGTGGTTGTTCGTCATTTCATAACACTTTTGACACGCTGCACATTTGAGATCTTCAGGGGGGTTTACAGGGTCTACTGCAGAGTTGCGAAAGTGTATTTACACTTACCCGAAATACCCAGGTAAATGGGTATTTATTTTTACACTTACACTTACACTTTCATAAAATACCCATACACTTTTTTTACACTTTCCTGAGCAAAATACCCGGGTACAGAAAGTGTATTTTTTCTTTCAGATGGCCATGTTTTATGCTTTTGAGAAAGCATAAAATAGGGTCATGTACAAAAAAAACTGCACAGTGCACACATGCAGTTATGCATTGAATGTTGAAAATATGACAAATGTACAAACTAGCCTTTGATCTCCAACCTTTGATCAGTAATTATGGTATTCTACAGTTCATCATACTTTTGTAAAAAAGGACAAGATCAATGGAAATTCACCAGCTGGACACAAAGTCAACTGGCTTTTGCATTGACATTTCCATTCTTGCATTTCAACAGTGTGTATCGCATTGCTTAATCAGTAAAATATCAACACTGAAAAAGTGCCATAATTAGGGAACTTCATACCACTACAGTATTTTTTACAGTCTGAAATGTTTTATAAAATGTAGTAAAATGTTAAATAATGCATGAAAATGACAAATAAAGTGATCTAAAGGTGAAAACAGTGGTGTTTTTTAATGCTCAACAGTGAGAGCTCTTTCTAAAAAAAAATTTTACACTTACACTTTTTTTTACACTTTCCTAGGTATTTTTAAAATACCTTACACTTTTGGTATCCATACTCAAAATTTGGAAAGTGTATTTACACTTACACTTACACTTTCCAAAAATACCGGTATTTTAACAACTGTGGTCTACTGACAAGTAAATTTCAAAATGGAGATTCATCTCACCCAAAGTTAACTTGTCACTTCAAAAATCACGCATCAATGACAACTTTTATTGTCACTCGACCACTTCCTGAATTAGGACAAAGTTTATAGTGTATTTTCTGTAAGCTGTACTAACCATGGGATGTTTGTAGACTTAAAATAGTTATAAGTACAATAAAATCTTGTTTGGCACTTTTGTTCATTGTTTTATATTGTTATATTTATGTATACCTACCTAGAATAAAATGCTTTCACATAACTTTTATGCAGTGTGTGACTAGTTAATACAGCTTGATTTTTTCTGGCTGTTTGTGTGAAGTAGTGACGGAATGGCGCCATGGCGCTGGCGCGATTTGAGAGCGCCAAAGGGCGCCGCATCATGACGCCATTGGCGCCTGGTGCCCTTTTTCTGGCGCTTTTCCATCACTAGTGTGAAGTAACGATGGCAAACACTGTGGAAAAAGGTTTAAAAAGTGTTTTCCAAATCGACTTCTCAAAATTCGGATTGTTTTCGAAAATAGTTTTCAAATTTTCTATATCAGTTTTTGAATTTGTTGAATCCTTTTGATTACTTTTTGAATTCTTTGCACCAAAGTATTTGAATTTTTGCACCAGATTGACATTTTTCGAATTGTTCTGGTGAATTTTCAATACCCTTTTATGTTTTACAGACATCCAAGCTGTTACCGCGGCGCTGTTTTGTTCTGCGCGATGCATAGATCCATGGGAATATATGCATGTTCGACATAAAGCGGCAAAAGAAACTGAAAGTACTTTTTGAATTTCCGAATTTTAGAATTTACTAGAAAAAATCATATTTTCAGTATTTTTCTAAAGGTGAATTAAAAATTCGAAAACTATAAAAAGAACGTTTTCAAATTTTCGAAAAAATTTTGCCATCGTGAAGTGATGATATTAGTTAAGTGATGGAATCGCGCCACGGCGCTGGCGCCATTTGACTGCGCGAAAGGATACCGCGCCATGGCGCCATGGCCACTGGCGCCTGGTTCCATTTTTCGGATGGCGCCCTTGTTTCTGGCGCTTTTCCATCACTACCTACACTAAGCAAATAAATGGTGCAGAAAATAAATACCTATCATGCAGCTTGAAAATGTAGGTGTAGTATAATATTTGTACACAGGTAAAAATTAGATTATGAAGACGTAAAAACGCTCTTCCACATTCAAATTTACGAATTTCACGGAGAACTGGTGCCGTATACCGTATTACCTCGAATTATCTCCCCTTGAATTAACCCCCCTCGAATTTTGCTGGCGAAAAAATAAACCTCCATGGGGGTATTTCTAGGTAGGTATACTCGGCGGACGTCACACTTAGTACGAAAACCTATTAAAACCCACCTGAATAATGAACCAAATTTTTTAAAACAGTTTTTTACATCATAATATTTCGTTTCTACTATGGAATAATCAATTACAAAATTTATCACAAGATATTATTTATCAAATTATGGTAGGTTTCCATACTAGGTGCGCTGTCCGCCGAGTATAATACGGTACCTAAATACAGGTACATAATTGAAAACTTTAAAATTATTGGACGTGTCATTCTATTGGATGGATGACGTTGTATTAGGAGAAATATAGCACAATCGTCCCCCCCCCCCCAAGCTTTTTTGTTCCCAAGCTTTCCCCAAGAACCACGGTTGTTGTTTCACATAGAAGCACCAAAACTCAGAATTTTTTAAAAAAACTCGTGCAAATGAGTTGTTTGATTGGAGAACACGGGGAACAAAGAAATGAAGCTACCGTAAATATTACCTCGAAATACCCCCATGGGGGTTTATTATTTCACCAGCAAAATTCGAGGGGGGTTTATTATTTCGTCAGAAATTGTCGTAAGGATAGTAGTAAATAGGTAAAATAAAACCCAAAACATGTAATAAGTGTGTTTTGATTAGGGTGTCAAAAAAAATTTTTTTACGGAAAACGGAAACGGAAAAAAAATTTCAGCGGCCGGAAAACGGAACAGAAAACGGAAAAAAATTTGCACTTGGCGGAAAACGGAAACTGAAACGGAAAAAAAATTTCAGCGGCCGGAAAACGGAAAAAGGGCCGGGAAAACGGAAATGGAAAAATGTAATTTGCACAGAAATGAAAAAATTTGCTGAAATTTTGCTGGAAAATGGAGAAAAAATTTGTTGAAACTTTGCCGCAAGTGGAAAAAATTTGCATAAATTTTGCTGGAAACAGAAAAAATTCACATAATTGACAATCTGCATGAATGTTTACCAGTTTGGCTGTAAAGCGGGAATTAGAGCTCAGCGTCGATTCGACGTGAAATGATGACGTGAAATGATGTCGTAAAATTAATTACATGAGAACGGACAAAGATACGGTCTTGTAATTTCAGAATAAGATTGTCCTGGTAATTGTGTATAATGTCCCAAAAAAGATTTGAAAAATATAAAGTAATAAATGTGTTATTAATTGTACGTCAAAATTGCATCTTTTCACGTCGACATTTCCCGTCAAACATTTCACGTCAGCAACTTTTCACGTCAGCAACATTTCACGTCGCATAAAATGTTGACGTGAAATGTAAGTCGTCGAATCTTTTCATGTCAGAGTGTTGACGTGAAAAGATGTTTACTGATAAACATTTTACGTCAACAACATTTTACGTCAAGCTGTAATTACACTTTTATGTGTGACGTAAAATGAATGTGTAAAATATATTTTTAAGTGAAATGAATGGAAAAAGTGACTTTCAAGTGTGTATAATGTATATTATTTCTATTGTATTTGTAACTTTTCATGTATTAGGGTGCAAACTAATGTTTTTTTTTGTGATTTCATAGAAATGCACATTCCCGCGTCCCATTCTGATGTACATTGGGCGATTTTGATGCCATTTGAGTATGGTGGGGTTTGGGGTCTGGGCTATGACTAATTGTTTTGGTTTGTTCAAATAATCCCCCAGTCCCTAGATAAGGAGGGTCTATAAAAGGGTGGTAATTTTGCATGGCCAATCTGCACATTGAATTTGAACCTTAATAACTCAGGAATTTCTGGGCCGATTTGGATCGTCCAACACAAATAATCAGGACAACCTGCAGATTCAATTTTTGTAGTCGGATAAGTGATGTCTGAATTTTGTATGCCAATTTGACCCGGTTTTTAACATGAAGAAAAATTTGAACATGCTATTTTGAGTTTTGAAGTTGCATGCTTTGTTCTTCATGCAGTAATAATTTATATTTATGGTTTGGAGTTGAAGTTTGAAGTGCTGTAACTTTTGACTGAAAAAAGATTGAAATAATTTTTGGGTCAGAATTATTCTTTTTGTCTCAGGTATATGATAGAATGTTCAAAAAAACATCTCAAAAAATTATTATTACAAATATTTTCATGTTTTAAAAGCGGGTCAAATTGCCATCACTAATCCAACCACAAAAATTGAATCTGCAGGTTGTCCTGATCATTTTAATGGTTGAAGGATCCAAATCGACCCAGAAATGCCTGAGTTATTAAGCTTCAAAGTGAATGTGCAGATAATGTGTGTAAAATGACCACCTTTTTATAAACCCCCCTTATCTAGGGACAGGGGGATTATTCATTGAATTTCCATTCTGAAAATGTCATGTTAACACATTTTATGTCAAACAATTTACGTCAAACATTTCACGTTAAACATTTTAAGTCACTGAAAAGTGTCATTTTTGCATTTGACGTAAAATGTCGACGTGAAATGATTGGACGTAAAAAGATTTTAAAATCTTTTTACGTCAAATCATTTCACGTCAAACGATTGCATGCAATCGTTGACGTGAAATGATACAATGTAATTTTATGATATAAATTCAATTTTCATGTATTTTTATGATATAAATTCAATTTTTTATGTATTTTTATGATTTAAAGACAATTTTTTATGTACTTTTTGACTTAAATACAATTATTTAGAAATATAACCTTTTATACTGAACTTTTTCAAAAGTAGGTGTACCTAAATACATGTCAAGTATTAGTGTTAGTGAATTACTATTGTCTCAGGAAAACATAAAAGTGGGTATTTTTGAGAAATTTTGCCCCCATTTTCACTCTTGTATATATCACCCATTTTGCCCCAATTTTTACTCAATTTTTACCCGCATGTGTAATGATGTAAAAGCGCCATGGCACTGGCGCCTGGCGCTAGCGCAACAGCAAAAAGCGCCATGGTACTTTTGGCGCTTGGCGCTTAAGTCCTGGCGCTTTTTACATCATTACTCTTGTGTATATTGCAGAGTTGTTAAAAGTACTGAACGTTTTTGAAAGTAAACATAAATTTAAAGTATTTATTTTTTACTCACAGGTGAGTACAGAAAACGTAAAGTATTTATTTGTTACTTTTACTCATGAGTAAACATGGGTAAATTGATTTTGTCACAGAGAAACGTAAAAGTGGGTATTTTTGAGAAATTTTGTCCCAATTTTCATGCAAAATCACTAATTTTCAAACTTTTTCACCATTAAATTCACTAGTTGATGTGTTCTTGTCTATTTTTATGCTATTTTGTCCATATTTTTTAGCTTTTCTCTCCTTTTTTCCTTTGTGCCTTGAAAAAGCCTATAACGAAACCCATTTGAAACACATATTCTGTACTCACGTCCTTTCAAAAAGTACATGTGTAAGTGAGTACTGGTATTTGTTTCGGGAGGAAACAAATGTATGCAGTACTTGAGTATCCATATAAATTGAGTAAACGTAAATACGTTTTAAGAACTATGGTATATCTTCCAGGGGTTTCCAATATTTGGCCCTCGCGCAGGCTGGATAGATAGCAAATTGCTCCTCTGGACAGATAGATAGCTGAAAAATTATCTGGGGGGGGGCTTGTGGGGGCACAATATAGTCTTTTTCAGTGCATAGAACGCAGAAAGAGGAAAAATCATTAAAAAATAGTAAGTAGCTAATATAGGCTGAAAATAAGTATATAAACACGTGTATAGGCGAAAGCTGTGATTTTGAAGGTGAACAACTAAAAAATGGTGTGAAAATTTACGATTTGAATGAAAATTGTGGCAAAATTTCTCGAAAGTCGCTCCTGATAGGTAGGCAGCTGAGAGATTTCTTTTTTTTGGGGGGGGGGCTCAGGGGGTAGTAGCCAAAAATTTTCTTCCAGATAGATAGCTGAGCGGCATCTGGGGGGGGGCAGTCCCCTCTAGCCCCCCCCCTCTAGAATGTTCTTGACTTCAACTAAAGTTTGGCATGGAATAGTGCTTCCATAAGGTTAAAATGGAGGGCTAATACATTGACAGTGATGTTTCACACTGTAGACATATGTGGGAGCACATTGGCTGGATATAATACACTACACTAACATATCACGGCTTAGTATTACACAAAAGCATTAACAAATGGAAGCTTTACATTAGAAATGTGTCAAAACCAATGAAAACAACCACCAATGGCAATGGGTATGTTAAATTGCAAGCTTGCGCTAGTGCTGTTTAAAATATCTTATGCTGTTTAAAAAAATGGTTTTGGATGCTTCCATTTAAAACAATGTTCTTTTTACATATTACATGTTTTACTATGATGAAATATGATTACCGTATTTCCTTGAAATACCCCCAGGGGGTTTATTTTTTCAGATTTTATAATTTTTAACGTGTTATGCATTGCTCGGGTCATAAACCGCAGATTTTGTCAATGACATTCTCTTTACATTCAATTGGGGGGTGTTTCGAGGGGGGGGGGGTTATTTAGTCATAGCCCGTTTGAGGGGGCATTTCGAGGGGGGTAATTCAAGGAAATATGGTATATTCTCTGTACAAAGTCGACTCTGGTCAGTAGACAATAGTGACTACCATAGTACCTCGAAATACCCCCACGGGGGTTTATAAGTTTGCCAGCAAAATTTGAGGGGGGGGTTATTTCGAGGGGGGTTATTACTTCGTCAGAAATTTTCATAAAGATCGTGGTAAATAGTAGGACTTTTTGTACCCAAAACGGGTAATAAATGTGCCCAAACAGGATATATTTGGACATAAAAAGGTAGAAAGCTACACAAACTAGACTGCCTCAACTAGAACTAGACACAAACTAACTATGTCTAGCTGCGATGCAAATTAGAAGTAATAAATACATCATGTATTTACATTGCATGCATGATGTACATCATTCCGAATGGCGGTATTTCAAGGGGGGGTTATTATTTCTCTCACCCATTTTGAGGGGGGTCAATTCCAGGGGGGTTATTAAAGGGGGAAAAATTTGTAATACATATGTGTATTGGAGACCTCACTGTAGGGATGGCTGGGGGTTTTAAAAATGTTTAAAAAAGGTATTAGAAGGTTTGAAAAAAACAAAAAATTTTTTTTAAACGGGCATGAAAACAGTTTTTTTAAAGAACCTCAGCCAAAAAGTTTAGTACTCAAACACTAGGTATTTACTAATTTTTAGTATGCAAGCATGCATTATCATTAGTTTTGAGACATTTTTAGTATAAAACATCTAGGTATTTGTTCTTGCTTTCGTGTAATAATAATCCATGATAAGTACATCATATCCAGCCAATGAGCTTCCACATACTTATACAGTGTAACACATCACTGTCAATGTATTAGCCTACTTTTATAACCTTATTTACCATATTTCCTCAATATGTCCCCCTCAAAATATCCGCTATGAATTTATAACCCCCCCCCCCATGAAATACCCTAAATTTAGTGTAAAGAGAACGTAAATGAAAAAACATGTGGTTTGTGATACTTGCAATGCAGAACACACGTTAAAAACAATGACTTAGACATTAGAACATTAGACTGTGACATTAGAACAATATTTATATCATCTACATACTTACTGATTTCCTCAAAATACCCCCAGGTTTTTTAGAGTGGATTTTGCGGGGGTATTTCAAGGGGGGGTTATTGTTTTTCAGTAAGGATTGTATTAAAGAGTGGCGTTTTGCATATCCAAAACTAAGGATATATAAAGATAGGATATATGAATATTAAGGATATAAATATTAAGGATATAAATATTAAGACATCAATGTAGATGTGTACTAGTCTGTGTAGCTGTGATGCAAACTGACATCAATCAATATGTCATATTCATTACATAAGTGATGTACCTTATTCTGGACGGTGGTATTTCAGGGGGGTATTTTTTGTCAGCTTGAAAACACCTGGGTCAGGGGTCCCCAATGGGGGGGGGTTAAACCCCCCAAATGCCCCAACTATCTATCTATCCCAAAGGAACATTTTGGGCTACTATCCCCTGAACACCTCCCCCCAACCTATCGGCCAGCTATCTACCTATCTGGAGCAATTTTTGAAATTTTTCTGGTTTGCTGAAATGAAATTATTCAGACACAGTTTTTGACCAAGATTCTGAAATATCGAATTCAGCGTGTAGCCAAAAGTGCCAGAATATCATCAAAATCCATCCCTGTCTGCTGAACATCTGGGCCTTAAAATGCTGAACTAAAGCTGCCCAAACAGCAATTTTCCAGTTCAGATTTGGCAGTTGAAAACATGTGTATGTCTAAATGATTGGTTTCAGTGTGTGTGGCCCGATTGTAGAATCTTTTTATGTCAACATATTGTCAAATCTTTTCACGTCAAGATGTCGTCGGATCTTTTTACGTCACCATGTCGTCGGATCTTTCTACGTCAGATAGCTGTAATTCAAAAATCATTTTACGTCAAAACTTTTCGCGTCAAACATTCCACGTCATCATTTCACGTTACATGCTCGAGCTCTAATTCCGGCTTAACAGAAAACAGAAAGTTGAGCCAGAAAAAGGTAAAATGAGGCAGAAAAATGGAAAATTGAGGTGGAAAATGGGAAAAAAGGTGGAAAAACTGGAAATTGAGCTGAAAACGGATAAAAGACAGAAAAACTAAAAAATTTGCCGGAAAACAGAAAATCAGCCGGAAAAACGGAAACGGAAAATTTAGTGGCCGGAAAACGGAACGGAAAACGGAAAAAATTTCAGCAGCCGGAAAACGAAACGGAAAACGGAAAAAAATTGCCTGCGGAAAACGGAAACGGAAAACAGAAAACGGAAATTTGACACCCTAGTTTTGATATATTTGAACATAAAGACGTAGATATTTAGCTACACACACTATTATTTAGATATTTAGCTACACACACTGTTATAAAACTATATAACACCCCGGGTGTTATGCACGGGGGGGGGGTGCTATAAACGGAGAAATATGGTACATCATTCCGGAGGGGGTTATTTCCAAAGGGAATTTATGTTTTCCCAACCCATTTTGGGGGGGGGGGTTAATTCGAGGGGGGGGGGGTAATTCAAGAGGGATAATTCGATGTAATATGGTATGTTTTCCTTGTGCTTTGAATTCTTACACCCTGTACACATATTTCATATAAACGAAAAGCTTTATGCAACAAACTTCAATTAACAAAATTCTTTTCCAAAATAAAACCTCTAGAA
Source organism: Sphaerolaimus hirsutus (assembly GCA_964036195.1). Classification (NCBI taxonomy): domain Eukaryota; kingdom Metazoa; phylum Nematoda; class Chromadorea; order Monhysterida; family Sphaerolaimidae; genus Sphaerolaimus; species Sphaerolaimus hirsutus. Next base: position 3,852,113 of record OZ038459.1, on the reverse strand, counting down.
TTTGAAGACTTTTAGAAATGTTGTCATCATTACCGTATATCCTCAAATAAGTCCCCAGGGGAGCTATTTTTTCGTCAGAGTTTTTGAGGGGGTAGTTATTCAAGGGGGAGGAGTTATTCGAGGGGGTCTTATTCGAGGATATACGGTACTTTTATGACATCCACAACTTGGGTATGACTTCTTTTGTTACATGCAAAAACATCATTTAGAAAATTGCTGGTTTCCAACTGACAATTACTTCAAGAGCATGTTTAATGACAAAGTATCCCATAACCCATAACCATTTGATAATGAAATTCAACATATATGTTACCTTCTTATGCAAATATCATAAAATATATTGAGCTTCTCTTAGGCATAGTTGTTAAAATGTAGGTATTTGAGGCGTCCAATTCTAAAAGTCGACAAGTCCACAAAATGAAAATTTCAAGTTAGGCCCAGAAACGTCATCTGGGGCTACTCACGCACATTTTTCTTAATTTTCTATAAATTTTTTGACCTCACATGCCCATATGGCATAGTGCCAAATTTGGCATTTTTGGGAAAAATGCAAGTCGAAAAAATAGTAAAAACTTTATATATAATCCCATATATGGTCAAGAATAGCTGAAAATTTGCACAAAAAAAAGCACATGAACTAATGAATTTGAAGGTGAAAACGATTAAAAAATGGGTGAAAATTAGTGATTTCTCCACCGTCACTTGGTTTTTGGTTTGCAGTACCACCAAGTCAATAAAATCCATGGCACTCTTTGTAACTCTGCTGTGGTGCCATTAACGATGGCAAAAAAGATTCGAAAATTTGAAAATATTTTCGAATTTTTATTTCACCCCTGGAAAAAACACTTAAAAATCGATTTATTTTCTAAAAAATTCAAAAATTCGAGAATTCGAAAATTCGAAAATAGTTTTCAAATTTTCCAGGTAATTCAAGGCAACAAAACCAGAGTTGTTAGAATTACTGAACTTTTTTAAAAGTATATGTAAACGTAAAGTATTTTTATTTTACTCACCACAAAGTATAGAAAACGTAAAAAACTTTTTTTTACTCGTACTTACGCGTAAATGTGGGTACTTTCCTTGTGAGTGTAGAAACGACTACTTTACATACATAGCAGTGTAATCACTTCAGAAAATTCAATCTGGGACATATTTATAAAATACATTTTCTGTACGCGTATGCTTTGAAAATGTACGCGTACAAGTGCGTAAACGCGAATTTTTTAAAAAAGTTTACCGTATTACCTCGAATTATCCCCCCCTTGAATTAACCCCCCCCCCTCAAATTAACCCCCCCTCAAAATGGGCTGGGGAAAATAATAAACCCCCCCTCGAAATACCCCCCCCCCTTGGAATGATGTACATCATGTACATAATAAATACGTCATGTATGCAGTGTACATGATGTATATTACTGTAAATTTGCATTGCAGCTACACATAGACTAGTTTGTGTAGCTATCTACGTTTTTATGTCCAAATATATCCTGTTTGGACACATTTATTACCTGTTTTGGGTATGCAAATGCCTACTATTTACTACGATCCTTACAAAAATTTCTGACGAAATAATAACCCCCCCTCGAATTAATCCTCCCTCAAATTTTGCTGGCGAAATATAAAACTCCCATGGGGGTATTTCGAGGTAATACGGTACGTAAATGTATTTACCGCGTACTCGCGTACGCATATTTTTCGAGTAAACGTACGTACCTTTTAACAACTTTGGACAAAACGCAGTTTTAAGTTCAGCATGCTAAATAAAGCGACAAATGATATGCGGTGGGTCTGAAAACGTCTCATGTAATGAAAAAAAAACATTAAAAAAACATTGAAATGGCGTCCATGGCGCAGCGGTTGACCCCATCAAATCCGTTTAGAAGTGCACGGAGATGCCCGTTCATCAAAAAAACCGCTTGCGTGTCTTCTGAGGGGCAGTCACCCAAACGTTTTTTGGAAGGCATTCAGCCCCAGCAAAAATAGTGCAAACTGATCCACATACCATATTTCCTCGAAATATCCCCCTCGCAATACCCCCTCTCGAAATACCCCCCTCAAAATGGGCACTATGAATTTATTAACCCCCCCCCCCCTCGAAATACCTACCTCGTTTAAACCCCCTCAAAATTTCCACTCTGAAAAAAACAAACTCCCTGGGGGGTAGTGATGGAAAAGCGCCAGAAAAAAGGGCATCAGGCGCCAATGGCGCCATGGCGCCATTCAGAAAGTGGGCGCCAAGCGCCAAGGGCGCCACAGAAAAAGGGCGCCATGGCGCCATTCGGAAAGCGGGCGCCAGGCGCCAAGGGCGCCAGGATAAAAAAAGTGCATACAACACCCTGCGTGTGCTAAAAGTGTTTCTACAGCACCCTAGTACATGCATTCACTACTTAATTTGCGTTCTCCAGGGTGTAATGAACAAAGACAACACTAGCAACAAAAAAATTCGAGTAAAATTCACATGACAATTCAAACACAATGGATATTGTCATTTAACAACAATCCATCCACTTCTAATTGACTTCTCCAATCATGTTTCCTTGGAATGGACAAAAAAAAACGGAATTGCAACGATTTGAATCCGTTGATTTATGATTTTGCAAGTTCAACGTTCCATCATTCTCGTCTTCTGATCTGTCAGACACACCTGATGAATAGTTGCACAAATGATTTATACCCACTCACACCACTTCATCCATTTTTCTGGCAAATTCAGATCATCCATGAATGCGTTTTTCATCTTTTTTTTCAATTTATACAGCACTCACCTTGAAACCCTGCTGGCGCCTTTTTGGCGCCCTTTAAACTCAGGGCGCCAGGCGCCAAGGGCGCCACGGAAAAAGGGCGCCAAGCGCCAAGGGCGCCATGGCGCCTTTCAGAATGTGAGCGCCAGGCGCCAAGGGCGCCACAGAAAAAAGGCGCCAAGCGCCAATGGCGCCATTGCGCGGCGCCCTTTGGCGCCCTCAAATGGCGCCAGCGCCATGGCGCCATTCCATCACTACTGGGGGGTAATTTGAGGAAATACGGTATGTGTTTCTACCATTTGTCATGTTAAAGTGAAATGAAACTGTCATATCATGCTTCATTTACAGTGAAATTAAGGTGAAAAGGGGCTCCAAACATGAAAACAGTCCAAATACTGTGTTTTAAGCTTCAAATTCAATATTTTTCTTAAAAAATTCGAAAATTGCCAAAAAAGATTTGAAAATTCAAAAATTAAATTCGAAATTCGAAAATTCATTTTAGAAAAAACACTTAAAAATTTAAATACTTTTTTCTGGGAGGTTTGCCATCGTTAGGTGCCATTAGTGTTTAGTGCTAGAGGCTTCTGAAAAATGGTCAGATACTCTATCTACTCCCCCCGGCGCTTGACACTTTTTGCATGACAGAGCTTGTCATACTCAGTATTACTCATTCAATAGAAAGATCATATTTGAACAAATACAAGCTATCCACCCCATCCCATCACTGACATATTTACATTTAATGTTTGAGGATCTTATTTAGGCATCTGGATGCTTTCAACACCTGAGATTGAATTTGATTTGGAAGTAAGGTATTTGACATGCCAGAAAATTCTGTATCTCATTTCATAAGTGTAACATTTAGCAGCACAATTTCTATACCTCATAGCATTTGCATTGTCTGACATGTCAAGCAGGCACTGATTAACAAAATATGTTGAGTCAATTGAGTTTTAGCCTGGCACCAGAAAAATTTTACCCTTTCCGTTTTCCGTTTTTCCGGCTGATAAAATGTTTTACCCTTTCCGTTTTCCATTTTCCAGCAGATGAAAATTTTTACACTTACCGTTTTCATTTTCCATAAAATTTTTTTGGACACTCTAGTCAAAAGTACGTCTTCCATGACATATTTCAGCTGTAATTTGAAACTTAAAGACTTACGGTCAAGCCAACAGAACAGCCAAGGCCCCGAAGTTACATTTTTATTATATTTTGGTTCGTTAAAAGTGTTTTTTTTTTCAGGATTTGCCACTCTAGACTTATCATTTCCAATGGTAGTAGATTCCATCTGTGCTATAATTTTGATAGCACTTTTGTTTGGTTCATAATATCTGAGCACCTCCTCAGTGTACAGCCAGCCAATGATTTGTGAATGTGCCTGTAAAATCCCAGCGACTTGTTGCTATTATCTTATCATTTAGGTATAATACAAATAATTATGTCCAAGTATATGAGCCAATCCCCAATAATAATAATAACTGACAGGGAAAGTGACAAGTGGTCAAGTTATAATTTCATTGTAAATCCAGCAACAAGTAATGCTAATTGTTTTTTCATTTATGTGTTATTTATTTTTCACTACACCCTTACTATTTTATTTTGACTTGTTCACCTGGGAAACTAATGACAGTGGTGTGATGACTTAAAATACTTGACATTAAAATTTTTTACCAATAGTTGTCAACAAAAAAAATACATGACTTTCATTACATCATTTAAAAAAAGTTTACTTCGTTCTCAAGCAACAAAATGGATGATGATGATATCAAGACTGGTGGAGCTCTCTACACAAACCCACTTTTATATGCACTACATATTGTTGGATTGGGGGCAGGCACAAAATGGTCTACCTTAGAAAAGAATTCAACTTATGGCAAAATTTATTGGTTCATTTGGTTAATCATTGTGACATGTGTTGCATGTGGTCAGTTTTTCTTTCATTACTTATGTTGTGCAATTGCTGCTAAGAATGCTGAATTTCATTTCATGGAATGATATAATAAGGGCCTTCTTTCTGGTTTTAAAGTATTCAGTTCAAAAATCTCAGTTCCATATTTTTCAGCTCAAACCAAATTTATATCATTTAACCTTTACATCTGTGTTTTGTATCACATCTGCATACACCATTAAGTGTTTATCAAAATGGATTGTCTTCATGTTCAGCTGCCTCTACAGACACTTTTTTTCTATTTGCAACAAAAAATTATCTGACATAAAACGTCACTAATTTCAGCTGCTGTGATACCTATCGTTGCAGTAAGTGTTGAATGCTTATATGCTGGAATATTTCAGGTGTTTAAAGTGTCTGTAAAATTCATGTAGTGTCATGATTTTGAATGCTGTCATTTTCACAATCTCACAACACCTCTTGAAAATCTTGACATCTCTCTCAATCTTGAAAAGTAAATAAAAATCTACAAGGAAAGAAGTACTGCAATATGCATTAATGTCAATGAAGTGCAGAGTGGAGTGAGTCATGTGTAGAGCACCAAACCCCAATGCCCAGCTTGATTGAGCACTATATTGTGCAATCACTTAAACATGTGGCACTAATTGTCACAGGTAGCCCAGGGGGTAGGATATAGCTGAAACGTGAATGTCATGGGTTTCGGAAAACATGCATACTATACAAGTGCATGCCATCCCACATTTAAAAAAGAAACAAACATATCTCTGACCAATCACAGTGGAATGACCCTGCTGGGTGTTGGATATATTTGTGTTGGTGTGAAAACTTCACAGGATATGTAAGTGACCTAATAATCAAGGCATAAATATTTATGATAACACTTATCCCTGGTGCCACAGTTTGGTGTGAAATGTTGGGTATACCCTTACTTAACAAATATTAATGGCAGAATTCAAACTCAATCATCCATGAATTCTACATGACACCATTAACATGTTTCACTCTCTAATGCATGGATGGTGAGGGAAATCATCTCCACATTGGGAAATCTGGAGGGTGCATGCATTTATGTTTATGCAATGTACAAATTATTCACTGGCCAATTTAGCAACCTTGCAATGAATATTGTAAGGAAAACACAGTGCAGTGCAAAGTTTTTCGTTGTTCAGATTGTGTGCATTTTACTCTTGTCATTGTCATTTGGTTTTGACATCTATAATGCAATAATAGCAGCTACCCTGCCGGGAATAGGAAATCGATCAAATATTGTTGCACAACATATGGGAGCTTTGCTCGCGATTGGAACAGTGTGTAGTTCCATTTGTGTGCACTCAGCCATAATTTATATAATGAATGTCTTTATCGCCGTATTTAATGTATACTGTACCATAAAAGCTTTCAATATAAACTTCTCAAGTGAAAAAATCCAGATTGCAACAATACAGGATTTTTATGATAAAATTTTCCCATTCATCAAAAAGCATTCAAAATTATGTGAAGTAGTGGAAAAGCTAGATGGTTATAATGGGGCCCTATTTGCAGCAATGTTTTTGCTTCATGCACCATTTATAATTGTTGTCATGTATTTTATAATAGTTTTCACTGATGATTCTGATGGTGAGTTGTACAATTCATATTTTACTTTAACAATTAAGTTATTGATTGAGTTTGCAGTTCTTTATATATCAACCATCGTTGTGGCAGCATTGACAAATGAACAGGTGAGATTTTGTCAAACACTTTTATCACTTTCTTTATATTAAACATTCTATGCCAGCACAGATTGATGATTTTCCATATTTGCTTTCAAAAAAAATTCCCTTCACTGAGGATGGCAAAATTAAGGTAAATATGTATGTGTTAATACAAATGAGGCGTCTACATCTAAAAGTCGACACGTCCAAAATATGAAAAGTTTGCATTAGGCCCGGAAACGTCATCTGGGGCTACTCCGGCACATTTTTCATAATTTTCCATAAATTTTTTGACCTCACATGCCCATATGGCATAGTGCCAATTTTGACATTTTTTTGTGTTAAATGCAAAAAAAATTCAGCAAGAAGTCGACAAATCCACTTAGTTTAGAGCAAGAAGTCGACAAGTCCATCCTCTTCCTCCTTTTTTTATTGGAAAAAAGAGCAAGAACTGTGATATGTCGGTCATGGGCAGCTACTTCTAAAAGTCGACAACTCCATAAATTGCCCATAAGGGAGAATCATCCAGGCCAGGAACAAAAATGTTTGTTAGTGCAAAAAGTCGACAAGTCCATTTCCCTCCCCAAAACAGTTTTGCTCTGTCCACATGGAATTTTATGGACACCCCATATGGATCGGAAACTTAAAATGCGATTTACTCAAAATCGCATTTTGTGGACTTGTCGACTTCTAGAAGTAGAGGCCTCAAATATATTAGTATCAATAAGTTATCAAGATAGAACATGGTGTACTGAACTGAAATACCGTATTACCTCGAAATACCCCCATGGGGGTTTATTATTTCGCCAGCAAAATTTGAGGGGGGTTAATTCGAGGGGGGGTTTATTCGAGGGGGGGGTTTATTATTTCGTCAGAAATTTTCATAAGAATCGTAGTAAATAGTAGGCATTTACATACCCAAAACAGGTAGTAAATGTGTCCAAACAGGATATATTTGGACATAAAAACGTAGATAGCTACACGAAATGAGGCTGCAGTGCAAATTAACAGTAATATACATCATGTACATTGCATACATGACGTATTTATTTTGTACATGACGTACATCATTCCGAAGGGGGGGGGTATTTCGAGGGGGGGTTTATTATTTCCCCAGCTCATTTTGAGGGGGGGTTAATTCGAGGGGGGGGGTTAATTCAAGGGGGGGGGATAATTCGAGGTAATACGGTAGATGGAAAAATGAAGCTGTCTGTAGCAGAGTTGTTAAAATACCGGTATTTTTGGAAAGCGTAAGCGTAAGCGTAAATACACTTTCCAAATTTGGAGTACGGATACTGTAAGCGTAAGGTATTTTTTGAATACCTAGGAAAGCGTAAAAAAAAGCCTAAGCGTGAAAATTGTTAAGTGAGTGCTCTTGCTGTTAAGCATCAGAAAACACCCTTGCTTTCACTTTTAGATGAAATTATTTATCATTTCCATTCACTTTTTCATCCTTTCATTTGCATATGCATATGAATTTTGTCATTGTGATCACCACAATTTGTCTATTTTTGTACAGTGAATTGTTCCGAAATCAAGCCCTCATTGACATTTTTCGGACGTCCACTTGGTAGTCTGCCCTTTGATGTTGATGACAATTCATCAGCAGCAACACCTAAATCATCATCATCTTCTAACTCGGGGTTCGTGCTGTTGACGGCGACAACATCATCGTCAGAATCCATTTAAGACTCCAAAACGTCTAATCTAAAGCCACAATTTCGCGACACAATTTGTGCACGCGCCTAGTGCTGTAAAAAGCGCCAGACTTTTGGCGCCAAGCGCCAAAAGCGCCATGGCGCTTTTGGCATGAGAGCGCCAAGCGCCTATTTCGGGTAAGCGTAAATACGCTTTCGCAACTCTGGTCTGTAGTATCATTTTTTCTAATAGGAGAGCTCTGTTCTATTTTTCATCAACTTTTTACCTGCCATTCAACTTCTATTGGAGATATGCCATAAGAGGTAGTATTCAAGTGCTGTTGTACTCATTGAACAGTAGTTGCTGCCTAGCATTTATTTCCTACACAAACATTAGGTTGAACTGCAGTGGATCCCAGACATATGATGCTGTCAAACATTTCTATCAACTTCTGACATACATGAGTCCGCTTAAACTTGTTATAACTTTTTGTAAAGTACACCATGGCATTATGTGAAAAAATCCATTCAGAACAAAATGTCAAATTGTGTCAATGTTAAATTGACAACAGGCATTTTTCTGAAAATTTCTTTTATATTTGCTGAAATTTCTGAAAAAATACTTAGCCCTCAAATGCAGACAGGCAGTGCAGTGTGTGAATACTTGACAAGGATGCAGAACACAAAGAAAGCTATGACATGTCTGAAGATTTTTCCCATCACACGATCAGTGCTGCTCACTGTGAGGTCTTTATGTTTTATCTTGTGGAGCACTGGTGCAATTGACATACCATCTTTGCTTGAATAATTCCCCCTCTTGAATAATTCTTCCCTGTAAGATCACTGAAGAAAAATTCATAGTGAAATAATTCCTCCCCTTTGATGCATAAATATGATAAACTTGTTGTGGTGTCCAATTTAAACAAAAATGTCATGTTATTTTGTTAATAAAACTTACCTAATGAAGTGTGTTGATAGAAATGTGCTTGAAAACTTTGACAAAATAATAATTCCCCTTTGAATAGTGCCTCCTCAAAAATGTATAATTCCCCTGACTTATAATTTGAAGAAATATGGTTTTGCCTCTATGCAAGTTCAGTTTATAAAAATGTATTTCCTTTCACCAAAGTATTTTATTCACCTATGTAAATATATGATCAAGATGTAAATAGAAATGTTAACATTAAGTGAGATGAATATTTCAAAGATAATACATTTGAAAGTATTTTATAGATAAAAAATCACAATTTACAACAGATGACATCAATGGTGGTTACTTATGTGACTCTCTTGCTCCAGCTGAAGTGAATAGAATGTTCTGTGTTTGTTGGTGATTGCAGGTGATTGTGACTTTTGATGATAATTTTGATAACACTTGGTGTTCATTATTGATGTAAATCTTTGTTAATTTCATATACCGTATTTCTCGAAAAAAAACTTTGAATTAACTCTCTCGACATACTCCCAGGTCTTTTTGAGGTGAGGACAAAATACCCCCCTCGAAATACCCCGTCTGGAATGATGTACATCAGGTATGCAATGTACATGATGTACATGGTCCGGCTGAAAAGTCCCCGGGCAGTGCTCGCCATTCGCGCTAGGAGTAAGCTATGGTCATAAAATTTTGACAGGTTAAGATATCAGGTGTTTTGAGTTACCACACAAAATTTCACCCCTCTAGCTCCACCCACTGTGGAACTGTGGGGGGTTACAATTTCGGTCATTTTGTACTGATGTACAAATGGTGCTCTAGCTGAATGCTGCATTAAGTTGTGATCATGAAACTTTGGCTAGTGCAAGCCACCAGTGTTGGCAATGTGCCAGCAATAACAAACATTAGCTATGATATCATAAGCCTAGTTCATATTGTCATTACTGTCACTACTCTCACAACCAAATTCATCATTCTGCCTCTCCTTCACAAAGTGGTTAATACAGGATGCATCTTGCATGCACACCTCTGTTGAACACAGGTACATAGGGAAATTTAAAACACATAACTCACTTACTGCACATTTCAAACAACATTAAAATCACTGCATTACAACATGATCTCAGATGATCACCAAAAACATCCATCACAGATCCCACGTTTCTTGCACATCACCCTGATCTGCATATTTATTTTACCTTAATAGCAATGATGTTGATAAAAGTGTTGAATATAATCAGCACATTACCAACACTGGTGACTAACACTAGCCAACGTTTCATGATCACAACTTAAAGCAGCATTGAGCTGGAGCACCATTTGTACATCAGTACCAAATGACCGAAATTGTAACCCCCACAGTTCCGCAGTGGGTGGAGCTAGAGGGGTGAAATTTTGGGTGAAAACTCAAAACACCTGATATCTTAACCTGTCAAAATTTTATGACCGTAGCTTACCCCTAGCGCGAATGGCGAGCACTGCCCGGGGACTTTTCAGCCGGACCATGTATTTATTGTGTTCAATTTTCACTGTAGCAACCAACGATGGTAAAAACAGAGATATTGAACACAGAAACTGAGTTCTTTGTTGAGTGCACTTGATTTTCTGTGTTTTTGTTTTATACATAAACACGGAAACACAAAAATTTTGAAAAACTCGAAACTCAAATGGGTTTTTTTGAGAACACGAAAATACAGAAACACGGAAACACAAATTTTTGAGTTTTTCTTTGGATTTGAGGTATACTGTGCTGTGTTTGACTAAATAAAACGAGGAATGTGCATTTGAACAAGGGTCTCCAGTAATTTGGTCTCGATATATAGCAATATTAATAAACAGTGATGATAAATAGATTGCTGGCTGATTTGGGGGGTTACACCTCAAAACACAGGTTTTCGCAAAACTCATAAAATTCTGACGCAGAAATTCATACTAAAGAATACGCTTTTACATACACAAAACCAAGGGGGGGGGTATTTCGAGGAAATACAATTTTTTGTGCATGTGGTGTCATAAGGGAAAAAATTTCATCAAAATTTAGCATGGAAGCTGTGTGAATGTGCTGCACACTTAAAAGATACAAAGAGCAGATGCTGCCGTGCTAAAGTTTGGTGAACTTCTCTCCTTGTCATGCAGTTTGCTGTTGATAGCCATGATATACTACTTTTGATAGCTGAATCTGAAAATGGCATGTTATATCACATGATATAATATGTTTTAGCATTCAAAAGCGTATTTACTGTGTGTCTCCGGTTATAGTCCCCCCATATCATAGTCTCTGGGGCATTGTACATTACAAAATTTTACATGCATAGTGTCTAGGCATTATGAAATATTCAGCCAATAAAGCAAAGTAAGTTCATCACACAAAGGAACAGTATTTTCTTACTGCCTGGGCACTTTGCACAGCACTTGGAAAGTGTTTCAAAAAGCCTCAAAATTTGTATAGTGCCTCGGGAATTATAATCGGAGAAGTACTGTACACCGGTTTGGCTGCTGCACGATATTTGTTGGCTCTAGCCATTTTTATGGGATCAAATTGTATTTATTTCATTCTCAGCATATATTTCTGCAATAAATCAATGAAAATGGCGACGAAACAACCTAAAAATGGGTGGAAATTCAAAGGAAAATTGTCAATTTCGTCCGCCTAGCATAAACATCACACGATTCAGCAATTCTCTTTGATACGCTTATATTCAGCGAACCATTTCGTTGGGTTGCTAATGTTAATGCCGACATCAAGATGCACCGTGTCGCGGGTTCTAAAGTCACCACCCCAGCGAATACCTGTAAAGTGAGAGAAATGGAACCAGAGTAGTGTTTGAATGCTGGCGCTATGACACTAGCGATTGACAGCCTCCGATGGCCCCACACCAACTACCGTATTTCCTCGAATTACCCCCCGGGGGTTTATTTTTTCAGAGTGAAAATTTTGAGAGAAAAAAGTGAAAAATGCAACAATAAAAACCATTTATAAGTTTTTACAGCCTTATATAAGGATGTAGATGGTATAAACGATGTTCTAACGTAACACAGTAAGTGTTTTGAACATCTATTATGCATTTCCCGGACCACAAATTCATAGTGCCCATTTTGAGGGGGGGGGGGTATTTCGAGGAAATACGGTAGTTGACGTGGACACCAAATGTCAACTGGTTCCCTCCCTCCCATCACAATTCAAAGCTTGCTGAGGAGCAGGTGAATGCCATTCACATGCAAGAGTGTTGAATCATGTTGCAAATGATGTTGTAGTGTTGTCAAAAATATTGTTGTATTTACCTACCGTATTTCCTCGAAATACCCCCGGGGGGTTTTTTCAGAGTGAGAATTTTGAGGGGGGGTTAAACGAGGGGGGGTATTTCGAGGGGGGGTTTATTATTTCGCCAGAATTTTTTTGAAATCCCAGTACTAAAATGTCGTCTGAAACGTACGCAGACGTCGAAAAATGCAACAAAAATCTCCATTTATAAGACTCTAAAGACGTGTGTAAGTGTGTAGACGTACAAACACTGTTCTCACATAACAGAGTCATCGTTTTTAACGTGTGTTTTGCATTGCCGGGATGACAAACCGCAGCCTTTGTCATTTACGTTTTCTATACACTAAATTTGGGGGGGGTATTTCGAGGGGGGGTGGGTTATAAGTTCATAGTGTCCATTTTGAGGGGGGGGGGTATTTCGAGGGGGGGGGGTTATTTCGAGGAAATACGGTATGTGCAATGTAGTTACAAGAGTAAATATGTGTGTAGTAAATACTAGTTTACTCATCAGCTAGGTGTGAATTGGGTTGGGAACCAGTTGACATTTGGTGTCATTGGCAACTAGTGTGTGTATGACCTTTAAAACGGCACCTCCAATATAGAATGGCGGGTAAAAGTTGATGAAAAAGATAGAATGGCACTCTACTATTAGATGAAATATGGTAGCGATTGAAAAACACCAGAAAAATCTTCACCAGGTGTCAATGGTGCCATATGTCACCATGTTGAAAAATTGCGCAGCCCACTGGGCACCAAAGGGCTACTAAGGCGCAGTAAGTTGCCACTTTTTCCAATGCTTTCCCCATAGTTCTAACGATGGCACACCCTCTCGAAAAAAGTATTTTAATTTTTAAGTGTTTTTTTTCCAAAGTGACGTTTCGAATTTCGACTTTTTTCCAAAAATACTTTTCGAATTTTCGAATCTTCTTGATGACTTTTCGAATTTTCGAATCTTTTTTACTACTTTTCGAAAAAAAATTCATAGAATTATTGCATTTTCAAATTTTTAATCTGAGTTTTCAATACATCTTAATGTGTTACAGCATTGTATACTGTTACCGCAAACATATATTGCACGTTGAACTTCTGCCGCTACACAAAAAATACATTCAAAACTGATGTTTTGAGACACGGAAAAGTCTTTCCGAATTTTCGAATCTTTTGAAAAAAATCGATTTTTATGTATTTTTTTCACCACGTGCTCAAAAGTCCAAAAAAATTCGAAAATTCGAAAACGTTTTCGAATTTTCGAATCATTTTTTGCCATCGTTACATAGTTCACAGTGCAGAAAACCAACCGCGGCTTTTCACGCTCGAAATGAACTTTCTGACAGACGAGTGTGCACTTGACAGTGCAGCGAGACACTTTGAATTGCACCAAGCTCCATTGCTAGCGATCACATTCATGTCGATTGCAAAGCCAATCTGAAATTTGCGACCCTCAGTGACTCGTGGTGGAGTAGGATAGGTATATTCGGCGGACATCACACTTAGTATGGAAACCTACCATAACCCATCTGAATAATGAACCAAAAATGGTACAGTTGGGTGCCGGACTTGACCGGGACGGGGTTTACTTTGTTTGAACCTCGCAGTGCACAGCTAAACAAACCATATGATTAGACCTGGTCGCCGGGGTCACAATTGCACCAGAAACATCAGCGGTTTCCCGAAAATGGCTCGTGATGTAAATTTTCACGCCCGCTTCCGCAGCGGCGGCATTTATCTCTTCCAAATAGAACACAAATTCCTCGTGCGCCCTGACAGGGTTTTTGCCCTGAAATCTGCTGCCCGAATAAGTGGTTAGAGGACAGGTGCCCGACGAACCACCAGAGGAGGAACTGACGCCCGACATGCAGCATCTGCGGCGTGCGCAGTGTGGTTATTTTGCGTACCCAGTTGTGAAAACGTATTTACGTTTACTCGAAAAATATGTACCACTAGAGTATTTAGTGAATGTATTTACATTTCCCCGAAAAAATTGCCTGTAAAATACACGCTTTTACATATAGGTAGGTAATTTTTTAAGTGCACGAGTACAGAAAACGTATTTCAGATACACTTTGTATCCATTTCTTCAAGGCATAGAGGGGAAATAAGGGAGGAAGAATATAGAATACCCCCAAAATGGGTATTTGTACAAATATATATTTAGCACATAAAAAGGCAGAAAGGACATTTGAAATGAAATTTGCACATTTGCAGGTGAAAATGCGACAAAAGTATGACAATTGGTATACCCTAAATCCTCGAATAAGACCCCAGGGGAGTTATTTTTTCGTCAGACGTTTCCGAGGGGGGAGTTATTCAAGGGGGGAGTTATTCGAGGGGGGGTATTATTTCCTCACTCCGCCAGCAGGGGGGACTTATTCAAGGGGGGGGGTATTCGAGGGGGGAGTTATTTTTTCCTCAGGAAACCTGGACTTTATTCATTGTATGGATGCAGTATGTAAACTCGTGTAATTCAGGTATTTCACTGTCCAACAACAACAAAACAATGTGTATACACTGCATACACACTATGTATCTGCTGTCGCTACTATTCTTTTATAGTTTTGTATTGTATCATTTTCATCAGAAGTAGGAGTTATTTAATAGGGGGGAGTTGTTCAAGGGGGGGAGTTATTTTTTCCTCACTCCGCCAGCAGGAGGGACTTATTCAAGGGGGAGTTATTCGAGGGGGGGGGTCTTATTCGAGGATTTGCGGTAAGTATAAAATTGCCTGAAACTTGGGGCCAATTCGTCAAATATATGCACTTTCACAAAAAGTATTGAAGTCACATTTACTGATGAGTAAAAGTATAAATATTTTACGTTTTCTTTACTCAGTGGTTACTAAATAAAAATACTTTACATTTCACTATGCTTTGAAAAACGTCTCGAACATGAATACCTAATGTGAGTAATTGAATTGGGAACATAAACAACAATTGCTTGCAGTGTTACAGACACAGAAAAAAGATGTTTGAGCAAACTTGTATGATTATGCATGCAGAATTGACACATTTCCATGCAAAGGTAGAAAAACACAGAAATGTATAATTTTTACCACTTCAAAGTTATAAATTAAAGTAATAAAGTACAAACTTGACATCAAATGGCTGGGTTGGGCACAGGCCAATTTTAGTGTCTCCGGAACAGGCGTCAGAAAAGACACATTCACCACCACTGATATCACAGTCAAATTCCTGTAATTGAGCCAAAATCATCATGTTAACAAGCTGTTACAAAAACTGCTGTTCGAAAAAAATCTATGAACACAATTTAACCTGTTTTGGAACACAGCATCTGACGTTGAATGGTTGTGAGGGGCATTTTAAACTTAGCATTGTGCCACCACTATGGCATGATGTTTGGCACATGCCCCCCAGTACTCTGCACTTAGCCTTCAAAAGGGGGGGGGGCTTGTAAATATGCTGTTTCTTCTATTTATCAGAATGGCAACTCAAGCTATTTACGTTTACAGCTAGACAGGTGAAAATTGTATTTGAAGAAAAAATTTTTAAAGATTTTCAAAATTCTTGTTCAAAACTCATTTTTTCATAAAACAATACAATGTGAGAAATCGTAGATGCTACTTTCAAATTAAAAGTGAATAATGCGTGATGTGAACACTTGAAATGTATGCCATTCTAGTCTAATCGACTTGAAAAAGTTGAGAAAAACACACCTCATTATACGCATTTGCCGAAGTTGAAAATCCAACAATTGTTGTTACCAATGCCAGAGAAAAATGCATTTTTAACGAAAGTTAGATCGAGTTATCCACAAGCCACAAGTAAAAATAGTTTGGAACACGCTTTGGAAGTTATGTACTCTTTATAAATCTGGGGAAAAGTGCGGGTGAAATAATCTTGCCTGCGCAGCTCTTTTATATCGTTGATGACCTATCACAAACACAAAAAACACCTTTTTTCCAATACCGTATTATCTCCAATTGTAGGTATACCTTCATCAATTGATTTCGTCACTTTTTATGTACCTTCAATTGGAGGGTACCTTCAATTAGGAGGTATATTTAATTAGAGGGTACCTTCAACTAGAAGAGGGTACATTTAATTAGAGAATTCAATACATTCAATTCAATAGAGTACATTCAATTAGAGGTACATTCAATTAGAGGGTACCTTTAATTAGAGAATACCTTCAATTAAAGGGTACCCTTAATAAGAGGGTACATTCAATTAGAGGTACCTTCAATTAGAGGATGCATTCAATTAGAGTGTACCCTCAATTAGAGGATACCTTCAATAAGACGTTACCTTCAATTAGAGGATACCTTCAATTAGAGGGTACCTTCTATCGTTTTCGTCAGATTTTGCAAACATCTAACCAAAAGTGAACAACAACGCAATTGATTTTATCAAACTGGAATGTAACAAAATGGTGAAGCAGAGTTGTCTTGGGGCCCTTTGGCATTTTCATCATTGTCCGCTATGTTACGCCACTGTTTTTGATTTTATGCATTTTGGCACGCAGCCAGCGTGTTTTATTGGCAGGCATACCTTCCATTGGAGGTATGCGCTTTTATTTATTTCGTCATGTAAAAAATGCCAAAATTGTACCTTCAATTAGAGGACACATTTTATTGTAGGTATGTCTACATTTGGAGGTAATACGGTAGCGTTCAGTTTAATAATTGAGAATACAAAAATCTAGTGTTTATTGTTTACTGTTTGTGTGTTTTGTGGTGTGCATCTTTACTAACGTGATCATTTTACATGTCGAAGAGTGGTAAAAATTTTGGCTTACTACGATGTTATCGGCTGCACACATACGTAGATATTTACCACCCCCTTGAATAATTCACCCTCTTGAATAAGTAGTATGACACTTCTTTTTTACTGCACATAAACTGTTTTAACAAGTCTGATTTTGTGCAGTTTCTATCCTATTTGTATCTTTACCGCATTTATGTATTTAACTAAATAGCCGACCTTATTTCTAGTGTTTCTGCTGCATTTTTAGTTTTCACTAAACAGCTGTGCATACTTCAATAAGACAACGTTTATGCTGCTAAAAAGGCGTACACATTTCACAATTCATTTTTTCTGAATTAAGCTAGCAGTCGTCACTAAAATATGAACTGTTCCCTTAAGAGCGTTTCCTGTTTGTTTCGTTATCTTTTTGCGTTGCTGTTTTGTAGGTTCATTTCAATATTTATTTTTCTGTGAATTGCGTTAGCAACCAGTAAAATATGAACTCGTGTGTTTCCTGTTTTTACGTTCTTTCTGCATAGGTGCATTGAAACTGCGTTTTTGATAGTTTACTTGTGAGAATTTATTTGTAGCCATATAATTTTGAATATTAAAAATTACAAAATAGGGTTTTAGGATTATAACTTATTTTAAATTTGCGTTAGGAGTAATTAATTAAGTCTAAAAGCGCAATTATAATATGTTGGTGTGAGCGAAAGTTACAAATAATTAAAATGTAATTATTGCATTTAGGTATGAGCGAAAGTTACATATTTTCTAATATAAATTAAGTAGAGTTAGTCAATTTTTACCGTTCAAACATTACCGAAAGTTACATATTTTTTACTTATTGATATTACATGTGAGAAAAAGTTACATAAGGGCTAGTTAATTTTTTCACCTTTCACCCACTACCGTATTTCTTCGATTCAAACCCCTTGAAATACCTCCCATCAAAATGACTACTGTGAATTTATTATGCCACCAGTTTAGCGGTTATTGTTACATTTTTATAAGTCTGCGTACATTGCAGATAGCAATTTTGTATTGTAATTTCCAAAAATTTCTGGCGAAATAATAACCCCTTACCGGAGAGTATTTCAAGGAAATACGGTAGTTAAAACAATCAATAACACTTGCTTTTTTTATTTCCATGTGGACAATGATTTATTATAGTAAAAAGTTCGCTGTTTTTTTATTTTAATTGTTCACATGGAAATAAAATTTTTATTTATCAATCATTCGTGTGAGGACAAGTGTGGCAGCTGCAGTTGCCGTAATCTTTTAAAAGTTCTCCATTTTCGGCCGAAATGTCGTCCTCAGACATGTCAACACCCCCAGTACATTTGCTGCATTTTTCTGCGCCCATTTTGACCATGCTTTTGTGTTTGATGATCTTTACTATCATTTTCGCTTTTTCTGCGTAGGAAATTTGTAAAATATTTTTTATTTGTTTAAAAAACTTTTTCAAGTCTCTACCCCTATGAATACCCCTGAATATCCCATGAATACCCCCTGTTGGTGAGATGAGGTAAAAACTTTTCGATTAGAAACAAATCTCTTGTCAAATTGTTCTCATAAAATGAAATTGTGAATTATAACTAACCAATTTTCACCAAGGGGCATTTGTCCTCCTTGTAAATCGAAGCTTTACACTTGAAGCAGTCGGCCACGTAAGCTGCGGAATCCTTGTGTGTCATGATTTTTTTCCACGCCATCAGTCGCGCTGCATTTTTGATAAGATTAAATTGTAAAATTTGTATACCGTATTACCTCGAATTATTTCCCATTTAATTAACCCCCCTCGAATTAATCGCTCAAAATGAGCTGGGGAAATAAT
>OZ038459.1:3793203-3833203 GCA_964036195.1 Sphaerolaimus hirsutus | reverse complement strand
AAACCCCTCAAATCTATTGTCTCATATTTATTACCGTTTTTTCTGGCGAAATAAACCCCCCCTCAAATTTTGCTGGCGAAATAATAGACCCATGATGGGCTATTTCGAGATAATACCCAAATTCAGATTTTACATATTATTCTCCCAAATTCAGATTTTACATATTATTTACTGTATTTCCTAGAAATACCCAAAATATTTTTGAGTTGAGGAAAACCCTTTAAATGCTCAAAATTTACATTCTAAAATTGTGGTATATTTCTTGGAAATATGGTAGATAAATTGTGAACTGACCGTGCTTTATAAGTTTGCACTCTTTGGGCTTGCCGCAACCTTCGTCCCCGCTACTAGTATCGCTGTAGTTACCGCGGCGAGTGCGGCGCCCATCTCTATGACCGCGTTTATCTGAGCGCCTGCGTCCGGCGACTTTACCGACCGGTCGCGCAGCCATTTGGAGGCGGTGGCGCTCACAGAGACCACCGAAACCGTCACATCCGCCGCCCGGAACCACGTAGCCAATAGGAATTCCGCTGCCCCTGCCGCCGCCACCCGGAACCCCGCCGCCGCTGGCCGGAACCACACCGCCGCCGCTTGCCGGAACCGCGCCACCGCCGCCAATACCGCCACCCAAACCTCCGCCGCCACCCGGAACCGCACCGCCGCCGCCCGGAACCGCACCGCCGCCGCCCGGAACCGCACCGCCGCCGCCCGGAACTGCACCGCCGCCGCCAATGCCGCCACCCGGACCTCCGCCGCCGGTCTGAATCGCACCACCGCCACCGTGCTGTTGAACAGTATTCTGATGCAGGTAATTAGCCACCGCGCGCGCTCTGCGATGCTTCTGCACTCTGGATATTATTTTGGCTTTTTTAGCCTGCCTGTAGGTAGGCACCTCGTTCAGCTCGTCCGACAGGTCTGTGTCGTCGGCCTGCATGGTGGAGGGCGGGGTGGAATAGGGAGGATTATTTGTCAAAATGTTGTGTAGGGATTTTTATCATCATGTATCAATTGTAAAAAATCATGTACACATTTATCAAAACTTTCCATTTCAAATTCTATTAAATAAATAAATTTATGTAATTAAAATCTCACTCACAAACACTTGGCGTTTGAATCTTTCGATGTCGCGCCTGGGAACAGATTCAATCCTTGTAAAGTATCAAGTCAAGTATCAAATGTATTTACAAATGTTTTACATTACCGTATTTTTATTGATGGTATTTTATGAATTATACACAAAAACCCATCACAAAAACCCCTTCTAAATACCTCTTAATTTTCACTTTGAAAGAAAAATTATTTAGAGGAAATATAGGACATTTTACATGACTTTTGATATGTAACTTGATACTTTACAGGGGTTGAAACAGTTACCAGTGATCAGTCGATCGCAAGTGGTCCTGTTTGGCGGTTCTCACAATAATCCTTGGAAACAGTACCACACCGAGTAAAAATAATTTAGTATTTTTCTTGACTTTTTATAATAGAAGGTTGCATAGGAAATAGCTTATTTCAATTGAACTGTACTTAAATAAAATATGTAGGTACATTATCACTGTATTACCTCGAAATACCCAGGGTTTTATTATTTTACCAGTAAAATTTGAGGGGGGGTTATTTGAGGGGTCTATTATTTCGACAGAATTTTTTGTGAAATTCATACAGAAAAACGGTAATAAATATGAGAAAATAGGTTTGAGGGGTTTATTATTTTTGCCAGCAAAATTTGAGGGGTTTATTCGAGGGGGTTTATTATTTCGACAGAAATCTTCGGAAATTACGCATACACAGAACAGATGTACGTGTTTATAGGTATATATGACTCTATATAAACAAAACCCTTCTCTAATGTCACTGTTCAGGGAAAAAAAGTGAAAAGTCAAAAATGCTGAATTTTTTCTAGGTGTGGGACTGTCACCTGAAGTCATGTTTTTCCCTCTCTCTGTCAACATAATTCACCCTGTCAACATCCGAGTCAGAATTATCACCATTCCCCTGCGGTGCCGGTACCGGTCCCGGTGCCTCTGGAACTTGTTCTGGACCCATCGGTTGTCGCACCATGGCTTCCATGGCAGCCAATGGGTGTTGTTCATGTGCCACAACAGCCCTTTCCTGATTTTGAGCAGGTGGAGGTGGGGGGATTAGTTGATATGGAGGCATATATGGTAACTGCCCCCATTCTGGTGGTACCGGATGCAAATTAGCCATCACTATATCATCATTTATGTACTGCTCAGGATTGGCCATGTTTCTATTCAGATTCTGTATTATTTTTGTAGTTTTATGTTTTATAAATGGAGAGCAATCAAATGATACAAACACTACACCTAAATTTTCGATTCAAACTACTACAAAATTACCAATAAATTATTTTTGTCAAAGTTTTAAAGCTAGAATTTGCATATGTGGGTCTAGACAAGATTTCTACTGTGTAAAAAACGAAAACTCAGAGTTTGAGACTTTTTTGAATCCCTGTTACCTATGCTGTGCAGAATATTATGCTAATGTTGAAAATGGAGGAACTTTTACAATGATTTCAAAAGGTATAGAATTTTTTCTAGCTCTAGTTCATGTATTTATGTACTGTACTTATATTTTCCAGGGAAATGCGATGGAACTGGTGGAGCTAGTTCAAGTGGGGACTCTTTACTTTATGATATTCTTCTAGGGAGAAACTGACTTTTATAGTACTCATGTGAGTAATTTTACTCCAGCATGAAATTTTGTATGTGGATGAAATACTAATTTTACCCAAGCAAAAGTGAGAAATGTAGGTTTTTATTGCTCTAAATTGTTGCTCAATTTTCCTGGGATTGGAGACATAAGAAAAAATTGGACCGGTAAAACCTATTTACTTTTTCAAATGTGGTTTTGCAGCACAAAAACCACAAATTACACTTACACCTGGGACACAGATAGATCAACCGATCTTTCATTGCCTTTGTTCACTTCATTTCTTTCTTACCGTACCAATTTTTGATTTTCATGTCCCAAAAGTTGTGGGTCACTGTAATTTACTTGATTTATATAGAAGTTTCTATTTTTCAGATTCAAATATAAAATTTCACTTTTAAATTGGTTCAGTATTGTTATACAATTATTTTTCATCAGTATGGCACAAACTTGGAGTAACACAACTGAAATTCCACCGGAAGATTCTCAGTTAGTCTGAAACATTGTGGTGTTAATAAACATATTTTTATTTCTAAATTGAAAAGGTATTTATTTATATTGTTACAATAGTATGTGCCACTTTTTCAGGCATGATTTACCTGAAGCATTGGAAAATTTGAACACTGATGTGGATTTTTTGTCCCAATATTTTGAAAATGATTCATCCAAATCAGATCAATCATTGAAGAGGAAAAAAACAGACACATACCAGGGGGCAGTCCCAAGCCCTGTAAAGTATAAAGTAAAGTGTCAAATGTAAAGTAAAATGCAAAGTCAAGTGTCAATCAAAACAAAAAAGAAAATATATTATCACTGAACTTTGCATGACAATTGACACTTTACTTTGCATTTGAATTTACATTTGACACTTTACTTTATACTTTACAGGGCTTGGGATTGCCACCAGGAGGAAACAAGTTCTCACTCTGAAGGGGTTTCTCAAGTGATGGTGCTAGATTCAGCAGATGAAGCCTGTCATAGTAAATATGCACAAGTTTATCTTCCAACAACAGAACCAGAACAAATCATGAATCCATATTTGACCCCAAATGCAATTAAGGGCAGTGCTGTTGAAAAAACTGTTAATTTTGGCCTTGAAATTCAATTAGGATATTTTCCCAGAAAGGGTGAAAAATTGTCAACCCATTTCCCATTTTTCTTTGGCCATTTAGACAGAAATTTAGAGAGTACTGAAGTCAAAAATATAAAGTTAGTTAAAAATTGCACATGTAATTGCATAAATACATCAATTATTTTCAAAAATGTTTTTAGGAATCTTGGTGATGTGCTGCAAAACAACTTGTTGGATAAATTTTGGGCTTACAATGGTCAGATTGACAAAAAATATGCAGTCAATGATGTTGCATATGTGGCAGGCATAGTGAGATTTATATTTAGAAATATTATTGCAAATAAAAACTTTGTTTTAAATTTCAGGCATTGTATTCATATCAGATTGCAAAACATATAATGCCTATTTTGATTTGTGATTTACAAATTACTGATGAAAATCATGACGTGTCACTTGGTCAGCTGATTAATATTGTACATAATTTTGAATTTACACCATATTTACGTAGGTTGCTTTTTTTTAATCAGTTTCAAGCTTCCTCAGTCAATGTTTATGAGATTAAGCAATATTCTGCTATCTTCTTAAGTACTTCACCAGAATGTGTGAAAAAAGTACTTAATCTTTTTAGCAATGGCAATCACAAACGTGTGAAACGTGGACACAATTTATTCAAAAGAATGGTCAATTCGACCACTGCAGAGTTTACAATTAATAAGTATTTTTTGGTTCTTTTTTTAAGGTATTTATTGCGCATGATTGCTGAGGAATATTAATTTTTATATTTGTATTTTTATATTTATTTGTCAACTCTAGTCTGGTGGTTCAAGGTCATTGATTGTGCATGTTCCAGTTCTTATTTAAGGTGACAAAATGCATGTTCAATAATGTTAGGTGTGCATGAAATACATAGACACCAGAATTATTTGCATATAAATTTGTTCTGAAATTAACGAGACACCTTCATAAAAATATATGTTACTTGTACATAAAATATGCGTGATCTGGGTTCACACAAAAATTGAACATGATTTTGTGAATTTTAGAAAGTAATAACCCACGTTTTTCAATATAAATATAATAACTCAATTTTGAAGTTTGTTCTCCGGAAAATCGTTACTAATGTCGGACAAAGTTAGCTATTACTTTCTAGAATTCACAAAATCATGTTCAATTTTTGTGTGAACCCACATCACGCATATTTTATGTACAAGTAACATATATTTTTATGAAGGTGTCTCGTTACTTTCAGAACACCCATTTGTATTTATTTACAAACACGTATTTGATTTGAATAAAAAAGAAAAGCGCGCGCGTCAAATAGGGATGTTGCTCTGACATTTTAGGGGCTGGCACTTTAATGCTTCACTTTCGTTTTGTTCTACCCTCTATTAATTTCCACCACTTATTTCTATTTATTTATCCCCAGCGACAGAATGGCGATTTGGGCGTTTTTTCGGGTTTTCTGCGTTTTGGCACTGTTCCAAGCTGCCCGTTTGGCGGACCCCTGCGATGGGGAATTGTGCAAGTGTAGCGATGCTACGGCTGTGTGCAGGGTTGAACCTCAGTATGAGGTTGAAAGGTTATTTTGGTTTTTGGAAGTTTAGGGAGTGTTTTGTGTATAGAATTTTTGAACAGTTTTGAACACTTTGCATGACATTTGACATTTCACAGGTCATGCTTGATCATTTTGCATGACACTTAATATTTGATGGATGTAGGATGTTTTACATGACAATTTCAATGCGAAGTTTCTCATTTTTATGTTTGCAGCTATGTAGCTGAGACGTCAATTTTGAGGCTCGATATTTACGCCCCCAGCAAGTATCTGTGCGACCGGTTTGAAGATTTATTTCCGCAGTCTAAATTTATCAGATGCATTTTGGTAAGTCATGGGTGTGGAATTTTTAGCGTGGTTCCCGTTGGAAGCGTGCCAACGATTTTTACTAATGCAATTTTCACAGAAAGTTGAAAAAAGTCATCTCAGTAAGGATGCTATACGTGAACTTATTCACAACAATGATTTTTCATTCTTTTTACAAAAATTGTGAATTGCATTAGCAAAAAACCGTTGGCACGCTTCCAACGTGAGACTAAATGAGTGTGAGGGTAGAGTATCATGTACGCCGAGTATACTGTGAATTTTTGGGGACTGGTTTCAGGGGGACTGTTTTTAGCAGTGGGATATTTTTTGCGCACCGTATTGGTTCCACACACGCTTGTTGAAATAGACACCAAATGTCAAATGGTCCCCATACCAATACAAAACTTGCTGACGATCCGACGAACAACGTTCAAATACAACATTTGAATTGGGCTGTGAACCAGTTGACATTTGGTGTCGATGTCAACTAGCGTGTGTGAGGACATATTGCAAATAGTCACTGACAGTTAGGACGCTTTTTGCATGGTTGAGCGAAGATTTTATTTACGACAAAACTGATAAAAGCTACTGAAATTTGTGTCAGTTTGGGTGATTTTCAATTCCGATCATGTAAAAAGTGTCCGAATTGTCAGTGACATTCCGTAGTTTTTAAAACACAGGACACCGATGATACATCCGTCGGTGAAAGGTTGCAAGACGATGGCAAAATTGGCGACACTTTGAAAGATTTATTTGAATTGGTGAGTTATGATTTTGCACTCCAAAAATTATATCTGAAATTATGATAAATATTTACCGTATTTTCTTGCATAAAAAACACTCTGGTCAAACCCCTCTTGAATGAGTTCCATTTATATACTTTGACGAAGTCCCTGGGTTTTTATGAAAGAAAAAATTGAAAAAATTTACCTGGGTTTTTATGTAAGAAATTACGGTAAATTACCCTGGGTTTTTATGCAAGAAAATACGGTAAAAATCCCCGTTTTTATGCCAGAATATACAGACAAAAATACCCTGTTTTATGTAAGAAAATATGGTAAAAATTTCCAATTTTTTGCAAGAATTACAGATAAAACCCTGATTTTTATGCAAAAATAACGGTAAACTCAGGCTGCCGCCGCCGCGGAAGCCGCTGACAATCGAGCGCAGGGCAAAGACTGGTCTGATGCGGGCGAAGACAGGTCAGACACAGACAATTCGGTTGGTTCGGTTTTTTATTGTGGATATTTGGTGGAAGTAGTGATTGTTGGGTAGGAAAATGCTTTTTTGAAGATTTTGGGATCGGTATTGTGATCGGGTTCAGGTTTTTCGAGATTTCAGGATCGGAATTATAGATTTCACTGGTTTTTTCATGATCGGGATTGTGTTTCCAGAACTAGGGCTCAAACGGGATTGACTTTTCGGGATCGGGATCGGGATTCACTTTTTGAAATTTCGGGATCGGGATTGGGTGATCGGGATCGGGATTGGTATTTTTTGAGATTTCGGGACGGGATTCACCTTTTGAAATTTTGGGATCGGGATCGGGATTGGGGGGGATCGGGATCGGGATTGGTATTTTTTGAGATTTCGGGATCGGGATCGGGATTGGGGTCTCGGGATCGGGATCGGGATTGTTAAATCCTGGAATTTCACGGGATCCGGGATCGGGATCGGGATCCCGTTTGAAATCTATCCAGAACTAGGATTGGGATGTCAGGATTTTGGATTCGGGATCGGGATCGGATTCCCATTTGGAAACAAGTTGGATACCATTGAGTAACGCATCAAAATATACACTCCCCGGGTATTTTTTATTCATAATTTTACAAAAATAAACCCATTTTCAGCCATCGGGTGTGACCAGTGGTGGTGAGTTAGATGCTATTACTAGGTAGATAGATCTAAACCACTACTAGTCTAACTACCCAACCATCACAGCGCTCACTACTGACACACCTGACGCCACTACCACCTATGTTGACATCACCACTTTTTTTGACAACACCACCACCAGTAACACCACATGCGACCTGGTGATGGATGAACTATGTCCATCGTGTGAGCCTTGCAAAACCTGCCCGACCCAGAAAGTTTGCGAAACTTGCCCTACAGTGAAATCCTGCCCGCCTGAAAAAGTTTGCCGGACCTGCCCGCCTGAAAAAGTTTGCCAGACCTGCCCGCCAGTGAAAACCTGCCCGCCAGAGAAAGTTTGCCACACCTGCCCACCCGTGAAAACCTGCCCGCCAGAGAAAGTTTGCCACACCTGCCCACCCGTGAAAACCTGCCCGCCAGAAAAAGTTTGCCAGACCTGCCCGCCAGAGAAAGTTTGCCAGACCTGCCCGCCCGAGAAAGTTTGCCAGACCTGCCCGCCCGAGAAAGTTTGCCAGACCTGCCCGCCTGAGAAAGTTTGCCAGACCTGCCCACCAGAGAAAGTTTGCCAGACCTGCCCGCCAGAGAAAGTTTGCCAGACCTGCCCGCCCGTGAAAGTTTGCCAGACCTGCCCGCCAGAGAAAGTTTGCCAGACCTGCCCGCCAGAGAAAGTTTGCCAGACCTGCCCGCCAGAGAAAGTTTGCCAGACCTGCCCGCCAGAGAAAGTTTGCAGAACCTGCCCGACTTGCCCACCAGAGAAAGTTTGCAACACATCAGTACATGAGAGAATGTTGAACTCAAAACCAATGTGTCCATCAGTTTGTACTATGGGGTTGGCTACCCACATGGTGGTAAATAGCCCCAGATTTTTGGGCTATGTATGCAGTCATCGCTGTGGAAACAGGTGAGTATTTTTCATGAAATTGGATTGAGTACCAGTCAAAAAACAAAATTTACCATATTAACTCGAATAAACCACCCTTCAAAATGATTCAAATGTCCAAATATATCCTGTTTTGACGCACCAAAATACCTACTCTTTCTTTATGAATTTTCTGACGAAATAATATACCTCCCCACCCCCCCCAAATTACACCCCTCAAATTTTGCTGGTGAAAAAATTAAACCCTGGGGTATCTCGAGGTGATACGGTAACTGCTTTTTTCAAATTTGGTTTTTTCATTGTAGTGTTTTGTGGTGGTGTTTTCAGTTAACCCCTCCCTTGAATGGTGATTGTATTTTTAGCTAGTAGATTTTCCAATTTTCAGTTTTTATTCAACGGGAACCAGCACCAGCACGTCGACATCGAGCACGTCCACGTCCACATCGAGCACATCAACATCGAGCACATCAACTTCTACGAGCAGTACAACCATGGCGACATCCACCAGAGTCATTCCGACCCCCAGCAGTACCTCGGCTTCCACCACTACCATTGATAGATTCGGTGGCTGGAAGCACCCAGCAGCTTTTCATTGGAGAAAAGTTGCACCGATCACGGTCGGGGTGTCAACAAACACTTTATTTCCCAAATAGTGGTGTTGTGGTGTTGTGGTGTTGTGGTGGTGTGATAAATGCTTCTTGGTGGTGATTTCCCCTATACTATACTTTTTTCATTTTGTTGGAGACGTGGAAGTCAACTATTTTCAATGAGCAGAATAATTTTCAGTAATATTTACCTCGCGCCAGCGCCAGATAAATATCAACTAATCCAAACAGTTTTTACTATTTGCATGCGTATTTTACATGACATTTTACATGACACTTTACAGGGTTGGAATTTGTATAAAATGACATGAAAATGTTTCTGCTAATTGAAAATAGGCAATGGACCCTGCGTACATTAGTTTTCACACGAAATTTCGAAAACTCATGAATCAGCTTAGAACGCATTTGAGTTTTCCACAATTAGTCATGTTTAATCTCTGTCAACTGAAGTTCACGAACACCTCATTCTAGAAAACTCGAATGCGTTCTAAGCTGATTCATGAGTTTTCGAAATTTCATGTGAAAACTAGTGTGTGCAGGCACAATTACTCAAAAGAACAGCAATTTTTCACGCAGCCGTCATCGCACTGCCCTTCCAAAGTACACTGCCATTGTTCCTGTCCGAATCCGTGGACTTCATGGCAAACGTTGGTCCTCGCGGCGTATTCATTCGTCACGCACGTTTTGGCCGGCGGATTTTTTGCCAAGAAAAAGGTGACATGAATGTTTTAGTGAAAATATCACGATGAAATGCAACGATATCAATTTTTCACAGCTTCGCAAGAGGCGTGCGCGCCGCCAGGCCGCGCTGCGCTACGGACGCCAAGGCACCCTGTCGACTCACCAATCCACAATGCCGTCCCTCCCCTCCAGGTACTTATCTGCACCCTGTAAAATACATCAAATTTTACTCAAGTATCACCTTAGACATTTATCTATCCCGGTGACCCAAAGCTTTTGTTCTATGTAAACTTATTTGGAGCTATTTCTCACTTTTCGTCTTTCTATACCTTTAAAATACCTAAATATCGAAACCCTACCCAACTTTGGATCCTACCTAAAAATCGAAACCCTGTTCATCACTTTTCGTCTTTCTATACCTTTAAAATACCTGAATATCGAAACCCTGTCCAACTTTCTATCCTACCTAAATATCGAAATCCTGTCCAACTTTCTATCTATCTAAATACCCTGCAGGGGGCCCGTCGCCGTCTCCCAACCCATCATCCAGCCAGACACCGACCACCCGCTCATCACGTTCAACCCGTCGCCCAGTCTGAGCTGCAACACCACCGTGGATAGGGCCAGCGGCAAGCGCAGCCACTCCCGCAGCACTGTGAATGTGAATAGGTTGGATTGATGGAAATTTTTGTGCACCCAGGTGGCATCCCAAGCTCTTGTTTGACACTTTACTACGGATTTTACACTTGACACTTTACAGGGCTTGGAACTGTCACTTGGGTATTTTGAGTGTTTTTGAAACTCTGTAAAAACAAGAGAATGTTTAAGTAACGAAAATGTATTTATTTTTGAGATGAAAAGTGACAAGTAAAATTTTACGCACTTTATCGCGGAAAACAGTGATATTTATCGTTAGAAAAAATAGGGTGTGACAACAGATAAAAATAGGGTGTGGGTTGTTCTCGAATACGTAAAAAAAACTCAATTTTTGCATCAGGCTCCAAGCCTCCCAGTGGAACGACGCGCACGCGCAGGGGCCCCGCGCTCGTGTCCACCTGGCCGTGTATGAAGGGTCCCGCGTCTGAGTTGGATGGTGATTTTGATGTGTATGGTGCACATGCATAGGGCATTTTTGGAATTTTTCGAAAATTTTAATTACCGTATTTGCAAGAATAATTCCATGGGTATTTTTGATTTTTTCAAAATTAAATTACCGTATTTGCTAGAATAATTCCTTTGGTAAGTACATTTTCATTGGATATTTTTGAAGGGGTCCCATGGGGACTACTATTTTTGCAAAAATTTCAAGCATGCTTCTGGCATCTTGATATATTGGTACCCCTTTAATTGTACCCTGTTCCAAATTTCACTTTCGATATTGGGTACATTCTGTTTGTATTTTTAGGGTAACAGACAGCGTGTGGACATTTTGTTTTATATTTTCACTCTGACGGACAGCGTGAGCGCTTTTTAATACCGTATTTCCTCAAAATAACCTCTCAAAATGGTCACTATGAATTTATCACCCCCCTCGTTTAACCATTCCTCAAAATTATCACTCTGAAACAATCACCCCGGGTATTTTGAGGAAATACGGTATTTACACTCGGAGGATAGCACACTTCGCATGGAAACCTACCATAACCATGAGAATTTGAAATTTTATTCATTAAATTATGGTAGGATTCTGCGCATACTTTGCGATCGGCTGAGTAACGCGTATTTTGCACTGAATGTTACATATTTCACTCTCAAAATCAGTTCCAAAATGGTGTAACATTTGGTGCATATGTGATTCATTCTGGGCATTTTTATGATTTGAAATCAACCAGGTACTCATTTCTAGACCTTGTAAAATGTCAAAAGTCATAAAAATGGTAATTCAAAGTGACAACTGGTCGATTTCTTGGTACAGTAGCCTTAATACCGCATGCTCCATTTTTTGTCCCAGTGAGTTTTGTATTTTTTGTCCCAGTGAATTGTGTTTTTTTGCTACCTGTGAGTAGTTTTGTTTTATCTGCAAGTATCTCCGATGTAAAGTAAATGTGAACTGTGAATTGAATTTGAACATTTTAACAAAACAAATTGGTACCTGAGGAGGGTCTGAGACCCTCCCAAGTTTTCCCATCCCAAACATCTGGCTCGCACTCTCCTACCCTCCCGCACGCACGCCCGCACGCCCGCACGCACGCACGCACGCCACGCGTCGCAGACGCGTCTAGGGGGGGCCGCGCACGCACGCCACGCGTCGCAGACGCGTCTAGGGGGGGCCGCGCACGCACGCCACGCGTCGCAGACGCGTCTATAGGGGGGGGCCGCGCACGCACGCCACGCGTCGCAGACGCGTCTAGGGGGGGCCGCGCACGCACGCCACGCGTCGCAGACGCGTCTAGGGGGGGCCGCGCACGCACCGCACACACGCACCGCCCGCACGCGTCGCGGACGCTACGCGTCGCAGACGCGTTGCGGGGGTCTGGGGTTTCCAGGCGGAGGGTTGGGTTCTGTTTCCAGCAGCCGAGGGGTCCAGTACGCCGCGGGGCTTTTCTTTTCTAGCAGCTGAGGGGGGGTTGGGTTCTGTTTCCAGCAACCGAGGGTGGGGGTTGGGCTCTGTTTCCAGCAGTCGAGGGTGGGGTTGGGCTCTGTTTCCAGCAGCCGAGGGTGGGGGGGTTCAGCAACAAAGGTTGGTACTATTTTTACTTTTTTCAGGAGGGCTCCAAGGGAGTGCCATTTTGAGGGGTACCCAAGGGGTGTCATTTTAAGGGGGGGTACTCAAGGGGGTGTCATTTGTAGGTGGCCCCAAAGGAGGGTGCCATTTTTAGGTGGGTACCCAAGGGGTGTCATTTTTGGGGGGGTCCCCAAGGGGGTGCCATTTTTGGGGGTCCCCAAGGGGGTACCATTTTTAGGGGGTCCCCAAGGGGGTGCCCAAGGGGGTACCATTTTTAGGGGGGTCCCCAAGGGGGTGCCATTTTTAGGGGGTCCCTAAGGGGTGCCATTTTTAGGGGGGGGTCCTCAAGGGGGTGCCATTTTTAGGGGGTCCCCAAGGGGGTCCCCAAGGGGGGTGCCAAGGGGGGTGCCATTTTTAGGGGGGTCCCCAAGGGGGTGCCATTTTTAGGGGGGTCCCCAAGGGGTGCCATTTTTAGGGGGTCCCCAAGGGGGTGCCATTTTTTTAAAAAAAGGTAGGGTGAGTACCTTAGAAAATAACACATAAAACAAAATCATAAAATAAAAATGTAAGCAAATTACTAATTCAAGTAAATTTTATTAAAACTTTATTTTTTCATAATCAATAAGTAACACCCAGGTGACAAAAAAAACAACAACAATGATAAAGCACATCAGCTAGAGGGAAGGTATCAGGATTTATTGTTGCAAGTCATATTTATGGTTATATCTTTACCACTGTGGTGGACAATTTTTTTCTTGTTTTTAGTTTGATCTACTTCTAAAATTCCATCTTCAGACCCTCCAGCTGCTGTCACATGATAATGGTGACAGTGTTCGTGCAGAATACGAGGTTGAGGAACTATTTCACCACCAGATTCATTAATACCATCACCATATTTATATATAAAACCCCATGGAATAGCATTAGCTACTCCATCATCATCATCATCATCACCGTCATCAACCACGGGTTCTTCAGTCCCTGGGGGTGGTGGTTCCTGCGCCGCCGGATGGATCCGCCGATACAATGGAGGGATGGGTGTCGGAGGTCGCGCATTCGTCACGTACTCCGGACACTGAGTCCCTCCCTGTGAAAGTTACCAAATTTTGATTGTGCTAATCAATGGTTATGAAATTGCTTGAACTCACCTTTCTTCCGTGCAGGTGACTCTCCATCGGGTCCTTCCCACTGCTCATTTTCTGTTGGTTTTCTGTAAATATTTTGTTCCAGTTCATCACGTTTGTTTTGTCTGCTACGTAAAATGTCAACCAGTTTTTCATGACGATCTCGACAATGTTTACACATTCTAATGGAAACACTGATACTCTCATCTCCCCACAAAATACTGGGTAAAAATTTGGTTCGTCCACTACACCAAGAACACAAAGCGAAAGTGAGAGTCGAGTAACTTGTCATGGTAGCCAATGGGAAGTTAAATTTTTTCCATTTTTTCCATTTTGGACCTTCTTCCTTGTTTGAATCCGGTTGCTGTTCGCTCCCATGTCCCACCTGCTTACCTTCGGTGTCGGTTCCAATCCCACTGTCATCGCTTACATTCCTGGGTTGCGCCATCTCAGCTTCCCGTTGCAGTTGTTTCTCACGTATGGCGTCGGCTGTCAATGCCACTGGAGTGAACATTTGGTGCTGGTGCTGCCGTTTATTGGGTGAGTTGTTTCTGCTTTTGTTGCTCAGAAGAGAACAATGAATGACTGAAATGTGTGAAAAGATCCGTTCTTATACTCTCTCCGTTCACTCTTTACTGGTGTAAAGAAAATGTATTTTGTACTGAGAATGGAATATTGCTAGACCAAAAAATTGTTATTTTTACCCATGCAAAACCTATTTTTGGTGAGGTAAAATTGTTGGACAGTACAAAATACATTTTCTTTACACCGGTAAAAAAGTGAACGGAGAGAGTATAAGAACGGGTCTTTTCACACATTTCAGTCATCCATTGTTCAACCACTTGAACATAACAACAAACTGACCAACCAGACAACATGCCTGCCAACAGCAAAGTGGCCTTCCAGCTGATAACGAATCGGGGATTCAGACCATCCTCAAATAACTTCAGTCCATTCATCAAATTGTTCAGTGCTTATGACTACGAAATCCCTGCTTACGGAGGACGTGCTCTAGTGCTGTTCGATTTGAGATTGAGGGCGCCACATGGTCATTATTTGCGCATGACCAGCCGACTCGGTCTGGCTCTGTACAATGGTGTGGTCATGCATTCTGGTCAGTTTTTTATCATTTCTTGCCTTATCTTGTAAAAAGACCTCCTCGTCCTGTCATACGTAGAAGCTCTGCACTGGTACGGTAACACCGGCGTTCTGCTTTTCAACTTTTCGGACAAGCCGTTCTACGTACACCGAGGTATGCACGTCGTCGATGCAACGTGCGAACAGTTTCACACGCCAGTTGTAGAAGAAATTCCGATGGGTGTCAAGATTCACGTGGGATGTGCTCCGAGCTATGACCAAGGGTTCCACAACTTCCTGATGCGTACCGATTTCGCTGCTGGGAAGAACCCCATTCCAAAGGGTGAGTCATCATTTTCTTGCATACTTGGTAATGAGAGTCACCTTAAATGTCATGTACAGGACATAACGAGGAATGGGGTTCCTCATGGTACAAACCGAACAACCACAATTGGAGGCATATCAACTCCGCTGCTGGCAACTCCATGTTTCATGTGCAAGTTCCACCCTTGAAGAATTACGCCGTGCCTCCTCCAAAATTCAAGACCAGCCCCAATTATACACCGTTTGACTGGCCTCTGGAATCCTATGCTGACGTGGACAAAAATGACCACTCGCTGAATATGATTAGTGATTAGTGATAAAATGTTAATTTTTACACCAAGACCACCCATGATTTAATGTTAATTATAACCACCCATCACCAAATGTAACATGATTCAATTTATTGATTTTTTATTCGTTTATTAGTTTTATCGCATTTTGAGTAAGATTATCCAATGACACATAGGGAAACAACATTCTAAATAACAATGCTATATTATTTTTACAATGATTTATTACTTTTATCACTTCTGCAACTGCTGTATGTTTATCAAATAATAGTACCAATTTTACAAATATGAGTGCGTAAATACCACATTTTGATGAATCTGATTTTTGCGGTTGTATGCTATTTATTATAACATTACTACAACCTGGTAAAAAATGTTTCAATAAAAATTCAACAGTTTTATTGTGGAGATTTTTTGCACCTAAACTATCAAATAAAATGGCAGAGTTCTGCCCACTACGATACAATGCAACAAAATGACCGTAAGGTAAATCACGATATTGTAAAAAAACAATAACAGCTCGTCTTTCGCTTAATGGAAATACATTTTCCAATGTCACGCAAGATACATTAGACTTAATAATAGGATCATGAAGTAAAATATGACGAATATCATTGATTTCCATAATCAATAATTAGCATTACTCAAGATGGTTCTATCAGAATATAAATGAATGGAAGCTATTGTGAACATGAATACGAGTACTGTTAAACCATTAGCATCAGTGGGTTTATGAAACCTAAGATCAATACCTAAACTTCCAATGCTATGAAGATTGCTTTGTTCTCCTGAAACTGAACAAGCCGTGGGATCAATGGCTAATAAAAACCTTCCCGTTTTAAAATCCTCAAATGACACCGAATTTTCGACACCAAAATTCTTCTTCAGACATCTGCACAACTCTACATAGGCAAGTTCGTATCCAAAGTCTGACTTGGGTGACAAATCAAATTCAAAAGGATTCAATGGGTGGCGTGACGAACCAAAAATTACTGACGCCCTTTGAATGGATGCTGTTGAAAAACTGAATTTTTGTTGAGACACATCATTAGTGAGATATCTATTTTTATCTAAAAATTGTAGGAATACAAATGAAGGAAGTTTTCCACTCATAATAGCATTTGTTGAGGATTCTTGAGTTCCAGGTTGAATTTGGACCCTAGCCATACGGCAATTCAAAAAGTGCATTTTCAATGGTTTTCCAAGTAACATTTTCTCAACTGCCAAGCCAATTTCAGCCGCTGGCTGTAAAAATCTACCAAACAACTCAACTTTTAAGAATTTGAATTTATATTTTGTCACTAAGTCCCGAAAACCTGGTGCTTCGTTTTCCTTCTTGAAACATTCTAACATGAATTGATCACTGTGACGTTGCAATTGAAATTTTATCGGGAAGGAAGGAGGCCAATATCTCTTAACACTGAGTAAATCCATCAGTAAGGGTGCCATAGCATTGCAAATTCTGGAACCTTCTATCATTTTTGCTCTTTCTTTGAAAGATTCAGTCATCAAGTTTGATTTTCTATAGTTTTCCACAAACCATCCTTGTATTTCCTTTTGTTTGTCGTATTTTTTCATATCTTCCAAAACGTTATTCTTCAAATCAGCCATATAGCTGTAATCCTCGACACATTCCATAATTAATTGTTCCTTGGAGAATATCTTTATTGTTCTCCACATAGTTTGAGCTATACCTGGAATAACGGCAACCCAATCGGTACAAATTTCTTCTGGAGTACCAAAAGTTGTCGCAATGTCATTCCCATCATCTCGTGTAACCTTAAATCGTATTCTTATCCACAAATTACTGAGATCTAAATAATACTGGGATGAATTAACTTCAAATGACCAACTAGTACTGTCTTCCTGGTGTTGCGTAACTAATGGAATGGGTAAAAAATTTTGCTGCACAAATGCGCTATCTATGGTCGGAGCTTTGTAATACAATAATTCATCTGGAGTTACAAAATTACTATCAATATCAGGTTTTGATTTTAGCAATGTTTCGGGTGCGACAACAGCGCTCCCAGCTTCGTTTGTTGCAGCCATCTCTATCAATCACAAATGTAACAAACAATAATGAGTAAAATAAAACAACAACAACAACGTTTATATACTGGTAACCTGGTCAGTTAGCTGTTCAGATTACCTAGGAAAAAGTGGTATCGTGACTGGGTTCTTCTTCTTGCGTCTGCGTCGTCCACCAATTTTTCGTCCCTTGCGTCTGCCACCGAGGAAATTCCTTATCAACTTAGGTCGACCAATTTTGCGTCGTCTACGGCGACCACCGCGTTTACCTTTCCCCTTCTTAGCACCCATACCAACTGATTTTGCTTTTTTTTTTCTTGTATTTTTTTTCTTTTTTTTTGTACCTGTATTACTTTGACTAGGTTGTGTTGTATTGACAACAACCGGTTCAGTCAAAAGTCTAGTAGTTTGAATGTCTTCACCCCCTAAACCAACTACCCCCGTAAAATTGGCCGAATCCTGAATGGTTTTTTCATAAAAATTTGGATCTGGTTGATTCAACATTCCGTAATTATGTCTGTGAATTTCCTGACAATCTTTTTCCAATTTTTTGTTGTCCATTCTGATGTTCACATACACTGATGACTAATAGGTCATGGTTTATTTATATAGTAGTAGGTGTGAGTGGAGTTACTGTAACAAGGGTCGTTTACGCATGATTACGGACATGAAAATATGAGCATTTGGTAAAAATAAGGCGTGAGTTGAATCCTCCGTTAAGAATGCAAAATGCAATCTATCAGTAAAAATAGAGCCAATTGGGAAAAATGTTATATTATTTGGTTCATAATTGATAGTCTCAACTATTTTTTGATTATTTAACAGGATGTGTCCAATTATAACTTTGTTCGATCCAAAAATGGTGTTTTGCAATGGTGACAAACAAACAATGTAAAGCATTTTGTGTCCAAGAAAATTACTTATTCCATTTTCCATATTGCATATATTATCTTCAATTTGAGATGATACAAATTCCACTTTCATACCTACCAATTCCTTCAATGGTTTTGAAAACATGAGCATGGTACATTGAGAACTTTTTTCAAAAGTTACTATATTATTTATTATTCTATATTTCAGTATATCATCTATTTTTAATCCTTTCTATTTTATTACTATCAGGTTGCACTTTTTTTAATCTGAGAATCTCTAATGATTCTCCAATATGTTCATCTATCAAATCACGTTTTTCAGTGATTGCCATACGGGAAATGTTTGCGTCATTTTCATAGGTCACCCTGCGTTTCTTACGCGTGATAATATTTTTAATATTTGTATCTTTTTGATACGCTTCAATTTCTCGTAAAATAAATGACCAATGATCACCACACTTGCTCTGAAGATCAAACAAAGATTCACATTTGATTGCATTTTTAATCGAACTCGAAATACACGACAAAATATCTTCTTTAGAAGGTAATTTTGAGAGCAAACTCGTTTCACCAATTTGAGTAAAAAGCGATTCAAAATTGATCTCTGTGAAATAAAAGTTTCCATCTATGTCAAAAACAATAAAATAATCTTTCGGAGAATAATTTAAAAATTGTGTACTCTTGTCTAAACCACTAATGTGTAAATATTGAAGTCCTAATTCCCAATTTTCACTAGCATTAAATAGTAAATTGTTTGGAAAATTAAATGTCAAATTTTCACCATCTAAAACCAAGTCTAAATTAGCTTGATTACAATGTGTTTCCATTATGGTTTGTTTTCAGTATTATTTGCTGATGTATTAAATGAAATGATGTCATTCAACACTTTCCAAGTATTGTGTGGCGGTATTGTACTTATCAAATAACGCAATGACTGATCATTCAATGACCCATATGTGCTTATAAATACGAGTAATACTATTACGGTAACCAACTGTAATGTTGTTAAACCAGACTGAATCATAAATTTTTTGGTCACAGTACATTTATTTGTTCTCATTCGTGATGATGGAGTATTAGTACCCATCTCAGTAGTATCAAAATAAACTTGAGATAATGGAATTTCTTCTTTACTATTAGGTTGTTCGGTTGCTCCGCTTTGAGTTATCATTATTGTTCTGTAGCTAATATCAAATCTTCTGCATAAAAAACAGTAGGTAATTTAAATTCGCCGTCCCTTTCTTTTGAAATCTTGTATGTGAACGGTACTAAATTAGTGTTTATTTCAGCTACAAAGTACGTATTTTCACTAAATTTCTGATCGGTTGATTTTGAAAAAGTTTTGTGTATGCGAGCGTGTACAATGTCATTCAATTTAAACTTAGGTTTCGGTCTGCGATTGGGAGGGATGTTTTTCAAAGATGCTCTATTCAATTTTGGAGAAAATCTCTTCTGAAATATTTTTCTATCATCCAAAATGGTAAGTTCTATGGGAGCTTTGTTG
Source organism: Sphaerolaimus hirsutus (assembly GCA_964036195.1). Taxonomy (NCBI): domain Eukaryota; kingdom Metazoa; phylum Nematoda; class Chromadorea; order Monhysterida; family Sphaerolaimidae; genus Sphaerolaimus; species Sphaerolaimus hirsutus. The sequence goes on along the minus strand of OZ038459.1, from coordinate 3,813,672 downwards.
TTTAAATACTTTCTGGGTGTCATGTTTATAGAATCAACCAAATGTTTAAGAATGTAATAATAACGTTTATAATTCGTGGTTGCAAAATGTCTACCCAAACGCGATCTAATAGTACCGATTATTCTTTCTACTGGACTATTTTTCTGATAGGACGCCAATGGTCTTAGATTAATTCCATTTTCATCTAAAAATGAACGAAAATCATTGCTGAGAAATTCTTTAGCCATGTCACAAGTAACCGTATTCGGAGCACCACCCCTAGCTCTGACTTCATCCAATATTTCCGCAAATTTAACCTTAATGTGTTTAGTTGATTTATTCTTAATTAATCTAAAATGAACCATATCTGAAAATGGACAAACTGCTATAAAAACACCAATGTAATTATAATTTGGTTTAGAGGGAGCAAAAAAAGCTATATCAATTGACAGCGTCTTATAAAGTCCAGTTGCTATGACTGGTCTAGTCTTTCGTTTACTTCTCTTATTTTGCTTCGTTAATACATACCCACGTTGTTTTTTAATCCAACTTAATACATCTTTACGTGTTATTCCAGGTTTATACCTCTTAGCTTCCGTATACAATGTCTCAGGTGCTGAAAATAAACCCTTTGTAATTTTTTTGGCACTTATTTTTCCACGATTCAAATCCCCAGTCCACAAGTAACGTAAAAGTTTATCATATTTATTTCCAGACATTTTCAACCCAATTTATTGGAACTCTGGATTCCGTTTTTTTGCTGCTAGATCCTTTCCCAGTTGTACTCAAAATATTGTTTATGTAGGTTTGAAGATTCTGTCTCTTGTGTTGCAATGGTGATCTGACCATTTGTTTGCTCAATTCTCTCAGACCTACTGGTGGTCTATGTTCCCCCACATCAACTTCTTTCGCTTTTACCGAAGCTAAATAACGTACAATTTCATTGTAATCACTACCAGGAACTGGAGTTTTTGTATCAGGTGAATATATCCTATTCTGACTATCAACCATCAGATTTCGTTTTTGTAACTGTTTATCAACAGATCTAAGTGTTTTTACCATTTTTGGGGTATCTATATTATGCGATTCAAAATGAGGAGTTCCTACTATTAATGGAGATGTTTCTCCTGTTTTTCTTCTTTTGTGTGTGACAGGTGTTCTTTGTGAATATCCAGTATCATCAAAATTTGCATGTCTCATTATAGTTTGACGTCTCAACGAAGGTTCTGTCATAGTGGATCTACGTGTGCTAATCGTACTTCTACTTAACCTATCTTCATACGGACTAGTTGGTGATTGTAGATCTTTCATAACCACACTCGGTGAAAAAAATTCTTCATTACTAAATGAATTGTTTTGACGGTTGCTGCGTCTACTGCGTCGTCGTTTGCTTTGTCGCTTCTGACCATCAGTTGGTGTGGATTTTAACTGTGGTGACCCTATTTGAGTCAAATCGTCACCTTGTTCCCCATCTGCTACTGGGGATGCTGGTGGTCTTGAATTATCATTACCCATTACATTCATTGCATCCCGAGTAATAAACATTGTTTCCTCTTTATTAAATGGTTTAAAATTATATTTAGATTTCAAGATAGCTGATATTTTTTCTCTAGCTGCTATCAAAAGATGTTGTTTTTCAGTTAGTGTAATGCGATCACTGTTAATAATACGATTAATTAGTTTTTCAAGAGCATGTTTATCAGATTCATCTGTAGCAAACTTTTTTAATACCCACTTGAAATCTTTTACATTCACTTTATTTTGCGATAACTTAGTTGTTTCCATATTTACTCAACTTGACCACCAGTGGAGAAATTATAGACTTGACAAACCCAACAGTTACGTATTCAACTAAAACTTTGCGAACTTTATTCAAATTTCCACCACCACAAACAGAAAAAATTCTGCTAGTTAATGGTCGATAATAATCGATTCGTGTTTTTTGTCCTTTTGTTAAACTTTTGCGATATGACTCATTCACTAATGAATTGTACAAGCAGTCCAAAAATACTATAAGTGTACTCTCTGGCATCTTCTTTATATATGTTTTCAATTCAGAGTCCAAATAAATTTTATTGATTCTCTTCAAATCTTCTACATGTTTCACTATTCTAGGTACTCTTTTAGAACCCATATTTATAAGGTATAAAAATTACCACCTTCAATAGAATTCGATAAATCGTAAATGATAATTTCATCGGAATCATCTTCATTAAATACATGCGAGCGTACTTGAAACATGGGATTAGTATTAGCTAGAAAACTCACGATTAAATACCCATATTTTTTTTGCATTACAGCATCATTATATGCTTGTAAAAATTTGTGTCTCTGAGTACTACGTCCAAACCATGAAGTTGCTAAATTATTTACTACCATAGACATTGGATAGCGAAAAAGAACTAGATATGAACAATTACGACGTATCGTTCGCATCTGAGCTGCATAATATGGATCTTGAGACATAAAAAGTACAATCAAATGTTTAGCATGACTCACTACATTGGAAAATAATCTACTAGTATATAACATAGGCATATTCAATTGTAAATCATCGTAAACTATAATGGTAGGTGTCGAATCGTCCTCCAACTGATCCAAGTTTACGACTTGGTTGCGTCCCAATATATTTACTTTCTCTGCTCCAAATTTTTCCACGAGTGTCGGATACATTGATTCTTGATTTCTCTGATTAGAACCTGAACAAATTATCACCTTTTCAACAGGCGGTTCCAAAGCAAAACTACCATCTAACGCTGCATGTAAAAAATTAACACAAAAATGTGTTTTACCAGCTTGACTAGGACCTACAATCAAATAAGACTGTCTCCAATCTACAAATTTTACATCATCATGTGAAAAAATTCTTTCGCTATCCATGACTATTAAATCAACTCGTGTGGTAATAACTTCGCTGAATATCCCCAAGGTATGGAATAAGTTCTGTGATTATACATGTAATGATATCGTTTTGTTAGGTGATGAGTTACCCTCTTATGTACAACACCGGTGGCTACCGCTGTAAGTGATTCTGTATTTCTGAACTGTAAATTTGAAGTATTTATAGGTTCCGTAGGACTATTCTCATAAAAAAATGAAATTAATTGTCTTTTAAATGCATTGGCTTGTAAATTCAAAATGTTTTCACTAGTTAATCGTATACCTTTAGCTTTGACATCAGCAAAACCATTAGTTGGATCATCTTTTTTTCTAAATATATTTATATACATTTTTGGTGCTATGCAACAGAATTCACTAATAAACAAATCGGTTGGAATTTCATCCTTCAATCCACCCAAATCACTTGGTGTAAAGTTTGGAACCTTTTGACCTTTTTGAGTACAAAATATAGCGCTATCAGTATCACAGTACAATAACCTATTGTATTCAAATTGTTCCAATAAATTTTGTAAAATAGTTCTAGCATGACTAGTTACATAAAGAGCTAAAATTAAACAACTATTTTTGGAATTATGTGCGAAATCTCCAACTTTTTGCAACTTTATTCTCATCACTTTGGATGACATGGAAAACAATTCCAAAATTTCATTTTCACAATTAAAAACAGTATTAAAGAATTGTCTCTGATCTTTGACAAAAAGAAATTTAGACTTATTTGCATTCAAACCTAACTGTCCATAAGATGAATTCATTAAAAGTTTGCATATTTTTGCTTTCGTTGGGTTAATTTCAAACTTTTCTGAAGTTATATCATATTTTTCCTTTTCTATAAATTCCTGACAAAACTTATTTTTATCTTCTTCATTATCAAATCGTTTCGATGCTGCCAATTTTTTGGCATACAATACATCTATAAATTCACTAAATAGATTGGTTTTTGGATTCTCTGGAGTCCACTGACAAACGTTATCATAAACGAGTCCTTCATAAAAACGTAAAATTTTGTAACCTCTCTGCAATGCCAAATTCAAACAATTCACTGAATAAGTACCATAAATACACCTTTGATTATCAGTACATGTACAACGGTACGATCCGTTCGGTTTTGGTAACTCTTTTTTTCCAGAAGCGTACATCAAAGCGCAATTATAACACAGAGTAAATATGGAAAAATCACCTACTTTTACTGGTAAACATGGTAAAAAAATATCTCTTGGTGCCAAAATGTCAACCTGAAATACTCCAGCAACATATGGTAACTTCTTACCATGAAAATTATCCAAATCTCTCAATGATTCCCTACACAAAATGTATGGAATACCAACTGGAAAAGCACAATACTTCATAACAAATGGATACATTGAAGTAACATCAACATACCCAATTACTAAATCTTCATTGTAATTTTCAGCCACATTTTCTTTAAATAACGTTCCATTTACATTTGTAGTGTAAAATGCTCGAAAACAATTAGTTTGTCCACCAAAGTATGATTTCCGAATGTCCAATGGTTCACGTACCTTACTGCGATTAAATATTTGCGCAAATTCTATGCAAGTTTCTCTAAACCTTTGAATATCACATCCAAACCAAGATTCTACTCTTATTCCAGTTGATTTTTCAATAAGCCATTTACGTTTCATAGTCATAGCATAATTATATTGATGTGAAAAATGCATTTGTGGTGCGATCTCATTTCTATTAGGCATACATGCGGGACAGCCATGGAAAACGCAACCATGGTACTCTAAAAAATGATCAATTTTTGTACGAGTCTGATCCGTAAAGACAACGCAATCAATCTTAAAAGTTTTTGTTTCTCCAGTTGTTGGATCTATACACTTAACAGAATATTCTCCTCCATCGGATCGAGAATATCTGATATATTTATTATCATAATATTCAGACAATGCCAAAATAGCTTTGAGCGCTGAACGACTCTGTCTATCATTAAAATTAAATGAATTATTGATAGGTGTGTGTAAAATTATATCGCAATGAACAAATTTGTATTTCCAAATAAAATTTGCAAGAGAACTAATAGATTTAGCATTCAAATGCGGTATAATTTGAAACATAGAATAAATTTCCCGCGAAAACTTCATAAACGCTTCTTCTAAAATATTCACATCATTCTGAATATACAAATAACAATGTTCCTTAACATCAAATGGTTCACATTTATGAGTATTATACCATTGCAAAAACACATCTTTCTCAAATTTCTTCATATTTTTGATGTCATAAAAATGAGATTCCGGTAAATTATCATACTTGGAAAATAAATTACTTTTTGTAATAAAAAGATGTGGATTGTAACCCTTCAATGTTTTACACTTGAATGCTTTACCTAAATCTGATAAAGACATTGGAAAAAATTTGAGACTACATAAAAAACTTAGACATTTATTTATACGCATGTAAAAAATACGTTTACCATTACTTATACACAATTTTGGCATCAACCCATTTTTAATTAACAAATCCAAAATTTCACATAAATCAAAGCTTAAATTATGTGCTATCACTGTAGCATTACTATTCAATTTATCGTCCATAACGTAAAAGTAAAACTCCTCAATAGCTTGTAACCCATAAAAAAATCTAGCAGAATTTTTGCATTCAAAACAGGGTGATTCAATAAAAAAACATTCATTACATCGTCTAGTAGCATACACAGCATAAGTTTTGTGTATTTTCCTTTTTGTAAAATTTTCACGTTTTGTCTCAAAATTAACTTCATTATTAATAGGCCCAATTTCTTCACTTGTTTGCATAAATGTTTCGGTATCATAAAAAATCAATTGAAATTTTTTATCTGGGTGTTGTTGTTCATAAGGTATAGGTTTTTGAAAAAAACATTCGTATTGGTGATCTCTAAATGATTTTTCAATAGATACAAGTTTACCACAATAATAACACTTTGTAAAACCACAAAATTTATGTTTCCTACCCAACACAATTTTTTTCTTGCATATTGAACAAATTTGCACTGCTTGACACACAGTTAAATCATCTTGTAACTTTTCCACATTATCTGAATCAATAGAATTAATTTCAAGTTCATCATCTGCAAAATCCTCATCTATTTCTACTAGTTGAATTCGCGATGGTTTTCTTCGCGGGAATATATTCACTAAATGATGTTCATAACAAAAATTATTAAAAAAACTTCTATTACAATCTTCACAGTGTACAATTGATTGATTATTCCCCGTTTTACATAAAACCTGAGAATAACACATTGGACATATACCTTTACCACACCAACAAGATTGATTTCTATCATATAACATAATTGAACAACAATCAGTAACGGTATATGAATTTGACACTGCTGTTATAGACTTAATCAAAACAACGTGTGTTTCACCAACATACAATAAATCAATCCAAATAATATTTTTACCACCATTTTCTGGAAACTTGAAAAAAACACACAGTCCACCATCTTCATATCTCCAAATTCTAACACCAAACAAAACACGCTTCATTTTTGGTTCCAAACTATTTATTGCATGAATCAAAAATTTTGTCTCTTTTGTTATATCACCTCTACCCTCATAACCATATGATTTAGCTAATTGTAAATAACCATTCATTTCGCGAATTAAATTGTTATACTTACCCTTTCTTGATTTACGCAGTATGCGTCTCATATATTTGTTTTGTTTAGTAATTTTTGATATCAAAAAATAACGTCCAACATATATACATATTGGTAAACATTTATCCTTCAACTCTTCTAATTCAGGTGGATTAAATATTGCATTTTTAAAAAATTTAATCCTTTGATCAGTACTTGCTAACGATTTAAAATTTGACTTAAACCCTTGCGCAATGTGTATGTCTCTTTCTACAGTTGTTACATGTACAAAAAAACCATTTAGTAAAGAATGTTCATCTAATGCTTCAGACTGAAATATTAACTCTACTCTATTCAATATCGATGATATCGATAAGTTTCTTATGTCAGTAATTTTTGTCAAAATATAGCCTTTATCAAAAGCATTACTCATAACCTTCACTCCAGCGAACATTCTACATTTGGATTTATCATTTTCCGATAAACAATCTTCAAAAACAATTGACATAACCTTTGTAAGAACGTATTCCAAGAACAAAATAGGTTCAGAAACTTTATCACCTAACTCTGGTGTAAATTGAACATCATAAACAAAATATTTTACCAAAAATTTACCATTCTCTTCTAGATATGGTTGCGATATTTGAAAAAAATTTTCCCACTCTGGAAATTTTTCTTCAAAATCTTTTATATTGTTTTTAAAATATTTATATTGATCTTCAATAGTCAAATCAGCAGCAGCATCAATACTTTCACTATTATAATCATCGTAATTCTCATCATCAATTCCATCCTCCTCAGGATGGAATGGTTCCATAGCATCATACTCATTTTGGCTACTGTTATCAGGTTCAGAATCCACCAATTCATATTCGATGTGTTCCGTTGAGGACGTGGTATCTTCTCGATCAGCCATTTCGATTTGTAGTCAGCAAACTTTCGAAGTGAGTAAACTACCACAAAATTCGGTCCTTATATTCAGTTTTTGGTGAGGTGTTTGCTGTATAAAAAATATATTTTGAGTTACCAAAATACATAACCTTGTGAAAAAGTATATGTATCAAAAAATATGTTTGTACGCAAAAAAATGAACACTAAAATATGAAAAACATTTTTAGTAGACCAAAATTTAGATCACCAGATTGAAAATAGGTTCATAAAAACACAATATTGCTTCACAAAAAACACTCTAACATAAGAAAAATCTTTTTGGTAAAGCAAAATATTCACCCAGCTGTAAAGATATAAAAGAGATGAAATTTCATAATTCCATACACACTTGAAAATCTGAAAAGATTTCTCTACAAGGACAAAGGACAACTACGACAACTACGAAAACACAAAGGACAACTACGAAAACACAAAGGACAACTACGAAAACACAGAGGACAACTACAAAAGAACAAAGGACAACTACAAAGGAAAAATACAACAACTAAAAAAGGTAAGTCAACTTTTTTAAATAAGTATAAATATAAATAATGCATCAACATTGCAGTCACAATGGGGTTCGGAACAGTTGATGTTGAAGTGGAATACTTGATTTTACCTAGTGATATTTATGTACACTCACAAATAAAAAGTAAAGCATTTTACAACCTATTCATAGTGCACAAGTACAATGTTCAAAGAGAAACAATGTTTCTTAATTTTGTTTCAAAAAACATACCGATAAGTAGATTGGCATCATTAATTAGAGACCGCTGTGGTATTCTACAAAAATCAATAAAATTAGACCAATTATTGACAACTCATTTCATGAAACATCCATTAAAAAAACTTTTCAAAAAATTTGGTTGTAAATTTAGTGAAGAGAAAATCCACATCACTGTTTACTTTCACTGTGAAGCAAAAAATAGAACATCAAATCAACAAATTGCATTTTTATCAATGACACTTGACAACTTAAAAATTTGCTTGAATAGAAAAGATCCTATATACGTTTTCTTACAAGATAACAGTGATACAAGTAGCATAGAAGAATCAATGAATTCAAGTTAAGTCTCCCACGCAGATGGGAAATACAAACATAAAAGAAAAAATTGAAACAGAACTTAAAAAAAAGTTATTAGAGAAAATCAAAAATAAAGAATACGTTTATGTTGTAAAATTTTTTTGGATGCCGAGATGTATAGAGAAAACCAAAAAAATAGACAATTACAAAAAACATATTGAATATTGGACAAGAGACGAAACACGTTGTTTACCAGTTGATGAAAAATGTTTCAAAAAAAAAGATGATGCACTCAACTATGCACATTGGAAATATTCTGATATATCTGATGGCATGATAAATTATTTTGTGATATACAAATTAAAAATTAGTTCCATAGATTTGTGTGTACATTTTTAGGTATCCAATATGGTTGATGAAAAAATTCCAAAAAAAAAAGAAGGAAAAATAAAGAAAAAACGTGAAAGAACCCCAATGGAACTTCAAAGCTGGACATATAGAAAAAAACAATTTGAAAGAGGATTTAAAAAATACCTAAAACAATTGAAAAAAAATATATTAAAACCACATTACATATTTTATTTTCTCACAATAAATTGGAAAAAAGATTACAAGTCAAAACTATCAAAAGAAGATAGATTAAATGTTTATGAAAAAATATTTAATAGATCATCTATGGAAATATTCCCAAATAAAACATCAGCTATAAATAGTTATGTTGAAAAATTTTCACAAAACAAATTAGACATAAACGAAAATCATTACTTATTTGCTATAAAAATACCAGTTAGAGACAGAGTAGAAATTTTTGATATAGAAAATATTGAGGAATTCCAAGACATCATGAACACTCAATTGAAGATGGAAAACGCAGAACAAAAATGACTGACCTACTAGTTCAAAAAATAACAACCGATGCACATGAACCAGAAAGAAAATCAGAATATTCAGCAGGACTCGATCTTAAAAGTTCAGGTGATTTCGTGATACCAGCAAAAGATAGACGATGGATTCCAACAGATTTAAGAATAAAACTTCCACATGGTTGTTACGGACGTATAGCTTCTAAAAGTGGACTTTCTCTACGTTATGGTATAGAAGTAGGCGCGGGTGTAATCGACAAAGATTATGATGGTGCCGTAGGTGTGATGTTGTATAATCATAGTGATAAAGATTATTATGTATATTCTGGTGATAGAGTAGCTCAACTCATTTGTGAAAGATATACAATACCTAATATTCGCATTGTTGACAACATTGATTACAAAATAGTAACACGTATACAACGTCTCGTCTGTAAACACGGACTTCAATAAATAAATAAACCTATACATTGTTGATTGAGTATAAACACTAACAAAAATACTAACAATTCTAACATATAAATAAACCTGTAAAAAAATAAACTTGTTTAAACAGTTTATGTGCAGTAAAAAAGAAGTGTCATACTACTTGAATAAATCCCCCCTGTTAGATGCGTGAGAAAAAACAATTCCTCCCCTTGAATAATTCCCCCCTTTGAAAATATGATCAATTTGTTGTGTCCAACGTAAACGAAAATGACACGTTATTTTGTAAATAAAACATTTTTTTGTGAAATGAATTGACAAGAACATGCCTAAAATTTTGATAAAAATAGAACTCCCTCCTTAAATAATCCCCCTTGAATCATTCCTCCCCTTGAATAGTTCCCCTCAAAAAAGTCTAATTAATAAAATGATTCACAAGGGGAATTGTTCAAGAAAAATGATAGATAGAATGTTTGCCTTTATTTAGCATGGCCATTGGCCACTCAGTATTGTATCCGAATTTTTAGGGCAAATGTAATTGAAGTACAAGTGTGAAATATAATTTGAACATTGCTTTTGCGACTCTGAGTGAGATAATCAGAAACTGCCTTGTAGTAATTCAATCAAATACTACACTGGGAAACAGAAACAAACTTTTTATAGAAATATGAAACGCATTCATTTCACTTGACTTTTCACTTTTCATTTCAATTCACTTTTCAATTCGCGCTTCACTTCTTATTTCCTTTCTCCACTTGCGGAACTGGCCCAAGGTCTTCAATTTGATTTCTTTAGGTGTCAGACCTTGTTACAGAGTGGCGAAAGCGTATTTACGCTTACCCGAAATACCCGGGTATTTGGGTATTTATACTTACGCTTACGCTTACGCTTTTACAAAATACCCTTACGCTTTGTTACGCTTTCCCAGCCGAAATACCCAGGTACAGAAAGCGTAAAAATTATTTGCGCAGGACCGTGTTTATATAGCTTTTTGAGAAAGCATCAAACAGGGTTGTATATAGTTGGCAGAGTGAAAAGTACTTATTCATCCAGAATTATTATGTCGATAATGGCACGAGTGGGGTATGGCAGAGTGGCGAAAGCGTATTTACGCTTACCCGAAACACCCGGGTGTTTGGGTATTTATACTTACGCTTACGCTAACGCTTTTACAAAATACCCTTACACTTTGTTACGCTTTCCCAGCCGAAATACCCAGGTACAGAAAGCGTACAAATTATTTGCGCAGGACCGTGTTTATATAGCTTTTTGAGAAAGCATCAAACAGGGTCGTATATAGTTGGCAGAGTGAAAAGTACTTATTCATCCAGAATTATTATGTCGATAATGGCACGAGTGGGGTATGGCAGAGTGGCGAAAGCGTATTTACGCTTACCCGAAACACCCGGGTATTTGGGTATTTATACTTACGCTTACGCTTACGCTTTTACAAAATACCCTTACGCTTTGTTACGCTTTCCCAGCCGAAATACCCAGGTACAGAAAGCGTAAAAATTATTTGCGCAGGACCGTGTTTATATAGCTTTTTGAGAAAGCATCAAACAGGGTCGTATATAGTTGGCAGAGTGAAAAGTACTTATTCATCCAGAATTATTATGTCGATAATGGCACGAGTGGGGTATGGCAGAGTGGCGAAAGCGTATTTACGCTTACCCGAAACACCCGGGTGTTTGGGTATTTATACTTACGCTTACGCTTACGCTTTTACAAAATACCCTTACGCTTTGTTACGCTTTCCCAGCCGAAATACCCAGGTACAGAAAGCGTAAAAATTATTTGCGCAGGACCGTGTTTATATAGCTTTTTGAGAAAGCATCAAACAGGGTTGTATATAGTTGGCAGAGTGAAAAGTACTTATTCATCCAGAATTATTATGTCGATAATGGCACGAGTGGGGTATGGCAGAGTGGCGAAAGCGTATTTACGCTTACCCGAAACACCCGGGTGTTTGGGTATTTATACTTACGCTTACGCTAACGCTTTTACAAAATACCCTTACACTTTGTTACGCTTTCCCAGCCGAAATACCCAGGTACAGAAAGCGTACAAATTATTTGCGCAGGACCGTGTTTATATAGCTTTTTGAGAAAGCATCAAACAGGGTCGTATATAGTTGGCAGAGTGAAAAGTACTTATTCATCCAGAATTATTATGTCGATAATGGCACGAGTGGGATATGGCAGACAGTTACGCAAGAAAGAGAAATATTGAAAGAAAAAAAGGTGGAGTTGTGCACGAGCAACTTATTTTCTCCTAATAAACTCGGCGGGCAGCACACTTGAAAACCTACCATAATTTAATGAAAAAAATCTTGTGATTAATTTCGTAATTTATTTTTCATAGTAAAAACGATATATTATGATGAAAAACCTGAATAATTTTTGGCTGATTGTTCAGATGGGTTATGGTAGGTTTCCATACTAAGTGTTATGTCCACCGAGTATACGTTTTGTAGGAACAACATTGATTGTATTAATGATGATTATCATGACGGACTGTTTCCTCAGAAAAATAAATAGTGTGTGGTCCGCGGAATATACAAAAAAATGTGCACATGAGTTTTTCACGGAAAATATGGCGGGCATAAACATGTATGAAAAATTTTAAACTGTATTCAATTTGTATTTTATTTTTTGAAATTTTGGTGCTTGTAAAATGAATTTCAATGATGATGCCAGTGACATCGAATCGACAGCACAAAGTCAGAGTTATGTGAAGGATGATTAAACATTGACTTGTGACCATGGTTGGTTTTAGTAAAATTCTTTTTACTAAAATTGTATTTTATTTTTATTAAAATTGTATTTTATTTTTATTTTATTCATGTTTCATTTTATTTTATTTTATTCTGAAATGTCATTAATAAAATAAAATATTTTTACAAATATTTTACAAAAATTTTACAAAAAACCGGAATCTTGGATGCAAGCCCATAAAACAATGTGCACGCTAGAAGCATGCAGATGAATACACAAAAAAAATTATGTAGACATGCAGTGCAACATAGGTATCTTGAATTTTGACCCTCACAGGGGCGGGATATATAGGTAGCTAATTGTTCCTCCCGAGGGAAGATAGCTAAAAATTTGTTATTTTTTGGAGGGGTGGGGGGCTTGCGGGGTTCAATATTTCGGATTTTTAGAGGTATGGAATTGAGAAAATGGGGAAAAAATCATTGATTTTCGTTAATTAGTGATTTCAAAAATTAGAGATTTGAAAGGTGAAAATATATTAAAAGATGTGAAAATTTACAAGTTTGAGCAAAAATATTTTTCAATCACAACAATAAAAGCAATAACAAGGCACCAGTACTGAAATTGGCAGCTAGAATCTCAAGCAACAGGATAGAAAACGTTTTATAGAATTTTACAGGCACTCAAATTGTTGTAAAATTTTACTAAAATTCTACAAAAATTTGAATTTTTGTACAATTTTACAAAAATTTTACAAAAATTTGAATTTTAGTAAAATTGTATGTTTATTTTATTAATTTTCCATTTTATTTTATTTTATTTTATTCTTCAATTTTCCATTTTATTTTATTTTTTTTTTTCTGAGATTTTGCCAACCCTGCTTGCGATTGCTGAAATTATGCATGAAAATGATTTATTACTTCATCAAAAGTGAAAACAATGGTGTTTTCTGTTGCTCAACAGCAAAAGCACTTTCTTAAAAAAATTTACGCTTACGCTTTATTTTACGCTTTCCTAGGTATTTTAAAAATACTTTACGCTTACAGTATCCATACTCGAAATTTGGAAAGTGTATTTACGCTTACGCTTACGCTTTCCAAAAATACCGGTATTTTAACAACTCTGCTTTGTTAAACAGCTAGTCGTTTATGCATTGCTAAGTCATATTAATTAAGCACACTGCAAAAATAGCATCGTGAAGCGTGTGGAAACGGGCCGGAAGTGATGTGAAGTGAAGTGATTTGTGAAGACAGTGAAGATTCACAAGATTTGGGGTGAAGTGTTTTCAACACACTTTACCTATCATCACACCATACAATATTTGTAAAGCGCACTTCACAAATCACCACGACACTTCACCGCGAAACACACCCCCAATTTTTGCTGTGACATTTTACACTTGCACATGTCTGTTACAACAGCTGGTGCCAGTTCCGCAAAATTGAAGTAAGAGGTGAAATGGCAAAGGCGAAGTAAAAGTGCAAAAGCGAAGTGAAACGGCAAGTGAATTGGCAAGTGAAATGGCAAAAGAGAAGAGAAACAACTTTTTATTTTTTTACTTCGCTTTTGCCAATTCACTTGGCCTTTGCGCTTTTACTTCGCCTTTGCCATTCCCTTCTCACTTCTCATTTTCCTGAACTGGCCCCCGGTGTTTCTTTGCCCGAATAATTATGAAAACGTGTTTGTAGAAAACTGCATATCATGTAACTTGATCAGCATGAAAGATGAGCAATTTTGCGTGAAAGATGAATCCTAATTTTAGCCAAAAAACATGTTAATTTGACAATGCAGGAAAACATTGAACGTTAAAAAGTAAACAGTAAATAATTAGTCGACACTCCACGAAATGTGAGTGTAAAATCAGCCATAGTTTGTTCATGCAGTTAAATCTATTGAGCGCATAAACAAACTTGTGATGTGAAAAGCAGTTTTGCATTGACATTGCCTCCGTGTAAAAACCGTTTTTTTGTAAAACACAAACATGCATTTTAAGTTTTTACCAAAAATGCAGAAATAAAAACATACCTAGTTGCTCAGGGTATTTTTGCAACGAAACCTCAAACCACAGGTATTTTGTAAAAAAAAAACAGAATGTGTTTTTTTAAAGAACTTACCCATCATTGTTGCCACCTGATTCTACATATAATAATATCCACATTTCACAGTTCATTAAAAAATGTAGTGTTTCAGTTAAAAACAAAATTTCCATTTTCATCAACCACAAATAAAATGCAATTTTCATGTTAAGAATAACATTCAAAATTAAACACGATGCACGTCAAAACAACATCACAATTTCTGCAACTTTTCACCACCAGAATGTTTAAATCGGTCAGTTTCACTTGCTTCCGCCTCGAATTGTTTACTTGTGATCGGCATAACATTTTGCGCAGCGTCGGTTCCAATTGGTGGCTGCGGAAAAGAATTTTTTAACGCCCTTGTTTTTATATTTGAAAATACCGTATTTCCTCGAATTACCCCCTCCCTATACAAACTACTGTGTAGCTTCGATGCGAAATGGCCCCGATAAACGCATCATGTATTTTACATTGCATACATGATGTAGGCACTAGGGTTCAAACGGGACCAGTTTTTCCGACCGGGACCGGGACCAGAAATTTTCTAATGTCGGGACCGGGACCGGGACTGGGTGGTCGGGACCGGGACTGTTTTTTTTCAATTGTGGGGACCAGGACCGGGACCGGGACTGGGGTGTCGGGACCCGGACTGGTGTGTCGGGACCGGGACTGGGGCGTCGGGACCGGGACCACCAGAGTCCCTACTTTTTGCCGAACGACGTACCGGGACCGCGGTCCCGTTTTAACCCTACTAGGCACCTTCTTCAATAGAGGGGATATTTCGAGGGGGGGGGGTGGTTTCCTCATCTCTGGGTTTTTTTCGAGGGGGGGCCAATTCAAGGGGGCTAATTCAAGGGGGGCTAATTCAAGGGTGGTTTCAAGGAACTGCGGCAACTCCAATACCTTCAAAAATATATAAAAAAACGCACCACTCGTTGCCCATGTTCCAGTACAACACCGGCATGGGCCGCACCAGCGGCATCCTCCCTACCCCTCCTTCGTTTCCTCTGCACGCATTTGTACGCGGCGCAGCAGGGGCACACGCAGCATAAAATCGCCGCACCACAGGTGCAAATGAACATTGTCAGGAGTATAGCGCCGATTATTGCGAAGATTCTGGGTTGGGGGGGGGGTAAAAGTGAGTGGTTTTGGAGGTTTATTAAGGTTTTCAGTTTGTAAATTTTGGCTGTGGTTGCAGGAAAAATTAAGGATGACAAAAACATTTGCCCTAAGTTTCATATTTCAGGGAAAAAGTTTCAGATTTGTGAGAAAAGCAGTGAAATATACCGTATTTCCTCGAAATACCCCCCCCCCCAAAGTGTCTAGAGAACGTAAATGACAAAAGCGACGGTGTGTGACCCGGGAAACGCAGAACACACGTAAAAAACAATGACTCTGTTATGTTAGAACAGGGTTTATACCGTCTACGTACTTATAAAGTCTAAAGAGTCTTATACATGGTGGTTTTTGTTGCATTTTTCGACGTCTCTGTACGTTACAAACAACAATTTAGTACTGGGTTTTCAAAAAATTTCTGTCGAAAAAAATACCCCCCCCCCCCTCAAAAATTCTCACTGTTAAAATAAACCCCCTGGGAGTATTTCGAGGAAATACGGTACGTACTACTTGACTCGAGTGTATACACACTTTATTTAACAACTTTCAGATAATTTGTGCTCGTCGCTCACACCAATTCACCAACAAATACAAATTCACAACAAAATGCAAAAAAAATAAAAAATACTCACAACGCCAGACTAGTGGTGCACACGTAGAAACCCGGAAACGACGCTTCACCGTTGCATTTGTCAAAGTAATCGCAGGATGCACTGCATTCTTGCTCACCTGAAAAGAAAACTAATCTTTCAGAGTGAGAATTTTGAGGGGGGGGGTTAAACGAGGGGGGGTGAACGAGGGGGGATTTCGGGGGGGGGGGGGGTTGTTTTGAGGATATACGGCATTTGAATTTGTCTAGCAATTGGTTTGATGATTCTGTCGTGTGATGCACAGGAAAAGTTTTTTTTTACAGAAAATCGGAAACGGAAAGGTAAAAAATTTCCACTTTACGGGGAACCGACAGGTAGAAAAATTTCTGCCGGAAGACCGAAAGGTATATGAAAAAGTAAAAATATTTTATACACCGGATGATGGAAAGTTGCGAAAGTTTACAGGCTGGGGGAATGACACCAGTAGTGATGGAAAAGCGCCAAGAAAAATGGCGCCACGCGCCATTCAAAAATTGGCGCCGGGCGGCAAAGGGCGCCAGATAAAATGGCGCCAGGCGCCATTCCATCACTAGGCACCAGCAGTGGTGTAAGAGTGTCATTGCGTTTTTATCCTGAGCGCTGTTAGAGTAATTATGGCGCCATCTGCATTATCTTAGTCACTTTGGCTCCAAAAATGGCTACTTTAAATAGTGATGTAAAAAGAGCCAAGCGCAATGGAGTTTTTCTGACCCCCAGCGCCAAGACCTAATGGCGCCAGAGCAAACTGGCGCCAAGCGCCATGGCGCTCTATACTTTGGCGCTAGCGCCCAGCGCCAGCACCGGGCTTTTTGTTCCTGGCGCCGGGTGAAAAATAGGGGGCAGGCCTGATACGCACATCTGCCCGTTACGCACATTTGTCCGTTTTTTTCACTTGACACTTTTTCAAGTGATTTTCAGATATGAGTAAAGTGAAAAAAAGTTGCGCAATGACATCAGTGAACTTTTTTCACTTCACTCATATCTGAAAATCACTTGGAAAAGTGTCATGTGAAAAAAACGGGCAAATGTGCGTAACGGGCACATGTGCGTATCAGTGCACCCCCGAAAAATAGCGCCAAGCGCCATGGAACTTTTTTGCTTTGGCATTAGTAAATACCAGGAGCCAGCACCATGGCGCTTTTACATCCCTACTTCTAAGCCGTAGCAACATCAAAATACCTCTAAAACTTACATTCAGATTTGGTCGGGTAACATACAACATTGGGCCCAGATATGCTTGATGTTCTGGCCGCGATATTTTCATCACAGTTTGCATATCGAATGAGGAGTAATAGAAATGTGACGACTGCAGAACAAATACCTGGAATTTTTTAAATCTGTTTTGAAATTATAGAATATTATTAAATTAAAATGAAAACTCACATTCCACCAGAGTATAACGCATTTTTTAGTAAATACGCGATATTTTTTAGTATTTTTACTAGCGACAACAGTCCACAGATAACAAACGCGTATTGCTATGCGAAACGTTTTTCGTGTTGTGTTGTCGCATTATTGATTTTTATGTAGACCATGTACAGTCACGAATAGCATTGGAAAACGCTGATTTTGAGAAATTATAAGTCAAACATATAAATATAAATATGAATTAAAATCTCTCATAATCTCTGAATATCTTTCAAAACGGAAAAATAAAGTTCAATTTCGCTGCGACAACTAGAAAAATATAAATAAAAATCTCTCATAATCTCTGAATATCTTTCAAAACGGAAAAATAAAGTTCAATTTCGCTGCGACAACTAGAAAAATATAAATAAACACAAATGAAATGATTTTTATTTTTGTCTAACATTGTTAAAAATGTTCGAAAATCTAGTTAAAATAAAAATATAATTATGACATCCTAGAAAATATATAAATATATTTTATATTTTTTTCTGATGTTTTTTAATATAAATCTCCCAGCGGTTTTTGTCAATGCTAGTCACAAAACAAACAACATGTGAGCCATGCTGAAAACTCCAGTGTTCAGTTGTTGGAATGTTTTGATATCATACACAAAACAAATTGCTTAGGTCTATTTTTAGTAAATATAACCTTTCCAATTATGGGGTACTTTAACTTATGGGTGCAGAGATTTATCTACCCCAATGCCGAACGGAAATGACGGTGTGCTTTGGAAGTGGTGCACATCTGATCATAAACAGCAATGTTAAAACGGGGGAATTTTGAAGACATATGTTGCCAGTTTTCTTCTAATCGAACAGTGCCATTCCATTTTTATCAATGTTTTTACCTCCCATTGTTTCACCAAGTTTCTGACACATTTTACATCTGAACACGGGTCCTATTTTTGAAATATTTGAGCAACATTATAACATCATATCATCTATTCAAACAAAAAACAAATAAAAAAATAGAAATAATGCTTTTGAACACTTTGACTGTACTCAACCGCTCACTTTGTATATTTTTCTGCTTTGGCTTTTTCCAACATAATTTCTACCAGCCATTTTATTGATGCTCTATTGGCAGCCTGCACACTAGTTGACACGTGTTTGTCAACTGGCCTGTGTCAACTCAGAATTTGGCTTCACATATCACAGAGTGATCTCCAAGTGAACATGCTCCAATGTTGAAAAGTTAATATTACAGCAAGTGCATTGGAAGATCAATGAAACCATACATGAAACTGAAACCTGAGTTTACACAGACCAGTTCACACAGACATGTGTCAACTAGTGTGTAGGCCACCATTGTGGGCAGCTGTTCTATCCTTTGTCAACTGTGAAAAAGCCAAAACTGCCAATAAGAGCCAAAGTGTTTGCTGCTGTTTATGTGCTGCTGGGAACAAAAGCAAAAACCACATTTGGCACTCGGTGCTATGTTGCTCTGGTGCTTGTCACCATGGCATATATGGCACTTGGCGCAAACATATTGACACTTTCTACATGACTGCAGTTTTGTTCTGTTTTCAAAATGACCAATACTTTCAGAACACACAGGTAAATAGAGCGGAATGTAGTCTTTGCATAGAAAAAGGCACAATCAAAGAACAGTTTACCCAGCTTGGTAGTGTTCAATAGAGTAAATACAAAGTGAGATGGAAAGTACCATATTATACCATCGGGTGGGCGCGTCAGCGCCATCCCTCGCTGCCGAGGGAGGGCGCAAACGACCCACCCATAATATGGTCCGACACACCAAAATGCGGAAATCGCAAATTTAAAATCGCAATAACTTCGGAACGCAATGCGCTAGTGCAGAACCGACTGCACCATTGAAAAGCCCGTGTCGAAAAGTACCACCATGCAAATTTTCAGATCCAACGGTTGAGTTCGGAGGAAGTTATTACGCATTTTCTTTTTCAAGTAGTGTTCTTGTTGTTGTTCTTGTTCTCCCGAAAATCTTCAAACTGCAATAACTTCCTTGAAACACGACCGATTTTCATGGTTGATGGCTCATTTGAAAGAGAATATGATGCCATTTCTTATTTTCGGGATTTTTTTTCACAGGCTCCGCCCACTTTGGTACGGTATCTGTTTGAAATTTTCAAACCTCAATAAATTTAAAATTTGAATACAAATGGGGCAATAAAAAAAATTTGTTGATGTGTGCCATGACTAGAGCTTTCAAATGAGCCAATTGTTGGCAATTTTGGTACAGATTTACAAAAGTTATTCAACTTTGCTTATTTTGTGTAAAATGCGCAAACATGCCTGAACTACTGCTTCATGTGATACTGAGCATGTGACCTTGCATGCTGATTACTATCAGGTCATAAATGTCTAGTGGTTGATGTCAAGTCAAATGTCAAGTTATAAATGTCAAGTCAAATGTCAAGTTAAATGTCAAGCTTAATGTCAAGTGATAAATGTCATGTCAAATGTCAAGTTTAACATCAAGTGATAAATTTCAAGTGAAATGTCAAGTTTAATGTTAAGTGATAAATGTCATGTCAAATGTCAAGTAACAATTTTCAGGTGATACCTGTCAAGTTGTTTATGTCAAGTGAAAACTATCAGGTGAAAAAATGGCAAGCAGTTCATGTCAAGTCATAAATATCAAGTGATGCCATTCAGTCATAAATGTCAAGTGGTCTATGTCAAGTTATTGTCAAGTGGGTAATTTCAAGTCATAAATGTCAAGTGATAACTTTCAGGTTCTAAATGTCAGGTTGAAAATCTTTTGAATCTTAGTATTTGGCTTCTTCTTGACTATAGATTGTATTGCTCACTGCCACATTTGGCATTTGCTTGATT